>CM052124.1:3985481-4014167 GCA_028454245.1 Halictus quadricinctus
AGATTTTGCAACGACGCGAGAAATGTCTCTCACTAAAGCGCCCGTAAACCCGCGCTGCGATTCGGCCTTCCGTAGACAGTACACCCACAACTCTTTCTGTCCTACGCCAACGCAACGCCGTCCAAAAGCGTTTCGACACTTGTTACAACGTCCGGTACCTTGCAGATTACCATCTAAATTGCTACCCGATTCATTGGCGTCTGAAATCGGGGTGACCTTCGTCGCGAATCGAATATTTAACCCTTTCGCCCACCAATTAATTATTTTCGCCCTTAAACGTCCTCTTACAATCACTTTCTTACTATCATGCCTTATTTCTTATTAATCTCTATGTAGCGGCCATTTTAACACATTATCTGCCGGCGATTATTTCACTATTTTTGAAAACCTACGGTCCATGGTTAGAGATTTTTTGAATCACCCTCGGTAACGCAATTACTTCATTTAGGATCATTACATAAAAGGAGATTTTTAAGCTTCCTTTGAGTACAGCACAATTATTGAAAAGTCCAGAATTCCGGTAGATAAAGTACTAAAATGGAATGATTCATTTTTTTTTATTTACATTTATTCTTTTATGGATAAATTCGACTTTTAAATGGTCTAGTGACTTTTGGACCACCCTGTATAAGTCAGGAACAAAAGTATTGCCAGAGCTAGCTTTTAATTTATTTAATAGTTTGTATAGTAGTCCAGTGTAGACATGTAGTTATAATTTTGGAGGAAATTGACTGGGTACCAGTTTATTTCGCATGTTTCTACGCGACTATATAATTAAAAGCTGGTCTAATAATGGCTGGAATACTACTGTTAATGATTTTACAATCCAGCAGTGGCGAAAGGGTTGAAAAATACTTCTGTTCACCTTTGAACATCCATTTCAGTCCGACTTTAATTATCGAGGTTTTATATACGGCTAGGTGATTGCCTAACTTTGTGATGGATGCAGTTGCACCATTTACACAGCAAGAAGATTGATGACTGCGGTTCTTAATGCAAAATAAAAATCGTCTGCATCCACTGCAAGACACAGGTGCCAAATAGAAAGTTATCCTCGTTGCGAATTGCTTAAAAATGCCACTGAATATTAATTTATTAACACTAAACCTACCAAGCACAAAACATACAAAAGTGAAACGTCTTGTACAAGGTACAAGATCGAATTCACTTAAACTTTGTACAATTTTCATTATGTGTTTAAATAAAGAAGTCAATTCAGTAATTTCCTACGAAAACGTTTTCATAATTTCAATAATTGTGAAATAGAAAACCGGTCATTTTGACGGTGGTAGGTTCAGTATTAACAACGCTGATCGCTTCTACGAACGCTTTTACAGCTAACATAAAAAATCCTAATTTTCCCTAAAGATCTGCAATCTAATAAAAGAACTTAAAGTAAAGTAAAGAACTTAAAGGCACCAATATAAATTTCTTATAATGCTGAAATATGAAGTTCCTTTACTTGTAGTCATTTTTGTACTTAAATATAATAAAAAAGAAAGTTTGGTGATAAAGGCCTTCTTTTCATATATCCTTATTATGCAAATGGGTTAAGAAAGAAAATAAATTTCTACGTCGCTCCAATTTGTTGCAAATCAGGCATAAAATTCTAATTTTGCCTGAAGATCCGCAGTCTAATCATGATCGTGAAAATGCTTGTGGGACGGTGTTCCCTCGGTCCCGACGCATTCCAGCAACCCGGTAGCCCGAATCGCGGTATCTCGGTGTCGACGCGTCTCGATCTCGATCTCGATCTCTTCACCGACCTCGAGATCACGGGCGTTCCGACCGAGGAGTGGGTTTTTCGGCGACCACTGCCGGCTTGTTTCGTATCTCACGGGGGCGCCAATCGAGCGCGCGTTTCTCCACAGCCTCTGTTGTGCATCGTTCTGCATTTCTCTAAACGTGTTTTTACAATACTGTACAAGAGCAATTTGTTGTTTTTCCTCGTGCTGTTCGAGTCTTGCGCCAATGCGTGTTCTGTGTGTCACTAAAATCGGCCGCGGCGGCACGGAATGTCGGGAATCGGAGCGACGTCCACGGACATCGTCGTTTTGATGCCGACGTAACCGGACCGGGCCCCCGACGGAGCACACTTCAAACCAATAACCTCCCCTCATTATCATCATCCTCGGAACATCCTATCTTTCGTCCCTATTGTTTTCCGTTACCCGACAGAATCCACCTGATTTCCGGAAACTGACATCCGCGGTCGCTTTGCGTTGTTTCGTCGATCGAAAATGCGACGATACCTCTCGAAGCAGCGAAGCGTCCGATGATCTACTTTTGTCCTCTGCATGCGCACGGTAAATAAATAGTTATCTATATACATCTCTCTGCGGTACGTGTACGTTCGCGTCGGCTCCTCTTCGCGGGGTTCCTGTTTTCCAGCATCCGGGAAAACAGAGAAAAGAAAAACGGAAAATATGAGAACACAGTATGCGAGAACGTGTGTGTGAGAGAGAGAGAAAGAGAGCGAGTGAGAGAAGACAAACGTGTGTTCTTCTTCGTCGTCGTCGTCGTCGTCGTCGCCGTCGTCGTCGCCGTCGTCGTCGTCGTCGTCGTCGTCGTCGTCTGCATGCTGCATCTCATCGCTCCAGTGCAAACCAATCGATTATTGCTCGAGTTCCGGAGAACCGGGTTAGAGAAGAGCACACGGAGAGCCCGCGTAATCCGTACCGATCGATAACGTACACACAACCAGACGCATACACACACCTACATTCTATACGTACACACGTACACAGACACATTCGGGCTTTGTAGATCGACTCGATGCATCCCGCGAAAGTCGCTCGTAAAACGGATACTTGCGCTGAAACGAGAGAGAAAAAAAAAATACTATAACAGAATGATATGAAAGTATAATACGCAACGGATTAACCAAAAAAAAATATAATTAGAAAAACGACGGGGAAACAGATAATCAAGTTTAGACGACACCCGAAAGTTTATACACGACGTGGATCGAAGCTCACGGAACGTCCGGCATGCATCCAACGTTATTCGCAAAGCATGGCCAGTCTCTGTATTAAGCATGAGCATGTTCGTTCAGTACGTTCATCGTTCGTTCGTTCGTTCGTTCGTTCGACCAGTTTTTGCTCGGTTCGTTCGTTTACTACTTCTAATATGTTGCGTATGATATGATTGATATAATATACACCACCCGCATCCATACATAGCGAGCTCCACCAGTAGCCAGCATATTGTCTGAACGGCACGAAGCAACAGCAACTAAAAAAAAAAAAAACAATCAAGCGCAAAGTCACGAGAGAAAGCCGTGAACCAAAAAAAAAAAAATAGTCAAAACCCCCAAAAAAAAAAACAGCCAAATACCAAGAACCATATGTGTGTGTGTGCCTCGAATTCCAGTAAAGATGAACCCGGTACTCGCCTTCGAGTACCTGTTCTTCGCCGTCTTTGGCCAGACGACCCACGGCGAGCTGAAGGTCGAGACCAATCAGCCGCAGTGGACCTCGGTCCTCTTCAAGCTGGCTTTCGGCGTATACATGTTGGTCTCGGTAGTCGTATTAATTAATCTGCTGATCGCGATGATGAGCGACACCTACCAGAGGATACAGGCGCAATCGGACATTGAGTGGAAATACGGGCTGAGTAAACTGATCCGAAACATGCACAGGTAAGCCTCCAACGGGCGAAAACGCGTACCGCGACGAGCAAAAGCGTATACGCGCGCTGCTCGTCCCGTAACAATCAAGACAACGCTGCCGATCCTTTAATTGATCGATCGGTATCCGGTGATTGTAATCGTGCGCGTAATTTTCCCAAACTTTCTAAGCTCGTCGCAACGTTCACCGATTTTCATGAAATTTTCAATAATTCTCCACGATTCTGAACAATTGCAAATTTCTTTTTGTCAGTAAGCTACTAACATCTCGAAAAAATTTAAGTCACTTCGTCCGAGAGTTATCGCCCTTTTAGAAGTGTCCCAATATTTTTGTGAGACACACTTATTTATCCAGGCGTATTTCGTAAAAATAGCCGCGCAACGTACTCTACAAATGCAGTCCTATTATTTTCAAAGGGCAATACAAATTAATCAGTTTTGACGCTTGGTTATTCTAAAGAAGACTTTCGGTTTTAGTTCCGCCCATTGTAATAGCCACATGCAATTTTGCATAAAATTCTGCGATCTGATTACGTTCACCTTGTAATTACATAATTTGCGACGTCACTTTACAATCGCCGAATGCCAATCAAGCAATTACTGTAATCGATACTATAATCTTCAATTTTTACGAGACAAGCAGCGCGTGTATACATTTCTGTTCGTCACTGTATATCGTTTCGAGGCCGATATCGGATCTCCGCCGCGCTCGATCGGAATTTAAATATGCATCCACACACGAAATAGATCGCTTCCGCGGGACCTATATACGAATATGGGTGCGATGCACGAAATACCATGCGTATAGCTCTGCCGCTATAGTGTCTGTCTCTGTCGTTGCTACCGGTTGCAACCGCGGCCGCGTCAAAGTAGCTCGCACGTTAGAAAACCGAAACTGCGGTAGTAGGCTGGACACGCGATTCCGTGTTGCAGAACGACCACCGCACCGTCGCCTCTAAACTTGCTCACTACATGGATCGTGTACTTCATCAAGGTGTGCAAGCAACGGTCCGCCAAACGTAAACGGCCCTCGTTGGTCCACATGATGGGGTTACAGCGTACCGGCCGACTATCGCCGCGTTCGAAGATGGGCGCGAAATGGCTTGCCAAAGTGAAAAAGGGCCAAGTCAGGCCGAAAGACAGCGTCGCTCTGTCGGTGGTGCATTTGAGCCCTCTCGGCAGCCAGTTGTCCTTCAATAGCGCGACAAGGATCGAGAGCGTGGTCGATTGGGACTCGATCCGTAAGAAATACTTGGCGTTGACCGGCAACGAGCCCGAGAAAGAGGCCGACAAAGATGACAAGGACGAGGACAACGAGAACGAGGAGGAGAACGGACCGACGGCCACCAACTCGTCCTCGGTGCCGACCACCAACCCCACGCCGGCCACGTAGAGGAACCCGAGGTTCCTCTCGCCTCGGAAAACAAATCACACCGTTCGTCTCGCGAACTTACGATCTTAATACCCTAATCGAACGCGCGATGACCCTACAAAGAGACTCTCTCAGACGCAACCATCCATAGGTAACGGGAGGTTGATCTTCTCTTCAAGATCGTTACCGAGATAGATCCGAGAGCCGATGTCGTTACAGGATTGACGTAAGTAATGATGGGACTTGATTTGCGAGGACTATCCCGTGCGTCCGACGATGACCCAGCATGGCAATCCTTCTCTTCTCGGACACTGTGCTCCAAGGCGGTTCTCCAATTTGTCCCCGATTCGTAACCGAGAATAGAAAAACAATGATCAAATGAGCGCGGAATTAATGGTGGGAGTCGCGAACCGGAGAGCGCGTCCCTTTACCTTGTAAGATCTCGTAGAACGACGCGTTCCCTCGCGTTTCCAGCGTATTAGCCATTAGCGACACGCACCCACCCTCCTCTCACACCTATACAGATACATACCCAGAACATACCCAGCAAAAACAACATACAGACATGCGATTGCATTACATGAAGCCCCAGGCCACGGTGCAACAGACTTTTCACAAGACATATTCGTTCCCACGTATTTCCAGTCAGGATGAGTCCCGTAAAGGCCGTTGAGTTATTGTTCTTCGCCATCTTCGGTCAGACGACCCACGAACAGTTCAAGGTCGAAACTATGCAGCCCGATTGGACCACGGTGCTGTTCAAGCTCGCATTCGGCATTTACATGCTGGTTTCGGTGGTCGTGCTGATTAATCTGCTAATCGCCATGATGAGCGATACTTACCAGCGGATACAGGCTCAGTCCGACATCGAGTGGAAGTACGGATTGAGTAAACTCGTTAGGAACATGCACAGGTAAGAGGGGGAGGCCCGGTGTGTTCGATCAAGTCTTCCGACAACGAAACAGGTTCAAGGTGCGCGAGCCAATTTCAATACTCGCGCGAAAGATAGTTCGTGGAAAAATATTCACATTGCTTCTTTTCATCGGCTATCGTTCAGCGAATGGGTGGAAACGTCCTTCAAGGTTGGGGGTTGAACACTCTTCATGTTATCTTGAAAACATGAGGGTGTAATGAAAAATTGATCAATTTTCATCATTTTCTTTCCAACTGGTTCAATTTTCTATATTGTTTTAATCACTTGCTTCTAGGTTCTATCTTGTATCTTACTGGCGACATTTCAGAACAATCGGCCATGTTTTTGAGTTTTTATCTGCACCACCTATAAAAAGATGATGTATAACTCATGTAATTTGGATTATTTTTACTGGAAAAAAATGAAACGTGCACTTCTAATACGAATAAATACCTGTACAAAATCCCGATACAAAGGATTGAATAGCTATTCCGGTAACAATTCGTAAAGATTTGCACAAAAGCAGCCTAGAAAATAAGAATACCCTGTTGAAAGGTGTGTTTTTGAACAGAGAATATACGCTAATAGTATATTCAAAAGTGCATAATTTAAAGGAAGTTTTACCGTCCTACACCCTGTTTCCAATATATCTTGAAGAACGTGTTCAGACCCCTTCGGACTCTGCTCAAATCTAGACAATGGCCGATAGAAAGAAATATGTGAACAGGATGATCTCTCACACGAGTGTCAGAATGATTGACTAGCGTAACCTGGATGTTTCCACGCGAGTACCGAGCGTTTTGCATGCCCGCGAAGATTCGCGTCGCTTCCGCCCCCCGGTTAGCGCCGGCCCCTGCGGATCTGTGGCCCCGTGGAGGATCCTAATTGACCCGATCGCGTTTGTCGATGCGCAGGACAAGTACAGCGCCGTCCCCATTGAATCTGCTTACCACCTGGATGGCGTATTTGTACAAGGTGTGCAAGAAACGCGCCGCGAATAAGCAGCGGCCGTCTCTGGTACGGCTGATGGGCGGACTGCAGAGAGACACGCTCTCGCCGCGGTCGAGAATGGGCGCGAAGTGGCTGTCCAAAGTGAAGAAGACTCAGGTGGGCCACAAGGACAGCGTCGCGTTGTCGGTCGTCCACCTGAGCCCGCTCGGCAGCCAGCTGTCGTTCAGCAACGCCGTCAGAATCGACAACGTCGTCGACTGGGAGGCGGTCAGAAAGAAGTACCGAGACCTCTACGGCGAGTCGGTCGAGAAACACGCCGAGGAATCGAAAGAGGAACACGATACGGTCGCGGCGACGCTGGAGAACTCGCTGGGCGTCGCACCCGCGAGCACCGTTCCCTGAACCCTCATCATCATCACCGGGACTCGTTTCGACACGGAGACACGGCGAACCGGCATTCATTCCGAATCAACGTGGACAGTGTGTACAGTCTCATCCCGTATGAACCTTTCTTATCGAAATAAACGTCGATTAAAAATAATCGATCGGATCGCTCTGTGGTTCTACTATTACCAGCAAACCTGCCTCATCCCGTTCGCGCGACGTCGCGTCGACGCGATTATTATATTTGTTACGGGCGCTTCAAGGTAGAAGTTACGGTAACCTCGTTTTTTAAATCCCATTGCTCTTCGAGGCACTCGATAGGAACGCACGCTTCCTCGGCTGGATTATCCCTCAGACCTTCAATTTTAAATATAAGAACCGCTAAGAACGTTCTGCAGTCTGCACCTTTCAAATAGCCTTTAACGCTTTCAGTGCCACGTCTCCCGGAAATGGGTGATGCAGTGATTTATCAAATCTGATTAGGCAAAATAGAAGAAGATGAAAGAGTACTTTCAGTATGATAGACTTTGACTTCGTGGAATTTTTTAAGGCATTAGGTACTCAAAGTGTTCTTTCTCAAAAAAATATACCACTGTATTTGGGAGAGCCTAACGTTCCACGCAAGCATTACAGAACTGAAAGGCAAGGGGACTATATCGAAAACCGATGTTACCGTAATAGTGTTGCGGATAACTGTTGAATCATTCCCGTGCAAGCCGACGTAATCCACCGACTAGTATCCGCGCACTGTCACGCCTTAAATGTCTCACCAACAGGCAAACAAAGCGACCAATTCAGTGTACAAGCGAAAAACGATCCCTGCAGTACGACTGCACAAGTGCATGCTGGCTGGCCCGACCATCACGACGCTTGCAACCCGACGCAGCGATGTCGCGTATTCGCAAGATCGTATCGCGAAATCGGTGCATCGACCGAGACCGTCGATTGATCAGCTTCCCGTCGATCATAACACGCATTCTTCATCGCTAGATCACATCCTCTCGACTCGACTCTCTCATGCGTATGCCGTTCGAACGCGTTCGAAATTCATTGCGGACCATTCATTCATTTCATTGTTTCTCTTCTTCCACTCATCCTTCCTTTCCGATTCATTCCCATCGCATGCGTACCAACGCTGGATCAGACACCTGGAATAGAAATCGGGGCTTGAAGTCGAACATGGCTGTTTCAAACTGTTATGAAGAACTTTCTTCTGAACCGAAATTTATAGCACGTGCACATTTTTAATAATCCTAATAAGACGCAATTACCAGAATAATATAAACGTGATCATTTCAACATCTTCGGTAAAATCGGAAATTTTAAGTTTCTGGAATTTTTTAAATATCAATTTTGCAGTCAAAATTTCAGAAAAAATTCACAGTCGTTTGTGCCATTAGATAGAACGTTTATGAATTTTTTTATGAGCAGAGCGAATGAAATACTTCATTGAAACCTTGCTCACTCTATAGCTACTTGCCACAGAGGGTTTTCTTTGTATCCGGCTATAGTCTTTAGAACTCTTCTTCTTCTGTGATTATTTTGTAAAATGTGCAGTCTACGGTAGGTCGATGCAAGAACTCTTCTTCATAACAGTGCATAGGAATTTTTCATAACTGATAGTGACCGTTCGCATCATCCTGCGGCACGCGTTCAGGACTTAGCTTGGTTGCATTCTTTCAGTGAAAGTGAATCCCATTGATATCACGGAAAATCTGTTCTTCGCAATTTTTGGCCAGAAGGACACGGACGACTTCACGATGTCGCTCAAGCGAAAGCTGCAACCGAGCTGGACCATATATCTTTTTAAGGTCAGAGACAACGCTCTCGGGCTACCGCGATTTACAGAGCGACGCGTTCAATGATCACCTGATAATGTTCCGGCAGGTATCATTCTCTCTGTACATGTTGGTTAGCGTGATAGTACTGATCAATCTGTTGATCGCGATGATGTCCGACACGTACCAGAACATCCAATCGCAGAGCGACATCGAGTGGAAGTACGGGCTTAGCAAGCTCATTCGCAACATGCAGAAGTAAGTAGAGATGGTATACGATCGATAGAGTGTCGATAACCGCGATCGATCGGGATAAAAGGGTCCATAAGTAGATTAAACAGGTCGGGTCACGTAACCGAAGGGACCAGATTCTTTTCTCGTTGATTAATTATAGACTACGGTAGATTGAATCTTTTGATGCAATCCTACAAATTGTCGAATCCTCTTCAAGCCCTCCTCGCAAGAAGGTACTGTCGCTAAGACAGTACGCTCAGACAACACTGTTACGGTTCGTATAACGTTCTACCGTGAGTAGGAAATGTTAGAGAATATCCTCTTTTAAAGAACAAAAACAGCGCCCTCGCCGTTGAACCTCTGTTCCTCTTGGATCACGTACATCGTGAAATTCTGCACGGCGCAGCGACGACAAGAACGGAAAACGGGCGTGATGCGCTTATTCGCGGGCCACCCGTTCCTCCAGGTACGTAAAATAATATCCCGTTTTGACTACTAAGATCCTAAAATAGCACAAGAGTTAAATTAAGTTTGGTAATGAAATCAGTACTGAAAAGTTTCGACACTTTAATTAGTCTGCGAATGCTAATGAAATTCGCAACAAACATTAATTCACCAGCCGCAAGATAGCGTGGTCGCAACAAACCTTGGAATAACGACTCATGTTTTATTTTCCTACAGGATAACGGAATATCACCGCAACAACACGACGCCATTAATTTTCCTCTACTTCGGTCAAGCCCGTTGGAAAGCCAATTATCTCTGAAGGATTCGTCGAGGATCGAGAACGTCGTCGAATGGGATTTGGTGCGACGGAAGTATAGAGCACGGTTTGGAGATGAGACGGAGAAACCTCTTCCAGTAGACTCGTCCGTGATTAACGAAAACTTGTAACTGTTTTTATACACCATATTTCGGATATATACGTACACCGTAGGGCCGCAATGTGTTAGGCTATCTCAAAAGTAATGTCGCTTTTGTCTCTATTGTTTCTATAACAAAATGTTTATGATTTTGAATTCGAAATATTATTTTACCAGTTGGAGAAGCTTGTTTAAAAAATTCTGAACATAGTAGAGAGGTTTCTAGAAATATATCAGCTAAACGCGATGCCTCTGTTTAAATAACACGAGATAAGAGACAACATTATTTATGGGCGACCTAATACTTCGTCACGGAACTCTTTATACCTTCTATTTGATATCAATTTTTAACCTGTTACTGATACTGCAACTACTGTATCAAATTTCTACCGCTTCGTCGAAGTCTCTAATCTAATAAAAATTAATCCTAAAGTTCCTATAATCCTATTCGCGTAAGATGAAGAGGAAGGCGAAAGAAATTTCCTTCCACAATGTAAAGCTATATTTCGTTACTTTGACATGTAATACTGAGTTTATAATTACTTCTTAGTAATTATTTGAGATTAGTGCCGTTAGTAATTATTTAAGGTACTTAGTAAGTAGTTTTGTTAAGATATGTTATTTCCCTTCCGTATCTTTGGTGCGTGGTAATTAAGAGACCGAATGCGGCGGCTTGTTCGCGGATGCATTTATCTTCTTCCGGTGTTAGCGACTCCGGGAGTGGCTGTCTCCTCAACTGACTGTCCTTTGAGAAAGTTTCGCACATCTCGCGCGCGGCTTTCATGAACAACGTCTCATTCCTCTCTATTTGCTGGGACTTCAAGCAGTTTGACCAAAGTTTCTTCTCTATTTCCTGGTACTTCCGCTGCTTCTCGTTCACCTAAAAATTACAGATTGATTAAAACATCCTCGAAATTTCCTTGCTTTTCCAAAGCTGATATTTACCAGCCGAATCTCTTTTATGGTATCCTCGTTTTTAGGCTCAATTGCCAGAGACATATGCAACTTTTCCATTGCGCACTTGTATTCGCCCATTTTGAATAAAGCTCGCCCGTGACTGGAACATAAAGCTCGTTCTCATCTGCGAACATATTCCTTACCGACTGATCGTAATTATCATTAACATAACATACATAAAATAAGTTTTTGCTGACGGCACGGTTACTCTGTTGCACGCGTTACAAGCACGACGAGGCATGTCCTGCAAGTTGTAACAAATCGCGAGGTTGTTGTAGCCTCGCGAAACCAACTTATTGAATTCTTCCTCGTCCTCGTCGTTTTGTAACTCTGCTTCTTCCAACCAGTGAATCGCTTTAGCATAACTAACATATCAAAGTTAATATAGCATCGAAAACGTCTAAGCATCAAGAACACTTACTCTCTTATCGCTTGCTTGATTTTATTTTTCTGAAAACAGTCTTTAGCGTTATTGAATTTCGCCCGTGCCCGTTTGACAGCATTTTCGAATTTTTTTTTCTCTTCTATGGAAAGACTATCGAGAGTCTCAACCGATCCATTGTCTACAAAGTCTAACAAATGGATGATGAACAGGATCTGCTCATTTGGAGGAATACGAGGAGCACAACCATATCTTCCATATGCCAAATCAGGATGTACAATGAACATTGCAATCTCATGTTTTTTCATTGTTGTTATAGCAATTTCTAAGCCAGGTAACAATGTGCCCTGGTTAAGACGGAAAGTTTCTGCCCCTCCACGAGTGAAACTGGAATCGAATGGTTCATCATTGTACTCGAAGTGGCCGAGATACTTCATGGTAATTTGAGCATCGAAAGGTATAATCTGTCCGACACCTTTCTGTTTAACCAGCTTCATAACCTGCATATAATATAAGAAGTCACATGATGTCTCTAAAAATAATCGATCCCAAGTTTTAATGGCATAAAGCAGGGCTGCTTAACTTCTTTTCCGCCATGAGGCACACGACACTCCCACCATTCCCCCTCTACAATGTAGTGTACAATCTACATTCCCCCTCTATGATTGAAAACAAAATTCTAAACAAATGCCGAGAAATCTTGTTGTCTCATTCTGCCATGCTTCGCTTCGCTTGTTTTCTTCATTGCGCCCAATCCCCTCCTCTAACGTCTATTGTGTAGAAAAACAGATGAGCAAAACGGAGTGCGGCAGGATGATGCAGCTACGATTCTCCTTTCCGCTGTGACTGCCTAGCTTGTGGGACTTTGTGGGACGACGTCGTACGCAGTGAGGGTTTCTTGTCGAAAAGGGAACATTGGGGAAAGAGCCACGAGTGGCTCATGAGGCACCAGTTCAGCAGCCCTGGTATAAAGGTTCATTTACTTTGCCATCTCCAAGAATATCTGTCATTCTAGTCTTCAGTTCGTCGAAGCTTACACCAAAGACAGAGGCAGAATTATCTTCGGTGGAATCATTATTTTCTTCGTCCTCAAAATCATCCATGTTCAATAAATTCAATGCTTCTTCATTCGTCAATGAAATATTCTGGGAGTAAGAAAATTCTTCATCCTCATCTTCGCGATATTCGCCGGTTTCGAACACCACGCCATCTTCCGCGATTAAATCTCTGGAATAGGTTAAATCATCGCAATAGATATTTTACTATGTATTTATATTAAATTCATTAATAGATGAGATTTTATGCATGTTTACTCTTTGTCCTCTGAATATCGTAAAATATTTACAAAAATTAAATAAGATTTTCAGCTGATTTGGAACATAGTACAACCTCTAATGAAGGGAACAAATTTTTTATCACAAATATTGTATAATTCGTATAAATGAATTCATAGAGATCTATACTTGTATAAAGATCTACAGATTACCTATAAACGATTATATTAATTCTATCTTACGTACTTTAATGTGAATCCATCCATGTGGCTTATACGCTTCGTCATTTTAAAGGAACCTACTTGCCGCTCTTCTAAATAAAACTTAATTTACCTCCTTTGTTCATTCACGAGTACGAGTGTTTTAAGTCACTAGCGACTACAGCGCGATCTATGCGCAAGCACAAACGTTTTGTATATTCACAATTTACAACGTGATACATATTTTGTCCTCGACATCAAGTGACTATTAAAAAAAACAGCAATTACTTTAAAAACTATATATTGAATAACGGTGACATTGAATTATTTTCACACCATGAGCGACAGAACTTTTCTTGATGTTAATGATTCAATAATAACAAAAAATTTAACGTTACCAGTAAGTAAATAGAATAATGATCAAAATATTTTATTGTAATTAATATATTTCAATTTTATTATTTATTTCCTATAAATATTTGCAATTTCTGCTAGGAAATTGCAGCACAGGCCAATTTATTGAAACAGATCGATTCGAAACCTTTTTTCATCATCCAACCTACCCCCGGTAAATATACGTAAACATTGCAAAGAAATAATAATAACAACAATAACAGTTATTATTTATATTTTATAATCTCTTTTAGGAATTTGTATAAAAACAAAGACAGACGGAGGAGAGAAGGTTTTTATAAATATATGCACATCAGATAAAATACCAGCACCTGAAGATATATCGGATGCAAAGCTTTTCGAGTTACAATTAGAAGAAAATCAAGATTTTCTTATTCCTTTGAGTATTGGCAATGAAAGGCTTGAATCTGATAAAGGTATTTAACCTATATAATATATGATAAAAGTATTCTTTATGCGCATAACATGATTAATATTGCAGGTGGTTCTCCCTGTATAACGTATGATGTTGCATTGAATGTAAAATATTTTGAAAAGTGCCAGCAGAAGAAAAATTTCCTACATTTCACAATATTAGTTATAATCGAGGGTGTAGGGATGAAGAGCAATAGAACTTTAAATGCAGAGGACTATGTGATTCTTAAAAATCGCAAGGTATCATTGTTTTGTTATTAGAAGAGACTGACTGAAATCAATGGAGAATTCATGTTATGCTAATTACAGGTCATGGGGAAATTACAACAACACAAAATCGAAAATCGTGAACCAAGAACTCATTCCCAAGCGAAAAAACCACTTATTGAGGAAATCAAATCTTCTACAACAGAGACTTCTAGAAAAAAAATTATCGAGATAGAAAACTCTCCTACGTTGAATTACATATTGTTGAAACAACCTTTAGAAGGGCCTGCAAAACATTTGATTGGCTTATTTGAAATGCCTAAAGGGGTAAGGTGATTAAAATTTCATTTACCATCTACATTGGAGAAAATAATGGGTTTTTATATTTTTTGCAGATTAATGGCGAGGATGTGGAGGTACTACTGGACGAGGATCGTATTGTAATTACTGTTGATAAAACTGGGCTCACACACGACCTTTCAGTTCCTTATATTATAGATGTAGCTAGTGTAAAATGCCGTTTAGATAAAAATCTCAAGGTAAGGGTAAATATTTGTGAAACGCGATTGTATTTTAAAAAGATTTCATGTTAGATCAACAATGTTTTTAGGTACTGAGGTTGGATATGCCTGTCCACAGTGATACATGCAGTATTAAATAGATAATAAATACAGATTAATCTTGTAAATAGTTTTATTGTAACATTAATCATATTTCTAAACAAAAAGAAGTAGTATCTTCTGATTTCTACTATTTCTCTTTTTTTCTTTTTGCAAGAATAAAACTTTAAATGTGCGTGATTACTGTTAGGCTTATGAAGTCGAGTGAAAAAAAAACCTGTATACAAACAATACAAACTATGAATTGTACCTACAGTTAAAAATTATGGGGGAACACAACTTATCCATTTTTGGTATAAGCACTATTACAGAATACCCAACAAATGTAAAAACAAATTTGCATTATGTACAATTGTGTTCTGTACATAAGAACTATATCACAAGCATTGGCAATGGAATGTAAAACATGTGATAATAATTGCATTTCATAGTTTGCATAAAATTTCAGATATGCACAGTGTACCGTCCCGATAACACTGTCCAAAAAAAATAAAACTTTTTTCGTGTTTTGCAATATCTGTTCGATAATTCTTATAGACTTTGTCATTCTAAAACCAAATCCGAAAGCAGAATTGCTCTATCACGCAACGTTTTCGAAAAATATTGGTTTTTTTAAAAATGCATGATTTTAATAAAAAATTACGTGTTACGCAAAAACCTTTCTCGCATGTTCAGTATCACCCAACAGGTATTGCAAAATAAATTTGCTGTTGGACAGTCTAATCTTTTGAGATTCACGATTTAAATTTCCGTGTAGAACGTTGGCCTCTCGATACCGATCATAGTAAAAACGTTTGGCAAGAGATACACCGTGTTCACACCTATCATAAAACAAGTTACATATTTGTAGACTAGATCAACAAGAACTTTACTCTTGTTTTCCAAAGAATTCTCGCTTTTCATAAGGTCCTTGGCACTGACTTTTAATATGGCACACATTGTCCCATAGCTGAGGGATTTGCACACAGCTCTTGTCGCAAGAATGCTACAGAATCCAAGTATCGTTCTAAGTATCAAACAACCAAACATTGCGTATGATGGCCATAAAATATGATATGGCGGTGCTTGCATGGGAGTTATCATTGCTCCAGTCTTATAATTCAGCCATGCCCCGACATGAACTCCAGTGGTAACGGACACCACCATACTTGTGTCACCTCTATAATAAAAATACAATAAATTACAATTGCATCAACGTAGTTCCATAGAGCGGAAACGTCGCATTTTTTACCTGGTCGGTGTCCATCTTTTGCTCGTGGGATAGTAGACTATAACGAGTATGCTGATAGCAACCAGGGTTGCTAAAGCCCAAATATTAGAAACAAAATAATAATCTGTCATGTCCACCAACGGTATCAATGGAATCATTAAAGTGACGGCTAATATTAAGCCTGCAAGAATATCTAACACTGTGTGCATGCCCAAATAGAGCCTGCTCATGCACACAAGTGTGCACCTTTTAAAGAAAGAAAGATAGCTATGCTTTACAACCATTATTGACTTTATAAACCCACCATTCAAGCATAATGTATCACTTACCAAAGAAAAGCAATCATACAGCCAATAGGAAAAGGATAAATATATCTATTCATTGTAAATAATACTACACTGAAAGGAATTGATATACCAATCATGGCATGAGTAGACGGCATGCCATACTCTTCTGACCATTTTGCTTGCAATCGAACTGCTGGTGGGCATGCGGGTCTTGGCCAGCAAATAATATCTTTCAGTATCTGGCCTAAATAAATAAATTTTTTCATAGTTTTACTGAAATATAAAATATACGAAATTTTATTAGATAATGTTACCTGTGGTCATAACAATGGCCCACACTAAAACAACTCGTCTACCGACCGCGCCGTCGATATTCCAAAACCAAAACGGTATAAATGTGGAATAGAATATCTCGTCGCCTAATTGCGTCCCGAATAAGAACAGATAATACCAAAAGTAATTCGTTATGGTGTAATTCGAATTCTCGCTGGTCGTCGGTAAATGTTTTCGTTCGTCGTTCGATGCGGTGAGGTTTCGTCGTTCGATGCGGTGAGGAACGTGACCATTTTTCCTGGATTCCGCAGAGTTTCGCGTACAGTCGCCTAAATCCTGTTCAAACGTTGCGGACGTGATTTCGCGCGTCTCCTCCGTCGAGCTGCCCTCGTGACGATGCTCTTCCTTGAAATCCCTTTTGTGATGTATCCTCACTCCGAACGCTTTTTGAATCTTCGCGACCAAACACGCATCTTTCAGATGTTCTACAGTTTCAGACCACATATTTTCTACATATAATGCACCACCACTCTTATCGCTGGAGTAACATTTTCTCTGACAATTCGCGGAAACATTATATCGATCTACTGGAAAGCGGCTACGTTAAATACATGTATGTAGGAGCCAACGCAAGAGATCGTAATAGTATACCCAAAGCAATAAAAACAAATGGAAGAAGGATAAAATATGCGTGTGCACGGTTCAACACAACTCTTTCTCGTGAATGTTAATTGACATGTAGATTATTCATGATTCACTTAAGAACTTTATTTGAATCGTGTAAAAAATTTCTAATAATAATCGAAGCCGCAGCTTCGATACCCGTCCTGACGGAGGGCTCAGATGTGCGTGGTATCGACGATTTTCCCATATATCATCTGAAAATACAATGGGTTCTCGCGAATTCCACAGTACGTCATTTAACACTTGCTTTAATTCACGTATGGTCACATTACAGACGCTATGCCTGCGGTAGACTCACCGCATTCGATGCGTGACTGCCGACCACACTTTATGGTCGCTTTACAACGAAATCGACGGTTTAGATCGGCCGAACACTTACAGGTGGCGATATCGTAGTATTTTAAACTACTGTCGATCAAGAAGAACAAGAACAACACAAAATTCATGTTCTTACAAATAAAAACAAAACAAAAAAAAAGAAAGTAATGTAAAGATCGATGCTTGTTATATTCGAAACATTCCACACTATTATTTACGCTGTGTTATGCGAATCCAAGCGAAATAGTCAATAAGATAGACCCAGTCCCCCGCATCCTACAATGTACAAAAACAGTCATCCCATAAGTCGTGTCTTTCTTTCGAATGTAAAGTACTCACGATTACTTTTAATCATTAACTGGATGTACGGGTCTCATCGAAATGACGGAATCTATATGACATCCACGAAGGAATTAATCAACAAATTTCTTTCTTTCGGTGTAAAAAGAATCGCTAAAAATTTGGATAGATACGTTCTTGTTATTTTTACAAAATATTGTAAAATAGTCGCTTTTATTGCTCCGTAAACCTAGTCGTTTCAACATGAAACTTTGAATTAAAAAACCTCCACCTTATTTCGAGCCTTGAATCACAACATAGAGAAAGGTTTCTACGAAAATACGGTGTGCCAAAATGTTGAGAATGACTTCTAGGATGACCTAATAAAATACGTAATACTTGCTAATTCGATAACATGTTCTATCGAGTCGCTATTAATTTCGATTTAAAATTGCGAAGTACAATCAGCAGCCGAAGACACGTTTGCTATCACAGAAACACTTCCACGTCGAGTTTACAATTTCTTACGATTGAAACACGTGTCCGATAAGAGCGAAATTTTTTACAGACAGCGAGACGTCCGAGTTGTCAGCGCTCGGGTGAACGTGCAAGTCCGGTGTGGTCACAGGGCTCACGCTGTCTATGCTGGGCGAGTTCATGCTCTGCATGTCGTACGTTTTGCCGTCTTGAACGTTCAACGGGACGATGATCTCGTTCAGATGGTTCTGGGGCAGAATGGTGATGATCGGAGTCACGCCTGTCTTCGATTGACAATAGCTTTGGGCGTTTTGATACTGTGCTCTGCACTTCTTCTCGTGCACGAATAAACTACCATTGTGGCTGTACGCTGTGCCACAGATCTTGCAGGCGTACGGTTTCTCGCCGGTGTGCGTGAACCTGTGCTCCTTCAAGTATTTCAACCTCCTGAACGATTTCCCGCAGGTTTTACAATGGTAGTTGGCCTCCCCGGTGTGTGTTGTGATGTGCGCTTTAAGGGTGCACGACTTGGCGAAAGCTGCGCTGCAAAAGTGGCATACGAAAGGCCTGTCCCCGGTGTGAGTCCTCTCGTGGTTGATACAGTTCGAATTCGACGTGAATCCTCGGCCGCAATACTTGCAAACGTGTGGCTTGTAGCCGGTGTGCGTTCTCATGTGGAACATCAGTCCTGTGTTCTGTCGGAACGTCTTGCTGCATATGTGGCATAAATATCGCTTGAAGTTCGCGTCCTCCGGTTCTTTGGCGCGCTCGTGTATCCTCGCGTGTCTTTGCAGCTTCACCTCCTTCTCGAAGGACTTGTTGCACTCCTCGCAGCGGTACGGCTTCAATATCTCGGTCGCCTTCTGCTGGTCCTTGTCCTTCTCCTCGCAAGAGCAGTTGTCGCCGCAACTCGTGCATCCCTCCTCCTTCGAGTTGTGCGTGTTCAGCTGGTGCTTCGATAAGGACCTCTTAGTGTCGTAGGACTTTCCACAGATTTTACAAGGGAAACCCTTCTCCTCGTTGTCTGAGTCGAGCTCCTCTCGTATCCAACTGTTTATCAGTTTAATGGCCGACTTTTCGTCTGAAGGCTTTTGAATATCCAAGCTTGTCTCGTCCTCGTTGTGTCCGTACCGCTTTTTGTGACTCTCCAGTCTGTCTAGCCGGAAGAATTTCATGTTGCAAACATTGCAAACGAATTTCTTCTCAGTGTGTGTCAGCAAATGATCCTGAAGCAGTTTGTCCGTGGGACAAGATTTATTGCAGTATTTACAACGATGAAATGCCGTGTTGTCGAACGCATCGATTCTTGCGTTTAACATATCGGAATCTAAGGTGTACTTCTTAACCGCGCCTCTACTCTCATTATTTACATACGTGTCTCTAATTTCTTTTCTACTATCGTTCGTTTCGTTAACTGGCTCCTCGCTAATATTCTCGAATTTTCGTTTGTCCCTAATTTCTTTCAAGATCGAGAGAACCTCTTTCGGATTCGCCCTTTTGTGGATGTTTAAATGTCTTACCATAGTGTCGGTTTTCTTAAAACTCTTATTACATATGCTACATAATACTGGCTTAGCTTTCTCCTTGGCTTTGTGCAGTTTATTATGCTTCATCAGATCGTTCAGATGCAGAAATTGTTTGCTACATTTGTCGCATGTGAATTTCTTTTCATTGTGCGTTGCTATGTGCCTGTCCAGGGATCTCTTACTGGAGTAACATCTAGAACATTTTGAACAGGTGTAAAGACTCTGAGAAACCGTATCCCTAACATTATCTGAATGATCATTCTCTACAATATCTCGTTTAACGTTTGCATTCTTCTTTATGTATTGCCTCTGCCTCTCTTTATGGTTTCTCAAGTTCTCCATAGAAGTCACCCTTTTGAACATGGTAGTCCTTCTTGTTCTGTAAGCTTCTCTGCCCACTGTACTCTTCTCAGATCCTGCTGAGACCCTTTTACTACTAACGTTACTTAGATGACTATTGGTCTCAATGGACTCGTTCGATTCATTAATTGCTTCTCCATCTTTATAATCTGAAGACTCCTCGTGAGCAACTGTAGAAGGTATGTCTGCCTCTATTTTGACGAAACTAGTGTTGAAGGTATAATCTGTCTGGCAGCACTGATCCTGGCAAAGAAAAAGAAAGTACATATGCTGGTCGTAGTGCACTGTTATTATTACTTTTAACCAAAGAATCTTTTGATTGACTGGTTTAGCGAACTAAGAGTACTTGATACGATTCTTACAATGCGCTACTGCAAAAGTGCTGTGCCAGGAGATTCCTAGACATCGACGGGAAAGAGTTAACATTGAAACCCTCACCTTGGTACCCCTAAACCGATTGCCATTATATATTGTTGTCAATTTGCCACAGAGTTCCCTCAACCATGCATCCGATCGCTGACATTGCTTCCTTAACTCGTACGCCTGGTTTACTTTGATCGAACATTGCATGCAGACAGTGGCAGGCAGACCATCGTTCTCTGTCATCTAATCAGGACAAACTATTAATGGTAAAGCAACAGAAGAAGGTCGAGAAGATATAGGAAAGATTAAATGTAGAACTGACCTCCACGCCGCTGCACAAACGAAATTTATCAGAAAAGCTCGACGTGTCCGTGGCACCCGAATCATTTCGAGTAGCACCAAAGATGTATTGGTTATTTAGATTCGCTGTAAGACAAACGCGGCAAAGATCGCCAGTATCATCGGGCAGACCTCTGTCTTTGCTTTCGATCTCCATCGGATCGGAGTGAAAACGATCGTTCGATCAAAAGCGGATTCGACTTTCGAACTTTCCACGATTGTCAACGTGATGTCATCGTTCAGATACGCTGCAGCGGCGTTCACCATTACGCGAGCTTTGTTTCTTTCGTTCGCGGAAGGCCATTAGCGTCTCTGGTAGAGTTTCTATGAAAACTTAATGATTCATCGTAGAAATTCGACGATTTCCACGGATGCTCTAGCTTCCCGAGACTGTAATCTTTCATTATGATTATCGCCGCCGTTTAGTCGGGCAACGGGGCCGCAATAATTTTAATGAAAAGCCGAAATTACAAGAATAGGAAAAACCAGGCGGGACAGCGGCGCGCGGCGGTGTCTGTTTACGATGGTTATCCGTGACACAAGCAGACACACGACGCGACAGAAATCGCTAAGGCAACTATCCGAGACGGTTCATGTGATAAGTACTACTATATATCGTTCGAAAATCGTGGCGGACAATTGTCAAATTCGAACGATCGCCTAAATGGAGGAGTCACCGCGGAAGAAGCCTCGGGAGAGCGGCTCTGATAAAACGGACGCCGCGGACAGCGGGAAACTTGACAAGAAACAGACAAATGGACCCTTAACCTATGACGTTTTAAGAATTGTTTTTAAAGAGCTGAACGGAATGGAACTGTCGAGGGCATCGATGGTTTGCAGGTGCGAGCTCGATTATGCATCTGTGTGTATCTTGTTTGTTAAAGCGGAGGAAAAAAAGGCTCGTTTTTCATTGTCCCCCCTCTCCCCTGAGAAAACTTGTCTCCTGCGAAATACAGTTTTCTTTCGATATAAGACGATGGGTTTGGTATTGTTTTCGACATATTACGGATGAGGGTACCCATTCTGCTCGACATTGTTTTTGAGTGGGCCCAAGAAGGGTATCTTCTGTCGAAAGAGGATCAAGAATGCATATATTTTTATCAGATTTGACTGCCCGTCTTCCTAGAGGCTTTGTAAAGTCTCTGCTAGCACGTAGAATTTCTATTCCAGATCCTGGCTAGAGGCAGCGAATGACGAAAGACGAACTAGAGGCCCTACCTACTTCATACAGAACTGTAAAGACCTTTTAGCCAATGAGAAATGGAGTATGGAACGTGTTAAAACGCATTGCATCAAAAAATTGCAGATTAAGCCTGCCCTAGGATTATTTTTCACAGCACGTTCCGTACCGTTTAGTCAACCAGGTACCCGGCTTTTGCTATACCGTAACTCTAAGATTAAATTCTCATTTATGATATATTTTATAGATTGCCATTGTAAGGTCCTCCCCCCAAATTGTGATACTGTAACGTTGGGGACTCACGGGGTTGTCTTAAACGACAAAGAGATTGAAGGAAATGTGGAAAACATTGTGTGCACATTTCTTCCCGACATACCAGACGTAACGATTAAGACATTTGTGATCGGTGATAATTCTGCGACAAAAAATGATATATCCATGTCTGTGGAGAACTACAGCGAAGAGATCAGAAAAGTACTGAGTACACCAGACAAGAACTCCAATAAATCTAAATGCTTATTGCTGTTCTGTGACTTAAGGGGTCGAGGGTTCGCAGTGAAACTGTCTAACTCGTTGAGGAGAAGGTAATGGTCTCCGAAGACTTTAGTATTAGTGTTGCAAACCCTGGACAATGACGAAATATACATATGTTGCATCTGTTGAATTTAGTTACACCGCAGACGAGCTCTCTGTATGGGGAGGAATAGCAAAAGATTTGTTAGTTTGTAACGCGAAGGATAGTAAGAACGACAGGTGCGGAGAATTTGCATTCTGCGTCGGTATTACTCTGACTGGAGCGGTAGACACTTGGTCAGTAATCGTTGGCAGAAGTTACAAGACCAAGGAGGCCGTAGAACGGCGGATAAAATCGTTCAGGTATCGCGTTCGTTTAAAAAAGCATTCCATAGGACTCATGTTCTCGTGTTTCGCACGCGGCGAATACATGTTCGACGAGTGCAACGTGGAGTCGACGATCTTCAAAAAATATTTCCCAGAGATACCGTTGGTCGGTTGCTTCGGCGATGGAGAATTTGGAAAAAACACATTATACAAAGGTGGGTGATTTACCCTCTTTTTCCCACGTTTACACAAACATGTAAAACTCACTAACACCCGTGTGGTATATATCTTTACAGATTCATCTAACAAAAACGCGAAGTGGTTCAACGTGAAGTCCACGATCTTTTTAATAATCACATACGGTTAAGTTTCACATAGCGATATGTGATTCGCTCTCTACTAACACGTTTGTACAGGGGACATTATAGATTAAAGTCATTTAACTCGAATGTACACCGAAACGTACATTACACCGCTAGGAAGAATAAATTCAGCAATCCCAACGTGAATCGGTAAAAAAGTGTGTTGTATAACAATGTGTGATAATATATTCTATGTTCATATAAAATTGCTTCGTTTTGTTATCTCCTTGCGTGCCGTCCAACAACCGTTTGGGTTGAAGGGAAAGCGAGATTATCAGCACAGGGAACGACGGACCCCTTTAATAAAGTATACACGTTACTATTTAGTTTCGCGCGATAGGACAATATATCCGGTGTAACCCGGTAGTTAATTGGGCAAAAACCTGCACCTCTTTGAATACGATTACAATGTTTAAGGCACCGGCGAGCAACCACTTGACAGTATTTCCGCACATACGATATCGTGTCGGAGATAAACCGAAAGAAACTGGGCCGTGAGAGGGTCCGGTAACGTCCATCATGATATTCTCAGTGTTTATAAGAAACTTCCAACCCTGCGGTCTCCGCTAACCAATTAAGACGGCCGATAGGACCCCGTCGACATTACCGCAACGAAATTTCTAGTCGGCCGTTCAAATTCTCTAGTAATTACTGTCTTACAAATCGCTCCTCGACTTCACAACGTTCTAGCTTCTCGCGGCTAACATTATGATTCTAAGTAGGACCGTGCGCGTTGCGGTTTTCTTCGTCAGTTTATATGATTTCGCGGTTGGACGATCGTGGAACAGCGGTTTACATCAAAAGTACGATGGATACGGAGAAGACTGGATCTTCATGCCCGATGGAAACGGAAAGCCGCAGGTGGCGGTCCTGAAACACACGGAAACGGACACGCGGGGCATCTTTGACGAGTCTCAGGTTTCCTACTTCCTCTATACCCGGTAATACTTGAGGATACTCTCAATTACAAATACATATTGCTTTGATTAACGACGTTGGAGTTGTGTGCCCTACGGCAGTGGTTTCCAAACTTCATGTTATTACGCCCCCCTCAAAAATTTAATATTACGTTACGAAAACTTATTTATAAGTATACATTTTTTCGCGCCTCCTTTTGAACTAGCCGCTGCTCCCAGTTTGGAAATCGCTGCCTTATGGTCACCTCTCATTTCATTAGTAGTCTCATTTCTCCTTCCTTGATCCTACGATAAAAATGGAAATAATCACTAGACTGCGGACTTTATGAATTCACGGAAAAAATGTGTTCGTAAAATTTACGAACTTATAATATTGTAATAATATTACAATTTTTAAAGAACGGAACATATTTGGCTCCTGTATCTTACGATCGATGAAGACAATTTTTATTCTACGTAAAGATCCGCCGTCTAATGATCATTGATGAGCACAATTCGTTCGACGTGTGAAAATCGCTTGCGTTTCAAGAACTGGCCCAGTAAACGGCACCCAGTTGTACACGAACGACACCGTGGGGCTAAGCAAATCCATGTTCAATCCATCGCGGATAACAAAGTTCATAACTCACGGATGGAAATCGAGCGCGATGAACGCCGGTCTCGTCAACATGAAAGACGGTAGGTACGAGTTTTCAGAAATCTCTCTAAAATCTGTAACCTCGTGAACGAATCCTATTCTCGTAATCCACAGCGTATCTAAATTACGACGACTACAACGTGATTATGGTCGACTGGCAGCCGCTGGCCGCTAGCACGTTTTATCTTGGTCCGATGCGCAACACGGAAACAGTAGGAAAAACGGCTGCTGAATTCATTGATTTCCTAGGCGCGGAAACCGGTCTGAAAACTGAAAACATTCATTTCCTTGGTATGTATTATTCCGGGTGCTACGATTAAGATTTTTTACTTGCTCTCACTTGGCTGGTAATTCTAAGGGCATTCTCTGGGAGCACACGTCGCCGGGAACACCGGAAGTTCGCTGAAATCTGGACACTTGGGTAGGATAACTGGCTTGGACCCTGCGCTACCAGGATTCCATTTGCTCACCACCGATAAAACACGGCTAGACTCCACGGATGCGTCGTTCGTCGATGTGATTCATTCCTGCGGCGGGGTGTTGGGGTACTTGCAACCTTTGGGCAGCGTAGATTTTTACCCGAATGGTGGAACAGCTATTCAGCCTGGTTGTTGTTGTATACCTGAAGTCGTAGGTAATGTATCCCTATAGATCTTCTTGGACGACCTCGCGTATTCGTTTAATGGTATCTTCACATCTCGCAGAGGCGTGCAGTCACGGCCGGTCCTACGTATACTTCACGGAGAGCATTAATCCCAAAACGACATTCCTCGCAAAGAAATGCAACACGTGGGATCAATTTGTGAGCGGTAATTGCAGTCATTCCGAGACTACGTTCATGGGAGAACACGTGGATTTATCGACTATCGGGACATATTTTCTCAGGACAAGAGCGGATCCACCTTACGCCTACCAGGAGGAGATAACTGATAACACGGTTTAAAGTTCCAGACGTGTTACGAATTAGATTCGTGTAGATACAAGAATTACTCGCATTATCTGGAAGACGTCTAATGTAAAATATCTCGTTTTAATAAATAATAGTTACAGTATTATACATCTCGGATAAAATTATCTAGTACTCTATCAGTTTCCAAATATTTGATCTTCTTAAAACGCATGATACTCTTACCTTACCTACAAAATACGTATGTACTCGTTCGATGTAACTAACAATCGCCGATAGCTTTGGGAATGATTTAAACGCTTAGATTGGTTTGTACAGCAGGGTTGTAACGTATTTCTTGCGATAGCGATGCGTAGCGGACAGAACCATTACGCTGTCTTTGATACTTAAGGCGTACAAATGATTTAACATAACGTGGTTTGGCTCTGGCAGGAGGGTTGGTTCACACTGAAATAATAGTATCAAGTAGTTTTCGAAGTAACTATGATACCCTTTGCGTACTCTTCCCTCGTTTACTTACAGATAAAGGAGTATCTTTGTTCAGAATAACTTGTAGCAAATGAGGTGGTAATATAGGCGGACCAGTTATTTTTTCCCATGGCTTATGGGGAGGAACTTCTTGACCATACTCTGTCTGAGCACTACTGATAATACCTTCGCTATCTTTCGCAAGCGCTTGAAATACTTCGAAGTCTGATTTTTTTACAGATACAAGATTATTCTTGGAGCCCATTCCATTGTCAACAATTTTCTGTAAGAAGTAGAAAGGTGGGAATCATTTCAATCAATATTATAACATCAAATGTAATGAGGAACTTACTATATCTGGGTCATGCCTCCATTCACCATCAACATAGAACTTATACTGATGCTCCCCTTCTGGTAAATCAATAATTGTTACAAAATCCCCATGACTTTTCACCATGGGCAAAGTTTTCCACCCTGTGAATGTTCCGCTAATGTAAACCTGTTTGCCGCCTCCCTCCCATTTGAAGACTGTGGGCAACACTTTGCTATCTGCAACTTTGGTTCCCTCAGATACTGTGTTAGAACGTGGGCGTTGTGGGCCAAAGTCATCTCCATTGTGTTGTCCACCAGTCTGGCCATAAAAAGAGTATCAAATTATCGAACTATAGATATTATAAGTTAAATGTTTAAGTGTCACATAGTGCGATCGCATTTCACCTGTTCTTAACTTATATTAAAATGAAATTTGCACTGTTATTAAATTTCGTAGCTTGTTTAGAGCACTCAATAATTAACTGGAGAAGTGATATTGTACGGTTTCGTATCGTGCAGTTTAGGAATTTTTTAATGAAATCATACTTTAGCAAAATAGGGTTCCTCATCCTCGTGGGACGATTGGAAAACTAATTTCTGACTTGGCTTTTTATCAAAAACGAAAGCTTGGCCTTCTTTTCCTGGCGACGGCGGAGGATGTTCTTTGGTATGACGATGTTCTCTACCCGAGGAGCCCCCGTGATGATGACCAACCGGGTGATTACTACCCGCGTTACCCATTGTCAGCTCGTGGTTCCTGTCGTAAAGAGAAATAAATGTCACGGGCAAAATGTCACGCATAATATGCAGCAAAGTACATCCGTATCCCCCACCACTCCGGATTTGTTTACGACAATGCAAGATTTCGCGAAAAGAAAAAAAAATGACTTCGCTCACCTAGACCGAACGGTGACCAAGTTTCAAGTCGAAATCGTCAGCAGCTACTTCCTTTTCATTGGTGTTTTTCGTGTTTCACCGTGCGTCACTCGGAAATTGCAAATCAATTACGTCGGAAAATGAAAATGTCGAAAACCGAGTGATAAGACCGAATCCGAATCCGAAAATGGCCGATCCGCTTAGGATCTACTTATCTGCGAAGCTGATGAAAATGATCATTGAGTGTATCGGAAAACATGATGTACGCCCTCTAAAATTATGCATTTTGCTGTCTGTAATATCGACGCTGTTGGAAATGTGCGGTAACACAGATCTGTATAGACTGTGCAGGTGTTCGTGTAATGCACTTTTCTGTCTACGCACAGTGCAGACCTACACCACCGATGAGAGACTACCAGCCCCTGTCACCGATGAGAGATTTTCAAAAATCCATCTTAGACTGCGAGCTTCAAAATGGGTCCTAGGTGGGTGCTGGGAGCGGTCGGTAACAGCCCCAATGTCGAGATACTCTCGTCGGTTGTGGAACTAAGAACGTGGAACTATCACTGATGTCAAATACCATCATCGCTAAACATGCCGCGCTCGCTACCTAAATAGAACATTTGCTCGTGAATTACGGAAGGAACGTCATTGGCATAGACAATAAATAAACCTATAATGCGTAGAATGAAAATAATTATTTTTTATTGTATAATTTCATTACCCTCTTATTGCCTTCTTATTTTCCATATTGTTCACCATTGTAATCATTATTTTATAATCGATAGTTTATAGGTGTAATTAATTACATTGGAAATTATTTCGATACAAAATAATGATTATTCAACAAAAAATATTCTGTAATAATTATAGAATAAAACAAAGAATAAATACATACAACCTACAACTGATGACAAAAATCAATCGTTCTTATTGTGATCCTTAATAAAAAACAGAAAATTAATTTTTTTACTTATTTATCCGATAATACCACTTCTAATGCTAGAGAGCATTGACTGCATTCATTACAGCAGAGGTAGTAATTAGGTAAAAGTATTAACTGAATAAATTAACTTTCGATGGCTCTTATCCATATAATGCTATTTGGAGGCAGTAAACGCACAGATACAGAGATACTGCCCGCCTGCCGTGTAATGCACAGCGCGTATTTCGGCTATTTTCCCAGTTACAGACGCAATTCTGGAAAAGTAAAAGAAACGGGCTAAAGACTTGTACCTAAACAGAGATAAAATATTCTGCTTGAATTAATAGCTAATTAGTTAGAATAGAATCTATTCGTGTATACAATACATTTATAAAGTACATATTAATATTTGGCTGTTTATATCACTTCGAATTTTGCAGTTAAACATATTCTTTATTGTACGTACAGTTTCATTCATTTGTTATTTATACCAAACATAAAGTTTAACTAATAATAATCGAAATTAGTATTTGAAATCGTTAAAGCGTTTTAGAA
>CM052124.1:4014267-4037452 GCA_028454245.1 Halictus quadricinctus
TATTGAATCATCTCTTACAGGCAAGATGGACGATTTTATTTAAATAATTTCTATAGATATCTAGGGAGTTTTCCCTCGCGATAATGGCGCCACGGTGTTCCGTTGGAACAGAGGTAGCGTTCCCGCGCAAACTAGGCGACGACCTAACTGTCGCCGCCAAAATATCTGACGTCCATACGCATAACCGTCGTTGGCCAGGGTAGAGGTTCATTCGCAGTTAAGCATCGCAAGGAAGCAGTTCATCTTTTATTTGTGCACCAGTTCCAGTTCTAATCTTTGAGAAAGATGTCAGGACGTGGTAAAGGTGGTAAGTAAAGGATTCCGTACGAAAAGCGGCGAATCTGGGCCGATCTGGAAAATGGGTGGATCGTTTGGGTTGTAGGAAAGACTAAGGGAAAGGCGAAGACTCGCAGCAGCAGGGCAGGGCTGCAGTTCCCGGTGGGAAGAATCCATCGTCTTCTGAGAAAAGGAAACTACGCGGAACGTGTCGGAGCCGGAGCACCGGTTTATTTAGCGGCGGTTATGGAATATTTGGCGGCCGAAGTACTCGAGTTAGCCGGGAACGCCGCAAGGGACAACAAGAAGACAAGGTTGGTTGAGCAAGCCTTTCCATTCTCTCTACCCCCCGTCCCCCCTCCTCTTTTAACGTCCCTCTTCCTGTATTTGCACATTATTTCATTATTTCGCTTTTACACGAGCACCCGGTGTCTCTGTGTTCATGGTACAATCGATAAGACGGCGATTCCTTGGGGGAAAAAATAAATCGAAAGCGTAGAACGCCAGCCTATGTTTTCGAGAAACACGAATTCGAAAAGACGCGAGAAACGCGTGCTGTCGATTAAGCATCCTCTCTTCATGATTTATTGCATCTAATGGCGTGGGTTCGATCGATGTTCAAGCTCGATTTTCGAGATACGAGAACGAGCCCTCGTTTAAAAAATTGTACTCCAATGTTTCCTGTAGAACCGCTGTATTTCCGATGGTACCATAAATAGTGAAATACCCGACGTATCTTACGTAAATATTCGTTTCAACCTATTTGTATGTAAGTTTCAATAAAAGAAAGGTGTATATTATGTGTTGAGATTGCGAAACATCCACAAATTATGTTTGTATAAGTATGTATACTATTGTCTGAAAGTCAGAAGTTCTTCTCATTTATGGTCATACTGTTGTCCTTATGCCCAATTTATAGGTTTTCAGATATTTAACGGCTGTGTATGTTTCTCTGGCTTTTAGGATAATTCCACGTCACTTGCAGCTAGCTATTCGTAATGACGAAGAGTTGAACAAGCTGCTCTCCGGTGTAACTATTGCTCAAGGTGGTGTACTGCCCAACATCCAAGCAGTTCTATTGCCGAAGAAGACCAGTACCGGTAGCTCTTCAAAAGGCGACAAAGCATCCCAGGAATATTAGAATAACAACCTTTCTAACTTAACAGTACTTTAGGGATATATTCTTCATTGTTCGATCTTCAAAAAAGAAAATCAATACCTAGAACACATGAAAATCACAATCATTATTCCAATCACAAACATTGTAGAATTAACCGAGATAACAGCGCGATTTATTCGTCTATCACCGAATAATATCTTTCTCTCTCATTTGATTAACCGCGATAGTATACATTGCATTTTCGCTTAAGCTAAATATTTCATGTACCTACATATAAGTTGCATAATTTAAGTATTTACTTCCATTACAATCTATACCCATCTCTTTCTTATTCGTTTTGACTGATTTTTTACAAAAAATCACGATGTTTGATGAAATACAACAAATGGTAATTATAACGGGTTACATGTTTTTGTTGACTGTAAACAACGTTTAGAGTGAAAAATAAACTGATTACTCTTCACTTTAAGTAACAACGACCTTTCTCTGTGTGAATGTTTAATAGAATGTAAATACTTACGTACAACGTAGTCGTGAAATATTTCACAAGGACATAGTTTATTTGTAACGTACGCTACATGTTCGAAGTAGAGGCGAAAAGTACGTTCATTACATTTTTCAAAATTACGACATAACTTCCGGTATACGTGCAACGGTATGCGTAGTTATAAAACGTTCAAATTGGTGTAGGTAGCGCGTCGGTTCAACGTGACGTTTAGTTTTTGATCGCTAGGTCATTGAACACCGCTTTGTTGATGATAAATATACATTAATTTGAAAAAAATAAAATTACGAAGGATGTCGTCGAGCGATGTAAACATGCTTCTCGATATGGGCTTCAGTTTACCGAAAGCGTAAGGTTCTCCCACTCGTTGTTGTGTACGTTTAACCTGCAATTGTGTGTCATGTATTTTCTTTCAGAGAAAAGGCCCTGGAAATCACTGGAAATAAAGGCGTCGTTCCGGCGATGGAATGGTAAGAATTAGTTTAAAAGATTATTCGTAACGTCCGGTGGCGATTTGAATTTTGAATAATTAATTCATAAAAATTAACATCGTTTTAAGGTTGCTGGCTCACTCAGACGATGCTGAACCGACGCCTGAACAGACTCTCGGCGACAGCGTCCCGACGTCAGCCGCTGAGACTCCAGCACAAGACAGCACAGCCACTGCCAGCAGTCAAGTATCAACTACTGAGGTTGCCAAGTCCATGAAATGCGACGTGTACGTATGTTACTTTAACCCTTTGCGGTCTTAGCTTCTCTCGCTGCTTTATTCTTTCTAGTTTCTATCTATTTTGTTAGCTTGTACTGCATAGTTTAAACAGTATTTGAATATTTGGGCAACAATATCACAAAGGGTGAATCGATAACGAGCAGACTTTGATCTTACCTTATATCGAACACTTTTAGATGTGGCAAGCAATTCAAAACTAACTTGGCGGTTGAGTTTCATGCGACCAAGTCTGGTCATGATAGATTCTCGGAAAGCACAGAGGAGAAGGAGCCTCTCACAGAGGAGGAGAGGAAAGAGCAGCTGAGAATATTAACGGAGAAGTTGAAACAGAAGAACAAGGAACGAGAGGAACAGGAGAGAATAGATACATTCGCGAGAGAGAGAAACAGGATACGCGTTGGTAAAGAAATGGCAGAGGCTAAGAAAAAGTAAGTTCGGTGTTTGTCCTCTGCGGTGGACGATCGTTAAAAATATTTGCTTGGGTGTTGCGAACGTAGGTGGGACGAGATAGAAACGAAAAAGATGTTGGAACAAAGGAAGCAGGAGAAGGAAGAGGACAAGCTAGCGAGACAAAGGATAAGGGCACAAATCGAGGCAGACAAAGCTGCTAGGCGAGCGAGGGCTAATGCTCAGGAGGTCCCTCAGCCACCTCCGTCTGTGCCTTCATCCTCTACAACGGCTCCCAGAAAGGACTATAGCGAGACGAAGCTGCAGGTAACGAGTTGCATATTTGCTTGAGTAGATTTTTTGTAGATTAGGTACCTCCGATTGAAACGCTAAAGTGCAACGATTTAGATCAGACTTACCAATGGGCAAACGTTAACGCAAACATTTGGGAGCAAAGAGCAGCTATCTGCTGTGAGGTTGTTTATTGAAATGAACAGAACAGACGAAACCGGACCGTTTTGCCTAATGACAAATTTTCCAAAGAAAATTTTTGGGGAAGACGATTACGATACTCCGCTAGATGTTCTAGGTGTGTAATCAGTAATCCACCGTTCACGATGATCTAGGCGGTGATCCAAGAGAAATCGAGAGATCTTCGCTGAAGCGAAATCCGTTCGCGTGATTATCATGATTAATTGATTCCAGGCTTAGTACCAGCATCGGTAATAATTGTTAAGAAGAAAGTGCAGCAGTCCTCGTAAATACCAGAGCTACTTGCCATACAACCACTAAACACACGGCTTCTAAGTAAATAATATCAATGTACAATGTCCAGCGAATCGTTCATCGAAGAAGCAGCATTTTTATTCTAAAGAACTATTCTCCGTTTGTAATTTATATGCAGTGCGAGAGTTGCCGTGACATTTATTGTTCGAAAATGATATGGTTTACGAGAGTCGACGGAATAAAAGAGACTACACATTTGGAAATACTGGGAAGTTTATTTTCAATTTAAGGGCGAAAGTAGTCGTTAATTAATGGTAGCAATCATCATAGGAAGGTCAATATCGTTGAGTATCGTATTAGTTATACCCTAACGACGTTGTAATCTTGCGACACCTCGCCAGGGTACACCACGTTCACGGAAGGATCGCAATTCGTCGGATATTCGTAGACTCCGTCGCAATCGATCAATTCGAGCGCCTTGTTCAAACATATTCGTATCTCGAACAGATACGAGTATCCATTCTCCTAAAATTGTTCAGACATTAATAGACTGTGGATTGCAAGCATTTATCAAGGAAATTAGTTTTCGATTCTATAAAATTATTCAGACAAGAATTAAATGTCTACGTAGCTCCCGTAGCTTCTAATTGACAGAAACAATTTGTATTTCGCATAAAAATCCGCAGTCTAGACATTGATATTAATTTAAAATGGTAGTTAGCGTGAGGTTCAACGAGCTCTTACCCTGTCTTTCCTGCATATAATCACAGGGTGTACTCCCAAAGCTTGTTGAACCGCGTTGTTCAGATCGCTGTACGCATAGTTCCCTCCAGGCAGAATGTTCGCCGATGCCAGGGCGTTCTTCATATCATACTGGTTCAAAAGAGAGAGACCCTTCGCGAAATATTTTTCTTCGGTGCTCAGTGGCGGAAGCACAGCCGCGCAAGTGCCGTGCTTGTTCCACTCGTGTTTCCAGAGCCCGTAAGACTCCCTTCCGAATTCTATGTCTATCCATTTCTCCTTCATTTCATTCTCCAGCGGTATCAACGCGTCGGGATTGAAAGGCTTGCTAGGATCGCAAAACAGAGGACCTATTCTATGAAATTGGGACGGCCAAAGCCCGTGGATCGTCCATTCCGAGCTATCTGTCGGCAAAGCGCAACTGTGCGATGGGGATTCCTCTTTCCACACAATGCAAATCGATTCCGGCCATCGTTGGGTGAAAATTAGCACGTCGAATTCCTTAGACCTCGCTGCTACGTGCCTGCGATCATTATCGTTCCAATACAGTATACTTTCTTGTATTTATTTAGGTAGATATAGGGGCACAATCAGGGGAATGTCGTACCGTACCGATTACTCCTACTATAATAATCTCAACTACTTTCGGTGAAATATGAGATAAAAAAAGAAACAATTTATAACGTAAATAATTTCTAAATAAAAAGGATTTTTTTCCTTGAAGAAAAATTGCCATCCTAAATGGCAGACCTGAGAGGTTTCTAAAAGATAGGAAATTTTTATTCGAGATCTAAGTTTACAAATATTATTTTAAAAATAGTTTAATATTAACGTGCTCGTTTATCGTCTGAGAACGTTGATAGTATTATATATTCAGAGCTAGTTACAATTTATTTGCGTGCTGTGCAACTCTTTGTTTTCTCTATGCGTGTCGGAGCGAAACGGGAAACAGTAGATTTGGAGTAATTGAGATCATAAATATTGTGTTACCCTAGATCACTACTCCCCAGCCGAAATACAACGCGTGCCTATTTATTAAACGTATTTGCACAATTAACACGAGTCTATAATTATAACTGGAGCTTTTGTTACTCACCCACTGAGCGCGCTGAGCAAACATAGAAATAAGTTTACGTTTCGAGTAAACATCTCTGTGAAACAGGTTCTCGTGGACAAAGCTGTGGACGACTAAGCGAATCTTTAGTCGGGTACGCTCGTGTACTATGCTCTCAGCGTCTTTTATAAGAATCGCCCCACCATTTCGACCTCGTGTTATGTACCAAATGGTTAACTACCTGTGTCCCTCGACAATGTCAACGCGGTGACAGTATTAAAAATTATTTTAACAGCGTCTAGATAAGTAATATGAAGACTAAAAAAAGAAAAAAAATGTACTTGTTGCTTATCGACCGAAGAGTCCATTTTTCTGTCGCAGGGCAAACGTAGATAACGATTAATCTTGCGATTCTCCATCGATTTCCTTTTTTCCCGTAGACATTTCACTATAGTTAATTCTCGAACGCGTTACAAAATTTATAAAACATAGTCGAGAGAAAGTATGACTGAACTCGCAAGTTGAGAGTTCCTTTATCGCGCATTTAAAAATATTCGGCTATCTAAATAATTAAGATTATTGATCCCACGAAAATTGGGAACTTTAGTTTCGGTTTTAAAATTGTTCGTATGTCAACACAAGCTGTGCATGCATACGTCAATTCTGCGATAACGTTTGAGACTTATCTGCTCGTAAATTGGCACCTGGACAAGCTTGTGTCGATAGAAATCATATTACATAACGCAGCATTATTTAAATGATTTTGTTTCATGTCCAGTCGAATGCAACGTGGCTAACAGATATTACTGAGTCACACGTGCAGCACGATTACTGGGAACTTTATCATTGATCAGCATATTTCCGTCAACAGATTCGTTGCATTGTTCTTTGTGACGCATCGGTCGATCCTTTCTGTATGCAACCATGATGCGTCGCGTGCACGCTCTCGTTCGGGTTCCGTCATTCGCCACGGTGAGTCGCCACTGTTGCGATTTCGAATGAATAACACAGTGCACAGTGCGTCATTAATCATATTTTAATGACACTGTGCTTCCTCGAATACCCCACTGCTTAGAAGAATAGAAAATTAGTATCGATCGTTTCGGAAGGCCACCTTCGAGTTAGGGGATGCAGGAAACTGTCCAGTTTTATTTAAACTGGTGTTCTGTACAGGCGTCGTCACTGAGATTACAAAACTATGATTCAAGTATCGATATTCAAATGACTCTTCACTAGTCTGCCGATCAGATTGAGCGCTTGGAATGTCCTGTTCGGTCGCAGCCTCTGTCTTAGCAAATAATACGTCAGGACCTTCAGGAAAATGAGAATTGACACCAACGCGACGATGTCCACCCACATCACAACGTGCTCCATCTCTGAAATAAAAATTTGCTTGTATTGTTTCCACTGAGCGTTACGCAGGGCGATTGAAAATGGCGTTCTAAGCTCCAACGGTACTTGTCTAGAACCGCTTTGCTTAAAACTTTCGAAAATGGTAACTTTGCAAATATTTATTTTTGTTCCCAAATGTATTTGTTAGTAAGCGTATAACCTAGGTCTTCAGATGTAGGTACATCGATGCATATTAAATAATTGCACTGACCGACAATAATTTTGCGTTTCGAAACCCAGTAGACAATTTTGACAAACTAGCAAATTCGAAAGTTATTTTTCTCTGGCATCCTCAGATTTTGAGAAATTTAATTTTAAGGAAGACGTAGTTGAAGGCACATCGCATTTGCAATTTCAGGAATTTTGTCTGCTCCAACCATGAGAGCTACGCGAATGATTTTTACGTAGAAAAATTCTCTGTACTCTCCCAAATACAACGCTATATTTTTCTATAACATTATATACATACAAGCACGTTTAAACAATTTTTGAAGAGACTGATACACCGAGCAGTCCTCGGATATTTTTCAATCTGAGGCTAAATGTAACCCAACCTGTTTAAACATTGCTCAATTTGCATAAAATTATACAAAAATATTTAGAAGACTCTACAGAATCGTTTTCAAAATCGAAGCAGAGCTCTCGAAGTAATTTCTCTCAATTTACGAAAATAAGAACTAAAAATCGTCGACCAGCGATAATTTAGTGAACGGTAACTCGAACCCTTTGTTCCATCACCCTGTGTAACAATATGACGGTCTATAAACAGACTGCGGATTTTATGCACTAAGAGCCGTTACGCACTGTCGACCAGTCGCCGAGAGACGAAAAATTATTATTACTTGCAGCGACCAAGTGCATACTAGTGCATACGAGTACACCAAGTGCTCATATGTTTTCCCGTGCCTAGTGGTCGCCGGTCGACAGTGCGTAACGGTCCTAATAGTAAAACTGAATAGTAGCAAATTTGGAACAGTAGAAAGATTAAAAGAATTCCGAGAAGAAATTCATAAGTTAATTCATTCTATTTCTCTTTCCAGATCTATCTATAACACAACATCTGAGAAGGTTCTTACGCATAGTCAGAAGGATCTGCCTGGGCATTTTGAACTCGCAGAAAATTTCGGACGGCGGGCAGTACAGTTTCCCTCTGTTGTAGCCGTAAAGAGCTGTGATGAGACCTTCCAGACCATATCGTATGTAACTCAGATACATAATCAGCTTGCGATAAATCGGCAGAGAGTCGGTTTCGCCCATGCCCTGCACAGCTACCAGCATTAGTGGAACAGTCAGCGCGGGCCCAACGAACGTTCCATTCTGCAAATGCGACTTATCTTTCGTCCGATTGCAAGAAGATACGATACAGATCAAACCGCGACACGTACCACGATGTTTAAAGTACTCGCTATAGCCATAGCCATGCTCTCGGCGATGAACATGCATATGAACAAGATGCCGAAGAACAATGCACACCTGAAGAGCTCCCAGGGCTGCCCCGTGATCAGATACACTATCGACAAGTATATCGTCGACACCAACAACTGCGGAACACGTAAAAACATTGACAAACAACCGCCTCCGGAATGAATTAGACAGAAGTTCGTTGTAATCTGACCTGTGCGGGTATGTTCACTAAGGTGAAAGCGCAATAATATGGGCTCAGGTTGTACCACATGTTGAAATACTCCCGCTTAACCAGTTGCACTTCCGAGGGAACTGTAATTTCAACGCTGCACTGAGAAAAGGAAGGTTCCCAAGAGCCAAAGCCATGGGAGAGAAACGGGCTAGACAATCGCGGTTAGAAACTTTTCTGATAAAGGAGATCCGATAAACAACACGTTTTCTCAGGTTACGTGACTGTCTTGCTCGGGTCGTGGAGTATTGGGTTTAATAACGTGTCATGTCGTTGAGTCGTCGATTTGCTAAATAGAGCTCATCGCCCATTTCTATGCACGCGACACGCGATGTTGCGATGTCTCGACAGCAACGGTTTATTAATATTTTATGCGACTAGTCCCCGTGCTAACATCATTAGCTCTTACAGTGTAGCAATACCGGTAACATTGGCACGTAGAGGAAGACTATCAGGCAGGCGAAGCAGAAGCCGAAGTTGAACAGCGTCTTCGAACCGTCGTCACCCACGTTCAGAAACAGACCGCCGATTATGAAGCCCAGGAAGATGTGCAGACCTATCTTCAGATAGAGGTAGTTCTGCAACGGAGCAACCAAACATTCCGGAACAAGTCGCAGATTAAACCTTAAGAGACTCCTGTAAGGTCTCCTTGAAATTAGGACCGGGTAAAATTTTTTAAACTCCGCGGTGTCGGCCGCAAAAATTTCGGATTTTTAAGTTGAAAATTCTGGCTGTTAGAAATCATGCGTTGAAGTTTAAGAGCGACAACATTTATATTTTCACAGCATCAGTGTGTAGGAATAAATATCGTGCATGGATTTTTTCAGATTTTTTGGCGAATTGAAAATCGGAAACATTGGAAGCTTTTGTGGCAAATTGAAGCCAGATTTAAGACAAGGGTTAATTGGAGATTAATTAAGGCCAGGAAGGCGGTGCATACCCTGTTCCTGTTCAACTGCAGGATCATCCTCCTTGAAAGGGCGACGAACTGGTCCAACCAGGACACTTTGGCCATTCTTTTCGCGAGTAGATCGTTCTTCCCCGGCAATCTGCAGATAGGAGCAATAGGCATCTCAGTGTCGACCAGGTTCTTCATCCGACCGATCCAATCCGTCCCATACTCGCCCGAGGACACATCGATCACTGGAACAATCGAGGCTAGCGATTTATCAGTGTCGTGGATCAACGGGGCGATTTCAACTCACTGAAGTCGGCGGGGTTGTAATGCTTCGGACACTCGATGCCAGCTTGCCGAAGAAACGGCACCAGGTTGTTCACAGTGTTTCTGTAAACGCATTGGCCCTCGGCTACAACGTAGACATGATCGAACTTGCTGAAAACCGATGCACTTGGCGTGTGCAACGAGCAAATCACGGTTCTGCCCAGGCCCGCTAGGCATCTTAGGAGATCGATGCACTGTGTGGCTGATATCTCGTCCAGGCCTCTGAAAATGATTGCTACGTCAGTGACAGAAGGTGCTCTTTTAGCTCTGCACGCGACCACTCATTCGCGTATCGCGTTGTTATCGTGAAACAAGCATGAATCGTTGTCTCTTTGAGAGACTCTCTAGCAGTTATCAGCTTTTTTGTCTTTGTTCGTGAATACGTGTTTCACGTGATCGAGCACTTTAATCCTCCTTTGTTTCATGAACTTCATTTTTCACTCGATGCCACATCGATACGACGATACCAACATTGGAACTATACATTTCGTGCAGACGATTTTTATTTTGCCGCAGCCCAATTATTTGTGTAAAAGTGTACTCACGTGGTTGGCTCGTCAAGGAATATAACAGCAGGGTTGTTCACTAGCTCCAGAGCGATCGACAGCCTCTTCTTCTCGCCACCTGACAGCATCTCGGTGACAGTGGACCACGCGCTTTTCAGTCGCAGAATTTCGAGGATCTCCGTGATCTAGAATCACACGAAATTGTTTAAACTACAGACCAATAAGCGCAACTTTATTGAAACGGTGAATTTTATATCGTCCGCCCAAATAATCCTTTCAAAATTTTTTCGAGAACCCGACAAAACTCGCACGATGATGAAACCATGCCGAAACAAGCTCCTTTCCCCATAGGATTGCCAGCGTCCCGTGGCGCGCGTCGGGAATACAAATAATGCCACGCGATGCAATTCGAGTGCTACCATGTTTCCAAGAATACATCGTCGCGTTCAACATCCGCCTATTCTATCACTTTCGTTATAGCGTTTCAGGGGCGTGTGGGAAAAAGCGTATTCTATTAAAGCGTGCTTACAATAGCGAATTTCAATTTTGTCGAAATTCTGCCCAGCTTAAGGTCCACTGCGAACTGCATTGCCTCCGACACTGTTAGCCTCGGTTGAATCATGTCCTTTTGCATGATGTAGCAGGAGATGGTCTTTAGGTGGTCCATCGTTTGTATTTGACCGTTGACGCTCACGTGGCCTGACAATCCTGCTGTCACACTGAAAATTTGTCGGTGCTTTAAAAATTAGAATCTGCGAATGCAGATCTTCTAAAGGTCTTTATTTTCCTTGATTGATAATTTTTAATTGAGCAAGCTCTTAGTAAATTATTTTGGGACACTGTTTTATATTAAAAAATCATACTTCGTCTCTCCAAAAACATTACACGTAGTGCTTACAACGTTTTTTCCTCTATGAAAACTCGTATATACATTTTCAGCAGCAAAATGGTCCAATCAAATTTACCTCCACCTAACGGCTAACTCTCCGAGCAATTAAAGACGTAACACTTGACCCAGATTCTCTATTGTTTCCAAGAAATAATGGAAACACCTTTCGCTCATCGTACTGTCGTAATCCTCGTTTTTTTTTTGTTTGCAGAGAACAAGAAAGATCGATCAGTCTAGGATGTTAGGATTCGCGCTGCTAGCTCCGACTTAGGCGAAGCTTCCTGTCGCTCGGCGTGGGTCGCGAGGTCAACGATCTTTGACAGTGTGCTTTGGGGAAAAAAGTGACGCGACTTTGACCCGATTCGTTTCGTTTCGGATCGCGCGTGACGAACGGAACAATAGAACAGAAATGATCAGCTGTTAGACTCACTTGTATCCTGCGAGGATATTCAACAAAGTGGATTTCCCGGCGCCAGAAGGACCAAGGATCGCCGTCAACTCGCCGGACTTGAATTGTCCGCAAATGCCTCTGAGAATCACTTTTGAACCTACGACATACCAGAAGTATGTTACATACGTAACGAGCAAAATTTGTTCGTCGTTCGGGAGGAACGTAATCGCAGATAAGGATGAAAATGTTTTGATTTTCTCTCGGAGGGAAGTTTCCGCGGAAAAACACCGAGCAAGTGCAGCGTCGATGGATCTTTGCGAAAGTCTGTACCTTGGACTGGCATTTAATAATTCTAATATTTATATAGATTGAGTTGGCAACAAACTGTCTGCAGCTCCGCATTTCTAAACATTGATTAAATGTTTAAAGTTGATGATGCTGCAACAGTTCGTATCGGTGATGTAATAGAGATTGTAACTTCAGCGCAAATTCTTGTGCTCGTGCGATTACTTGCCAGTCATGTCGAGCTAATCTTCAGCTAATCGAGAAAGTAGAAGTCTGTAATTTCTCCAAAGAAAATTTTTAAATTGAAATTATTCACCCTTCAATATTTGACGATATTACCCAATATTTGCTGTTAACGTACACTGCCATTAGTAGACGGAGTTTATGCAATTACGACAAAAATCAGTAGGTGCAACACGAATCAGTAAAACTATTCGAGGAACGTAAAAAATTATATCATTTGTCAATCATGGAAATTATTAAGAGAAAAAATTCATTTTCATCCAATTCTCTTGTAATAACGCAAATTTTATTTTGCATAAAGATCCACAGTCTGGCCATAAACTCATGCATAATATATCCGAGACGTCATTATACGTCAGGAGATTGATCACACTGAATGTTAAAGACTAGAACGTTTAAAACTGAATGTGCTTAACCCTGAAGTGGAACAATGATTGCTCGAACTGCGAAGTATGGGACCTATCGAAAATTCTGTTAAAATTTTCTAGAATAGTTTTAACTATACAATTTAAGCCTAATTGATCAGAATGTCCTAAACAAATTCAAGGAACTTGGTATTTGCAATTATCCTGTAATATAGTACAGAAATTCTGTTGGGACCATAAGAGATCTAAGGGCTAAAAATGAATTTTCTAAAAATTTTTACATCACAGTACTTAATCGATTAGGCAAAGGAGCAGCACGACTCTGTGAACCAAGCAATTCGGGGAAAGTGTGAAACTGTTTGAATGAAATCATTTCGAATGGAGTGCAACGCACTCGTCGATCGTAAATACACGAGCTTCCGAATCATTTGGTCGCCACTTTTCACATGTAAATCGCGTCGTTAACATAATTAAATATTTAAGCGGCTCCCTCGTTTAACAGTCGTACACGTCGTCTGACGTAACTCCTTTTTTTATTTCTCGTTTGACGACGCCGTTGGCAACGCCTCGCCGTTTGATAGTTAGCAGAAAGAAGGTGTTCTGTCTAATCCGATACATAGCGGGCGAGGTATGCTAGCGTTGCACGCACAAAGTATTGATTCCTTTTCCAACGTCTCAAACACACCGACTGATTAAACGCCGAGCGGACTCATTGGGTTGATTCGACGCGGAACAGAGTATCATTAGTTTGTATAAACGTCAGAAACGTCGTAAAAATTCAAATCGTGCTCGTTAATTACAATGAACACACTTTTTCAATTACAATTATACGGTAGAGACTCGTAAAACGATTCAACTTACATGTTGTTTTACCTGATCGTAACGATGACGCGCGAATGTGCACGTATTGTGTGAATGTGCATTTATACACAGTCCTTTCTCGATATATGTCCCAAATATCTGGCCGATAAAAGTCCCAGATCTATCCCCACTGCCGAGGGGCTACGTATGATATTAGAGGACTATAGCAGCCTAGGAAAATTTGTCCTCGCGTGAAAATTCAAATCGTGCTCACTAATTACAACGAACATACTTTTTTCCAGGTAGAATTACGTTGAAGAAGCACGGGGGCGCAAGAAAAACTGGTAAAATGATGCGATTTTGATACTGAACCAGAACGAAACGATACCGAAGTGTTCCAACAGTCGCGGAAAATTTGTGTTCGTGTCTGTGATTAGGCGAACCGTGTTCCTTCCACGGTAGAGAACGTTTAATTGCCATTATGTCGGAGCAAACAAGTCGGAACAACATCCTTCGGTTATCTGTAAAGAGAAAGGCCGGAGAGCGATTGTGGAAGCATAGAAAGCGAAACCCGGAGAATTACAATGGTCCCGGCGGCGGCGATTAGGGTCGTAATAGGACTGAATTACTTTTGCGAGACTTCGTTCATTTCGCGGAAGCCCGCAATTTTGTGCCGTAAACGACGCTGGCGCAGTAAACCACGCTCCGGAAAGAAAATACGTAAAACTTCTACCGAACCGTCGTTAAATTTTTGCTTTTTCCTTTTTCGTGGGAGCAGAAAAATCTGTATGCACGGAACGGTCTGCTTCCTTTCGTTTTCGATGCACGACTTTTGAACATGCTCCGGGAGAGATTGGGTAACGCGGAATGAGCTGCATCGGGAATTGTGTTCTTCGATCCGGAGGCTCCGGTGACTGGGTCTGATCTGACTCGCACAGTATCAAGGTAGTCATTTTCAAGTTCAATTTTTAATTCCTCGCAATTAAACTAAATAGGGCAAGGGACCCAGTTACTGTGGGGGTGCCACTTATTTTTAAAGCATACTGAATATTAAAAAAAAGTAAAATCAATATTGGTATAGTAATTGGCACCCCCACAGTAACTGGGTCCTTTCCAGTACGCTTTAAAAATGAGATATATTACATACAAACTTTTTTTAATATTCTAAATATTTTAAAGGTTTGCCGCGAGTGTTGTCAGGAACGTTTCTTTGCCAGTGTCAATATTTTCAACCAGTTTAAGGCAAACACTTCTGCGCGTCAGTATAGTCATTCGAAGAGCAAACAGTCCAACACAAGGAGCGACCCTGAAAATCGCCTTTTCTGTTGTCTCCTTTTTTCCGTTCGAAAGCCACAACATTGCAACTGCGTCTACACTGCAAGACACCATCATCGGCTGGTTTGGCCTAGATAATTGTAACTCCGTATCGATAGTTATTACGAATCTGCTCGGTATCTATCCTACGCGCAACAAATGAATGAGAGCGACACGAACGATACTGACATGCTTTTACTCTGACGCAACTCGTATTCTACCTTTTACTTTGCATGGTTGTCGTACGTGTCGATGCGCTTGTCCGGGTCACCCATTGATCATGATTTCATGATCACGATACTTTTTTCTTTATTTGCCGCGATGAATTAATTTTCATCGATAGCGTGCCTCGAGTTGTTCGATCACGCGTTATGGGATCATTAATGCGGAACGATTATACACGTGTCTCGAACAGTATTGCAGTCGATTATGTTTGTTTTTATAGCGTTCTATTCGGTTGTTTTTATCACGTTCTATTTGGTTTGTAGATTTATACGCTATATGCATTTACGATAGGGAAAAAAAAACAGTGCGTCAAAGCGCGATTATGCATTCTTCGTAAAGAATCCATTGGCTCTCGAAAGTGAAATCTCTGTTTTGTGAATCAGCATCGCTAATTGAATCTGCACGATTAGATCGAAAGATTTATGGGCGTAGAACCGAACATGTTGCACGACATTTTTATTAAATCGACCCTGGGGACAAGGTGTGAAATTTACATCTTTTCATATTCAATCCATGAGTCAGTTCTACTTCTGAATTTTGATGAATTCACATCCGTAGGGTAAGCGACCCAATTACCGTGGGGGTAACGAATATTTAAAAAGAGATTAAATTTTTTTTCATTAAAATCAGTTGTTATGTATGTTATATGTATCTATTTTTTAATATTCAAGCATAATTAATGTAGGCGCAGAATTGGTACCCCCACAGTAATTGAGTTTCTACCCTACCATCTAAATTAGAAGAAAATGTGTATTAATAAAAATTCAGAATGTTTTTGATACTTCATAATTAAATTTCTCCTAAAATGGATCGTCGAAGAAACTGTTCTCTCAGTGTCCACCGAATCAAGTACAAAGATCAGAATTCGTAGTGTAATTGTGTTACTCATCGTTCTATAGCGAGTATGCAAACTAGTTGTTATCGACAGATTTGCAACTGTGTCGTTACGGTGTCATAGAGTCGTAATATCTCAAGTATGCAGCTGTCTAAGGAATTCATTGGCACGTTAGATTTAATTGGTCCCCGAGCAGATTAGCATAAAATCGTTACGTTTGACCGTCGCGAGAAAAAAAAAAGAAAAGAAAAGAAGCAAACCGCGGAACGGCAGAGTCTTTCCGTAATTATTTCGCTGATTTAGTCGCGCTACCTCGTTAAGTCGGAGCACAAAAATGATTATTACCCGAGGAACGATGGGGTCAGCCGAGTCGCCTGATTCGCGTGACTTTTTATCATTCCTTTATTTGAGATTCGCCATGTTTAAAAAAGAAAACATCTTGCAGATTTGACAAGCTAATCGTCCGATGCAACGCTTCGGGCTTCCTCCTTATGCAACATTACGCGGAGCGTGTAATTTCGCGAAAAAGAACGGCGCAGCGATTCAATGGCGACGCGCGTCTGCTTAAACTGTTATTAAAGCCTCTAAGCGCTCGAGATTCAATTATTAACCTCGGCCGGCTTGTTAATCATCCGCTGATATTAACACGCTTGCTGCTGGATTCGTTCGAACGTTTCATTCCTGCTGCAACTGCAATAAAAAATTCTTTCCGTACCACGATTATACTGGAATTGCTACTCTTATTGAGAAACGTTAGATATTTATTCGCCTGCTATTATAAAAGAGCACGTCTGGGAAGTTGCTTCGAAATCGATTCTTTTTATTCCATGATCGTTGCAATTGCGAAACTGCTCTTCTAGATAAACATTACATGTTTATTCAATTCCTATTATAAAAATTACGTCTTGGAGAAATAGTCCCAATGGGGGATGCAACTTTTTTAGGACTAGACCTCTCTGCAAAATAAGAATTTTGTGCTCTTCTAGACAAACATTAAATATTTATTCAATTCCTATTACGAAAATTACGCCTTGGAGAAATAGTTCCAATGGGGGATACAACTTTTTTAGGACTAGACCTTTAGGCAAAATAAGAATTTTGTGCACGGGTTGTAAGAAATAGAAATTTCTTTTCTTAAGAATTTTAGTAAGTTATAAATAATACAAGTTTTTAATACAGCTACCGAACAGGTCAAAATGATCGTTCCCATATTTTTCGTTCCACTAGAACCGGAATTGTGAAGCTATAGCTATAAGTATACTTATGCGGAAAATTATTCAGTAATTGCAATGAAAAAATACTCTTGTAATTTTTAGGTGTTGAAAATGAGTCACTTTAACTGTCGACGTTTCTAGCGTTAATCTTCTATTTTCGCTATTTTTTGTCCACATAAACATTTTTTTTTGTAACTGCATAAAATTCGCAGGCTGCTCATTAGCTTTATGAAACAGGTTCTTAGAGTTACGATATGTGAACTATTTGAAATTGTAATGCGCATCAGGCTAATTTCACATTCACATGGTACGTTGGGTGCAAGGATATCAACAATTCATATATTGAAAGCTTATTGACATCCCTAATGGTGGTAATATATGGTAACGCTGGTTTCTGATTAAAATTGCCGTTGCTATTAAAAGATGCATTAAGATGCTCTTCGCTAATATCGAGCTGCACTTTTTCCGAATCAATTAACCCTACCAAGTGAAAAATAGAGAAAATTAATGAAATGATTCATTTTTAAAAATTCTTTTCGCTATCAATCTTGGACACTTTTAGAAACAAACGAGGAAATTAATTTATTCTCATACCTTCAGGAAAATGGTTACAATATTATATAATTGATGGTGCTCGGAACAATTCACTGCTTTATTTATGAATTTTTTAAACATAGAGGTACATCTTTTTGTCGGTAATAACGCAACAGTTGGCCACTGAAATTCAATAATGTAACTATTTTTCAGATGAGATTTTACCGTCTCAATGAGTATTAAATATAATATTAACACAAAACCCACCAAGCATATTCAATTCGGTCTTAGTTTAGAGTTAAATATAATTTAACTGAATCATTGATTTTTTAAACATTTTGCAGGTCCGCTTACGGGGTTAATTCTTGCGAAGCATGACGGTGAACGTCAGAAAATTTAGAAGATGGTTGGCGAATAGAAATTGTGGAACAAAGAAGCTACCCGATAATTGACGTTCTTGCGACGAGGAAGGTGCCGCTGGCTGAAAACAATTAGCGTCGTACCTTTTCTAGCGACAGGCACCGTGTACGTCAAGTCGCTAAACTCGATGTCGACGGGTGCCATTTTTTTCAGGTGTGACAGCGGCACCGACGCGTCTCGCGTAGACACGCTGGACCGATGCAACTGCAGCTCGTGGTGCATCGCCTCCTCCGCGACGATCTTCGGCTTCATGGTTCGATCTCTGGCTCGACTAGTTGACTTATGTCCGTGTCGTTGCACCCATTACCCGAGGCTTTCTCCCTGTCAATTTACGGCACTGAAAAGCCCGCAGAGAGATTACTGATAGCGACCGGGTGCAATTCCGAATGCACGCGCTACCGCGAAGCGCATCGATAACCGTAGACCGTCGCGTTAAAAATAAATAGTTTCCGTCGTATGTCAATTCCCGGTTTCAATCTGACGGCGAGAGATTTTTTGGGGATCTGTACCAGGGGTGACACACCGACTGCAACGTGGTGCAGGATGCATACGGTGCATAGGAACGAACGCTCAGCGCGCGGCAGATCGCGGGAGAAGACTGACGCCGAAGCAGCTTTGTCGAGCTCCTTGTTCTCGGCACGGTGCTCACGTACACACTGACATACACGCTGAACGTGTTTTACACACCATCATCGCGGATACGCACGCGACACTATGATAGCGGTTATCATTCCACGAATCGTTGGCTCACCAATGTGGAACTGAAGCGACCATTTTTATCTTTTATACACGAATCCGTCTCTGAGACGCATAAATGAGGCAGGGGACCCGATTACTGTAGGGGTACCAATCACTGTGTCCCACGGTAATTTGCTCGTTGTGTTATTTTTTTTTCTTTTTTGTTCATTGAATCTTGTGGCCATAAAAGTGGAAATGTCGTGATTAAGACTTGACTTTTGTTGCTGAATTGCAAAATAATCGCAGATAATTGCACTTAACTTCTTTCGAGCAATTAGATTTTATAGTCTTACACTTTAACCCAGAAAGTGCTTTAGGATATTTTGCAAGAACCTTTTCTCACGTTCTAAATGGTTTACGTGAATAATTTAGCATAATAATTTTGGAATGCAACATCGGTTGAACGGACATTTAAACGGCTTTGCCACTTAGTAGCTTTATGCAGCACAATGGCTTCTTTTTGCGCACTTTCGTGCGATGTCACTTTGCAAACAGACGTTTTTCGCGTTCTCGAATTTGCATAGAGTAGGAAAGTTAAATTTGTTTTTCATGTTTCCCATTTAATACCTTATGCACCACAGTTTTCTCATAGATCTGCATAGAAATTAGTTGAATTAGTTGCAACTATTAATTTTTATACTTTAACACATTTATTTCACATGAAAATTAATGCTGCATAATTGTCTGTTACGTTCAACTAGAAAAATATAAAAAATTTAAAAAGTTCATGTTTCAATGATTTATGTATATCTTTTTACACATACCGTTTCTCGTTACAAGAGGCAATGATAGCACCGGAAGGCAATCCGCTTTGATGTTAAAAAATTACCTGTGATATTGGAAGCATGTACAAAATGAAAAACACACTTTTATTACCTTGAATACCGCGCATTTGCGTACAGCGGTGCAATAAATCGTTTGAGGATGACACCTAAGCGGAAAAGGCAAAAGTTATGGTGAGCAACAAATATTCCTCGAGATATCGAGGTCATGGATGCTTTGTTAAATGGTACTTGAAGTCATAAGTATATTACTATAGTTCATTGGACAAATCTGGAACTTCAGTTATTACACTATAATGACAAAAATGTGTATTTAAAAAATTATCCGTTTATCAAATCTAAAAAAAGACTGATAATTTTCATAACATTTTAAACGAACTTCTGCTTTTCCACTTTTTTGCTTATTCCAAACAATAAACGACATATTAAATGTAATTTAGAATCATGACATTCCACTTTTACATTTGTTCTTATCACAAAAGAATTAATTAATGATTGATTAATGTATGACGATGGTGACCCAAAAAATAGCATAAATTAATACTAGAAGAAGTGTAGAGAAGTGTAGAGGCGACTAAGTAATGCCTACGTAAGTGCAGCCTTATACCAACTTTACGATTTTTATAACAATGAATTTCTTCAGAACCTTCCAAAGGAAGAATCTCTATAATTTCAACAACCATAAAATAAAATTGTCATTTGCAATCTAAGAATTGTTTTGAATTATAGTACAGTAACTTTTTTTAATTTACAGTTAACAAGCAGAGAGTTGAACTGAAGATGGGTCAAAAATCATCAGAAAAAATATCGAAGACAGAAGCACCGCTAGGCAAGTCATCTATTCAAGTCTCTGCCTTCATTAATTTTATTGAAAAGGGGCTACTGTACTATAGCATGACCAAATAGGTATACTCCGCCACAGAAGTGTAGACCTATTCTCGAGTTTCTCGACGCGGGAACAACAAATTCCTCGGTAAATCCTCTCGGAGAGCTATTGCGGCATAGAATGATTAATCGAAACCACGTGGAGAACCATCATGAAAAAGAAAAAAAATGGTGGGGGGGCTTGTGTTAAAAAGACCGAGTCACGTTGCGGCTTAATGTATCGAAGTTACGGCGCGCGGGCTGCCCTAATCAACCGAGGATGAAAGCAACTCGTTGACACAGAGTTAGCATCGGCAATTAGCCTGAGACCGTTGCTCTGAAGTATCGCAAGCAAAAGTGAACCGGTATCTCCAAGTTTCGCTTGCAACCAAGTTCTCCGCTCTATTTTAAAACGCTCGCGCGATGCCATGACTATACTCGATCCAACGAGACGAGTCACGAGTACACAAAATCACTGTTCTTCACGATTCTCATAGCTGCAGATAATTGCTTCTCAATTATAAATTCTCAGTATTGCACTTCTGTGAATCTACAGAACAAATTTTTCCAATTTTCCTTACTGACCCAAAAGTTGCAGAGTGAATGCAATTTTTCCAAAATTTTCATTATTCAATTTCAATATTTCATTATTCAATTGGCTACAACGTGCATGTAACGCATAGGCCAGGGCTTTGCCCGTAAGGTCAGCGATTTTCTTGCCCTGGGCATACAGAGAACAGCGGGCACGAAGCCACGCCCCCGCGGGCACGACGTCACACCCCTACGGGCAAGGCTGCATATATTTGTCACACGCGTTGTCACAGCTACGTGGCCAGGGATGGCTGTGCTACAGCTTACCCCCACTCCGCTAAATCACTTGTCAAAAGCTTTGCCCATAGATGTGTTCAGTGTTGCCAGATCAAGACTTGTTCCCCCACTCTAATTTCCCCTTCTACCGCAGCCGGGTCACGTGACGCGTTCCGTCTCTATGACGCATACTCCGGTACCGGGGCAGAGAGGGGTAACTTTTTCCCCTCGATTCCTGCTCCCTCCCCTTATGTGGCGACACTGACTGCCCACGGGCGCCCTTGCCCGCTAACACGCATGTCGAGCAGCTCTGACGTAGCCTATGCGTTTCGCACAATTTCATTCAAGCGTTATCAATACTCTGCGGATTTTATGCATGCGTAGCAAAATAGTCAAAATACTAGAACCATTAAAAACTGCTGTTACATTAACTTCAGCCTACTATAATTACTCCAGTTATTAATAACTGCGGATCTTCATGGGAAACAATTAAATTGGAAATTCTTTAAATTGCACTTATTTTTGTTAGAAATGCGCAAAATCCGCAGTCTATTGATAACGATAGTTGATAAGAAGCTCTCACCTAGATATCGCCGATGACTGATCTCCTGCATTTGCGATCAACATAAGCAGACGCAATTTAAAGCAGTATAGATTAAAATAATTTGAGAACGTGTACTGGACTCGGCTCATCAAATTGGCAAAAGGAAGAATGCCTTTATGCGTTTCGCAATCGACGGAAATAATTTTTAATTAATCCGCAGTCTACCGACGACCACCGTTCAACGTTGTTAACTTTTTATTGGGCTAGTCGGAGGTACAGATCATGTCGATCGGAGCACTGTGAAACTCGAGCAGTTCGATGACGTTCGACGGTGTTTTTGGCAGTGATTCGCGACACAATAGTCCCGGCCGCATTCGCAACCGGCGAGCAACCGTCGCAGACTGACTGCGCTGCGACACGCCGCCCTTTTCGCAACGGGCGCGCACTCCGCGACGTGCATCGGCACTCCGCAATTCCGCATTCGCTCCTCTTATGACCTCCGGAGTTACGCACGCGGGGATGATTTCTTCTTTTCTCTCCTCTGTCGACCAGGAAGGTGAAACGTGTTCTCCATTGTACCGGCGCTAGTTCACCGCGCGGAACTGTTATTTCAATCGCGGAGATTTTCCACTGGGTAACCATTGTCCCGGACAGATATAATCGACCGGCTGTTTTTTTCGATGGAGGCCGTAATGAGTAACGGGCGAGCATTGTTTCTCGGGACACAGCGAAAAGTCAGGGTCGCGTTAGAACACCGTGTATAAATAGCTCGAGAAGCGTAATGACCCCGCGCGAAACAGGCCAAACCTTCTCGCACAGCTGAGACCCATTCAGCTCCTGCGACCCATCGATTTCCCCACTCTCCGATTTCCTTTCGCGGCGTTTTGGGGATGATTATGGCGACTTAGTATACTTGGCGGAGAGTTGCTGTGTGATGGATTCGAGGGAGAAAGAGTTTTGTGAATTTTTCTTAAGTGGACCTTGAAAATGCACTTCAAAAATGCTATTACCCGATTAATTAACGAAATGGTACACAGAAACGTAGTGAGATAGCATTTTTTCATGTAAATCCAGTAGTTATATTATTAATAGTTACACATAATTAGCATAAATTTAAGTGTTAAGCTGGCGTGTTCTAGAACTTTTTGGTTTACAATTATCATCAACATGCGTCCATGAGAAATTGTTCAAAAAATTCATTTCTTCCGGTGTGCATTGCAAAAAGAATGGCAGAAATTTGGATGAACAGATTCTTATTATTTTTATAGAATCCGTAAACCTAGTGTTGAAATAAGAAACTTAGGTCTTGGCAGTGCCATAACTGTTAGTAATCTTTGTTATCTCGGAGGGAAGTTGAGTGTCAAGGGTTAAATTACAGCAAAATATTTTCTTCTAATGCAATCTTTCTTATCGTTTGTTGATGACTCATTGGAATGTCGCCACTGACATTGGAAACAGAACACTTTATACTTTAGCTACCGGAAGCCTACTGATAGGCTTCATAATGACTGTGTTTAAAAGAAGCTTAATCATTTCCTTTTATTTATTTTAATCGCGAAAGAGGTTACTAGAGTATATTACTGAAAAGTACTTATTCGTTAATAAAATCGCGATCGTTTTTTACCAATTCATTGAAAATGAT
>CM052124.1:4037552-4067485 GCA_028454245.1 Halictus quadricinctus
AAATTATTACGAAAAGAAATCAATTTATATGCAACTCTGTTCTCCTGTACAGATCTTTTGCAAACTGATAATATTGTATTTCAATTTTTACAAACTGGAGCGAAATAGAAATTTATTTTCTTTCCTGATATATTCAACAGGCCAAAAATAGCGTAATAGTATTTTTAAATTCTCCTAATGTTTTCACTGTTTTAACACTAAACGTACCGAGCAATAAGAGTAACAGGTACATGTTGCCTTATAAGAATGACAAGATTTAATTTATCTAGACTTTGCGCGGTCCTTATTGCAATACGTGCTCTACTGAAGATATTTATTGAATCATTGCTCATGGAAGCATGTTTATAAATTCAAAAATTGTCAAATTAAAAATCTAGAACCGGTCATTGGTGGTGGTACGTGTAGTGTTAAATTACACCTCCCCACTTTTTCTCATAAATGCATAAAATCTGCAATCTTCTACCGTTTTCTACGTTCAGCGCGGTCGACGCGGAAAACAGTAGTCCTACACGATACATGTCACAGCACGAACCAAAGCAACCTACTTTTAAATTCTAATGTTATTACCGTCCTAAGTTGCACCTCTCGTTTGTCATCGCAAACGCATACAATCCGCAGTCAGGTTCTCATTGTTCTCGAGAAACAGATTTCCATAACGCGCTCGACAAAACTGGGTGAAGGAGGAATCTTACGCAATCGTTTCCGAGTATCGCGCAAGTATTAAAATCGTTTCCGCTGCATCCGATGCAGCGAGTGCACAAAACCTCGTGCCTCGTCGGGTAAACAGTAATTTCGCAAGTGAGCTAACTATCTTGGTATACTCACTGTTTTTCCGCCCCTCCCGCACCTTGTAGACCAGATCGGTGAACGCTAGATCAACGGGCGGCCTCTTCGGCAAATGGGTGATCGTCTTCGGCTGTATCGGCACGATTTGCAACCGGGTCCCCGAACCCTTCCTCGGTTGCAACAAAATCTCATTGGTGTTATCCTCCCGCGAGCAACTGCCTTCAAGCTTCATCTTTAATCGTTACGCTTTGTAACAGTCTCTCTCTCTCTCTCTTTCACTCTCTCTTTTTCTCTCGCTTGATCCTGATCGGTATAACTTCTACCTTCTGTTCACTGGATTATAGTGGCTTGTGCGAACTGCAGTCTCGTCGGCGAATAATCGTTGCGTTTCAATCATCGCCTGGAAAAATCGCAACAACCACGTCAGATTCGTCGGTATCAACGCGAATATACCCGCGTCGATGATTTTCCGATTTTTTTGTCGGATTTATCGGAGTTTTTTTACCGCGTGGGGGGAAAAGAATAGAGAAAAATATTGACCGATTATTTCTGCTGATTCAGCCTGCTGGAAAGACCGAGCAAAGCCGCGTTAGGCAACTTTTTATCGGGCCATCCAGTCGATCAATTAACGCTTCACATGGACAGCAGTCTCGAACATTGCTACGAGGTCAAAGTAATTTATTTGGCGAAATAGAAATGGGAAAGTTGGGCAGTGTGATCCTGAAAGTACTCTATTCTTTCTTTTATAGATCCCAACTACAGTGCTTACTCGGTATACGTCCAAAACACGGGTCTAGCCAAGGACAAATATCGGCCAGGAGATACTATTCTTCATGACCCCTCACGGGGTATACCTCGCGGCAGTGGGGACAGTTCTGGGACTTTTATCTGCTAGGCGTTTGGGACATATATGGAATAAACACTGCATTTGCTACAGATAAGGTTAGTATTGACTGAAAGTTAATATTGATATTGAAATAAATATTTATCCCATTTCTGGGAGATAATTGAATTGTGAACTGTTCGTATGGAACAGTTTATTTTTTCCTTGATAATTGCGATCCCTCGAAATTTAATTCCAACTAAATCTCCTCCATCGCTATTTATATAAATTTTTATGACTAGGTACTACCGTTTCACAAACATTTTATCGATTTTAGCAACGGTCCAATTTTAACAATTTTCTAGTTTCGCGAACGTTTGTTAATTTTCAATGTTCACATGATCCGGCAGTTGAGGCGATCAGGTCGTTCAACCAAAAATAGAGAAAAGGGCCACTTCTGGTTGAACGATTAGAATTCCTTTCAATTTGGTCGACACTGTAGGTCACGCGGACGATAGTCGTTCGACCAAAAGTTGCCTAACGTAAACGAGGTTTGAACGTCGTGAATGCCGATACGGATCTCGAGTATGGTAAACGTGTCCCCGCGTTTACGATCTACAGCAGTGCCCCGGTGATTTAAACACGCTTTTTCTCACTTCATTAGATGCGAGAAATGTTGACAGTGCCATCATACCGAGGAATGTTAGTGTACTGCAGGCTGAGCGTACACAGTTATCTCAGAAACCATCGGAGTCGTAAGCTTTGCGGTTGACGCCAGTATAACGCGACTAAAAAAATTATCTAACAGTAGGTTTACGAGGCCTTGCAAAGTAACGGGTTCTAATATTTTCAATCTACGATTATTGATATTGTAGAGATGCATATCCATGAAGATAACAAAAATTTCTCCGAGTGGGGTGAGGGATCCAATTACTGTGGGGGTACAAATTACTGTGCCTACATTAATTAATTATATATTATTAATTATGATACTATGACAGTTATTATTATTACTATACTATTAATTAATTATATTTCTTTTTTTTAAGCATAATGAATATTAAATTTGTTTCATTAAAATTTATTACGCTTTAAAAATAAGTGTCATTAATATAGGCACGGTAATTGGTGCCCCCACAGTAATTGGGTCCATTACCCAATTAAAAATACAATTTAAGAAATGTCTAAAAATGTCGATAGATCGTTGCTTTTTGTATAAAGTAATGTAAAATAGTCGCTGTTAGTGTACACCCAGCATTAGAAAGAATTTTTCCTATGCATTTACTGCCACTTAGAATACACGTGTGCAGTCTTTGCAAACAATTTATCCATCAGGCAATGCATAAATGTATTTGAAAGCGCTGTTTTTACATTTCCTATTACGATACCGCCGCTTAAAATATGCAGCTCCGTAAACAAGTTTTTGCTCATCTTCACGCGCCATGATAGGAAATCGGCGTCGTACAAAAATTCAAAAGCGAAACTCGCATGAACAAAGTGTCTACCGTAGTGAAAAAAAAAATCGCCTACTCCGACCGACTTTTATCGCTTGCACAAAAGGCAAAAACTTGCAACTCGCACAGTTTCCGAGACAAATAGTACACTTACAGGGTTCGGTTATAAATATTGAAACACATTTCAGTAGAACACAGTAGCAACCCACTCCTTCCGAATACTGAGTGGAGGGGGTAAACGGAACGCCCACCCGCCGAAAGCGCATTTAAGCGAGCACTACTGTAGAGTTTCAGAGGCGTGACGAAGTTTCATAATGCGTATAGTGATAGCTTACATGCACAGTCGGATGAACGGGGAACTGCGTTGAGTAAAATCCTCGTGTTGTTAAACTCGCGGTTACGATCGACGGGATCGACGTCGCGCCGTGTCGATCGTGTCGCAAGAATCGCGGCCGATAACGAGTACGCGAGACGGGGGTTATCGAATCGATCGAGCCTCTCGATGCTCGTTCCTCGGTGTCTCGAGACTGACTAACTGACTGACTGCCATTTAGCTGTACCGCGGCCATCACCATTGACCGTCGCTGCTTTCCAGAGCGCTCTCCCTCTCTCTCTCTCTCCCTCACTCGCTATCTGGTATCTCCTCACTTCCTTCTCCCACTCGCCCTCTTTGCCCCGCTCTCTCTCTCCCTCTTTTTGTCGAGGAATCGTCATCGCAACAAAGGAAAACGATCAACAAAATGAAAATTACCGGTGCAGCCTGTACTATTTATTAAGGATCTCCGTTTTCACAAAAGGAAGCCTGGCAAGCTATTATTCTAATTGACTGTTTTCTTTTTGGGACTAGAAAACATTGATACTGGCTGATAGTGTTTTGGAAATCACAAATAAAGTATTAAGAGGCTAGTGTGGGTGACCAATTACTGCCGGGGGTGCCAATTACTGTGCCTATATATTAATTACACTTATTTTCAAAGCATAACGAATATCAAAGAAGAGATATTGAATTTTTTTCCATTAAAATTAGTTGATGTGTTTGTATATCTCTATTTGAATATTCATTTTGCTTTGAAAACAAGTATTATTACAAGTAATTCGGTCCCTTACCTTACGTATAAACAGCTAAATTAGATATAAAGAGGACTGCTTAATTAGTTTAGTGGTAGTAATAATTTGTAATAATTTGTACCAACAAATTACGTCGAATAGTCTGCTGGTTTTATGAATTCCTGATAAAACTTTTTCAATGGATGACAAATAATATAATCAATTTCTAATATTCTGAATATTTTCACTGTTTTGCATTTGATTTAGTTAGAAGAAGGGAATTTGTATGCAATCGATGCACACAATTTTCCTTTTGCACAAAGTCCCTCTACTAATAATCGAGATTGTTGCTAAAGAGAAAATTACTGAGCTTCTTCTATTCGTTAAAATACTAGTTACTTGCACAAGAAGCAGACTGCGATTATAAAAATTATAAAAATCGCCCTAAACGAATCACTTTGACAAATTCTAGCTACAGCATTCAGAATCGTTTAAAAAATAAAATTCTGCCAAGCCCTGTGTTAGATGATTTTAGGGTGCAAAAGAAATGATCGCGAAATCCCTGTTTATTCGACAAATGTTGAATGTAATAAAATTAACAGAGTTTGGAGTTTCTTTGGTTTTTGTTTGGGGAGTGAGATTCGAGGTAAACGGTGCGCCGGCAGTGTATTATTTAGTTTGTCTCGATTCAGCCTAATATCTTTCAACGAGGACGTCGTCGCATCTGGCCCCCGTTGTTAACCAATGATCATTAAAGGCGCGGCAAGTGGGCAATTTCTCTAATGCCCGTCCCTTCCTAAACGAGCGTGTACAGGGTTCCTTATTTAACGCCGGTCGGCATCGATTCCATCGGAATCGAGATAACGAGAGACGACCAACACAACACCGATCCCGATAAAGTTGATAAGTTGTCGGTGCCGAAGTTACACGCGTCCAACCACTGACACAACTATTCACAAGTGTTCGGACACATGTGAGTTCTTCAGGAAATATGAGATAAACAACTATTCCAATAAAATCTCCCCGACGAATTTATGCCTATAATATATCATCTGATATTAACGAGCACGCTTAATACCTGTTAGCAATGATTTTCAAACTTCCAAAAAGGTAAAAACAAATATTTGTAACAGTAAAAATACTCCTTCGAGATTGATCAGACATTCAGAATTGTCACGCGAAACTTATTATTTAATACGAATTTTGACATTTTACATGTAATCGGAATAAATGAATGCGATAACTTTCCCCGAACGTGGGGTCGCATAATTAATTTAAGTATGAGTAACCGGATGAACAATGAAAAGAAAGAAAGAAAAATATTTATTAGTATAAGTAATCAAAAAATTAATTTCCATAACTGGTTAAACGTTGCTTTCATTCCTCACGGAATTATGCTTGTACGATTCTATGTATGCAAAGGGCATAGAGAATTATGTAAATCCCGGCGACCTTGTCTACAAAATAATCCTAACTTCGATGATAGTCGGTAGAGTCTACTATAGCACTGAATGCAAACGATACTTCCACGGGTTGGCAATGAAACGACATTGTCATTGTGCTAATTAAAAATACTATGCAAAGAGATGACCTAATTACTGGGAACATTACGTAGACGTAGTTGGAACTGCTCGAGGAAAAAATAACTGCTTATAAAGTGGGAATGAGAAGTGGCTCTGGGGCCAGTGCTGTGGTCCGGGTCAAATCGGGAGCAACGAAACCACGCCCACTCAGAGCATTCCACAGAAAGATGAGGCAAGATACAGAGTCTATACTGCACATGAACAGAGATTGCACCTCGAGGCACTGCTCTGGCTCTGTCAAAATCAAGGGCAAATAAACCACGCCCACTCAGAGCTTTCTGCATAACGAGAGAACTATAAAGACTACAATTTTTCGTTGTTTTGAGCTAGACCTTTGGAAAATACAGACTACAGCCTGCGCATAAGCAGGCATTGCATTCTGGAATATTGCTCTGGCTCTGCCAAAAATCAGGAGAAAATAAACCACGCCCACTCAGAGCATTCAACAGAAAGAGGAGACAAGATACAGAGTCTATTCTGCACATGAGCAGAGATTTACAACTTGAGGCACTGCTCTAGCTCTGTCCAAGGCAAGAGCACATAAACCACGCCCACTCAGAGCATTCTACAGAAAAAGGAGGTAAGATACAGAGTCTATACTGCACACGAGGAAAGATTGCACCTTGGGGCAGTGCTCTAGCTCTGTTCCATGCAAGAGCAAATAAACCACGCCCACTCAGACCATTCTACAGAAAGAAGAGACAGGATACAAAGTCTACACTACACATGCGCAGAGATTGCACCCTGGGGCACTGCTCTAGCTCTGTCCAAGGCAAGAGCAAATAAACCACGCCCACTCAGAGCATTCTGCAGAAAGAGTAATCAAGATCGACAGTCCTCTACTTCCCTGGAATCCTACCTATCAGTGGATCCAAGAATCTCGTTTTAACCTAGAGGAAAAAATTGAGAGTCACTGTTTTCAAAGACAGAGTCCAGCCTAAACGGGCGTCTTCGCTGACGTCAAAGACGCCTACGCTGGATCCTAGATCGCGAATCCCCCGTTACCGGTCGGACGAATCGATCGGCGATCATTTGCATTTCCATCGGTGTTTCGGGAAACAATGGGTCGTTACGAGCGTGTCTGGTCCGAATCGCGTCGCTTTGACGTCCGAAGTCCGTCGCGTCACGTCTGATCGGCGTCACGCGTACGTGTCGGACTTGAGAAAGAGCGAAGTCCCCCCCCATTACATTATACACGAAAACGAGCTTCGACGTTTCATGCGCTGTTGTCAGCACGCGTGCGAGCGTTTTAGCGTCGTTTTGCTCGTACTCTTTTTGGCTGGATCGCTCCGTTCAAACAATAGCAGAGACTACAATAATATGTAACAGAACGAAACGGTTCAAGACGGTTGCTCGAACTTCCGTTTCGCGACGCAGCGAAACGTCGAGGCTCTCTCGTCCGGCGTTACGTATGCACGCCACGCATCGAATCGTTATAATTCATTGCCATTGTCCACACGTAACATCACTTCTCATGCACGCTTGAAAAAAAAAAACGCATCGGCGCATTACATAAATCCGACGGTTTTTGTCATTTGATCGGGGTTGGCCACCGTGACGTCACCGTGGCTGACGCGTGCGGTTCGCGAGAAGATAATGTGATTTTATGCAACTCGGAGTGAGAGTAATACGCTTCGTTAACGCACCCTTGGGGAAGATACATGAAGATACAGTGATTTTTCCGTATATGTCGCCAAGGCCTGGATGATAAACGTCGCGGAATTGTCCCCACTACCGCGAGGCTTACCCCGTGATAACACGACTCGGGTATAGCTCCTGGACGATACACGACGCTGGCAAGTCCCGTGTTGTTGACATATATCGAGAATTCACTGTACTTTGACATTGGTACGCTGTAGAACGTTGGTATAATAATTTGATTTTGATTTTATGAATTCATGACAAAATTGAATACAGAAGATTCAAGATAGTAAAGAGATTAAAAGAATTTAAGAGTGACAATATCGTGGGTACATCTAATTAAAATTATTAGAGGAAGAACAACATTTCTACTTCTGGCACTTGTCTCTTCCAGGCAATTTTTATTTTGCATAAAGATCCGCGTTATGTTTACACGATATATGTCCAAAACACGGGTCTAGCCAGGGACATATATCGGCCAGGAGATACTGTTCTTTGATCCACGCTGAACGTAGAAAAGGACGGCGAAGCTCTAGAGTTCATGGGGATGGTTCTGGGACTTTTATCGGCTAGGCATTTGAGACATATACAGTGAATTCTCGATATTTGACAGCGACGGTCGGCGACCGAGGTCTCTCGAGTTTCTCGGCCTCTCACGCGGTATACCCCGCGGTAGAGGGGATAATTCCGCGACATTTATCGGCCATGCCTCGGCGACATATATAGAGAATTATAGAGTAAACTTATTAAAATCTATTAACTTAATAAGCGACTAAATAAGCTAATAAAATTTTGCTTTGGCGTCAGCACTTCCCAGTTGATACAGAAAATTTCTGTTTTACGTAACAATAAATATCTCGTTAGCATGTACAACATCCCAAGAATTCGCACGCGTAGCTATTTCTAAACGTCATTGTTTCGCCGAAAACCGTGGACTACCGGATAAACTGGCAGTGTGGAACGGACTGCACACGCATGCAACCGCAAGGCCGCCTGGTCTTTTGCTCGTTAGTATGCGCTCAACTGATTCTGCACGTGCGTGTCTCCACGTGTTCGGCGTCGCCCCGATCGGCTGGCATACAGGCAGCAAGTTCATTCGCAACACGGACAGTTCGATAATTATTGATAATTAATTTGTGACGATCAAGAAGAACGGCTAGGTGCAGCGTGTATCCGAAAAAGACGGCAAAAAAGCTCTTAGGAAATCTGATGCACGAGCGTTACATCATCATGATCCTCGGGAATAGGCGTGACACCGTCGATAAAAACCGCGAGATAATCGATCCGGCATTTAAGTATGCATACGCGCCGGAGTATAGCGTGTAGCCGAAGTTATGCAAAGCGTGTGCATGTACAGCCGCCGCGAAAAATCTTTCCGCGATCTTCTGTGCGATATTCGCACGTCACTCAGAAAATATCGTCGATACGGAGAACGAGATATCTCGCGGAAGATGGCTCGCGAAGCTGGCCAGAATAAAGGTCGCTTGCACAACCAGAAGCACAAAGTCCGAACAGTGACTGTTGCTCGACAGAGATAACACCCGTGATTTACGCGGCGCTCCTAGGGATCGTTTCGTATCGATCAGCTCGAAGATCGTGGTTTGACAATTCGTTGAATCAATCGCATAAACTACCTGCACTTTAAAACCGCGACTATAAACATGTAAAAGACCGATACAACCGGTCCCGATAACGTAATTCTTTTTCGCGCGTTCCGGAGGCGCATTATCGGCCTTATCTTTTAATTAAAAGTCTTCGAAATGTTGAGCAAAATGATTCATCGAGACCTGACAATATTTATTTTTATTTTTGCTTGATAAACGGTGTGTTTCAGTTCATTTCTACGGATGATATTTGTGGACATGTAAATAGAAGATTTTATAACTGAATAACGCGACAGGCTGTCAGTCTCGTGTCGTGCAAATCAGCTATGGTCACGTTAACGATGATCTTCGGATGAGTAATTTCCTGCATCGCGGATCAAAGTCCGTCGGAGAGCATCGACGAACTGCGGAAACTCGTAGCCCCGAGCTCTTATCGTTCGATTTATCGAGCCTCGGATCGACTTTATCGCGGAAACGTTCAAACACTTTGGCCAAGGCTGCGATACAAACGAAAATACAAGCTTATTTTTTGGCAGAACGATCTCTCCGAGTGTGTTGACGATCTAGATACGCGGATTTATGCATTCACGATGAAAATGAGTAGGCGAAACATGAAGTAGCAGGATGATAAAAGGGATTCTCGGACTAGAGAAATTGTCCATGTTTAACCAACGACGATTTCGTTAAAACGAATAGTAGGCTTCTACTTTTACCGGCCATCATTAATTTTTGCCTAAGACAATTTCGCACGATGTGACAGTTCCCTCGAAAATACTGCCAATCCAAGCATCTCTGGAAACATTGAAAAATTTTTTTTGACAATGAATCTTCCGGAGATTCGAAGACTCAAGTCTCCCCTTTACAACGACACCAAAAAACGTGACGTACGATTTTTTTCCACAGTTTTATGACGGTTTAAACGAAAGGTGTACTACGTGTAACCTTGTGAGCACGAGGGCTTTACACCACCGAACTTGGTCCTCATTTTTGTCCCCTAAAACAGTGAAAAAAAATCGTACGTCAATTTTTAAGGTCCCGTTGCAAAGGGGAGGCTTCAATCTTCAAATCTGTGGAAGATTCATTGGCGCAGAAAATTTTTTAACGTTTCTATAGAGGTTTCAATTTGTACCATTTTTTAGGAAAAAAGGGTCTTCAGTTTCTGATCTGTTGGATCATGTAAAAATATCCTAACGGAAAATGAGTAACGGTGTGCGAAAGTAGAGTCTTCAAGCTTTAAAATGAGCGCAAGTTCGTTGCTGTACGATTGTTTTTTACGAAATTACAATAGGTTGAATATCGTCAATTTCTAGAGAATCAGAAATTTTTAAATACTTTTTGGATCTATGCCAGAAGTTAAGAGTTGACTGTCATCAACTTATTAGAATGATTGAAGGAGGAAACAAATTTTTCTTTTGCATGATGCAGCCTGTCGATATCGATTCACTGTCAATGCTGCGCCCTGGCAGAGTTCTAAGGCCTCGGGATAGCGGAGGAAGTCATTGAAGCTTATTAAAAGTTTTATCACGAATATGGCTCTCGGTGCATAGTGCCGAGGTCATCGCGATCCATAGATCAGCCGTATAGCATGCTCAACCGCTTCTGTGCGAGTCGATGGATCGAACCTTCGCGGGTTGCATGTATTACTTCAAGAAACCTGTTCTGTCAGTCATCGCAATTTTGCGCAAGACATCCTCTTGTTAGATATTCGAACAATCACGTCGCATGATTTTCGTTTTGCCTTTACACGTCCTCGTAAAATATACTGGATTCGTTCCTCGTGGCATTTTTGAGCACTTTTCGGAGTATGGTTGTTGGAAATCAATTTTATTTTCGACTGAAATTATTTTTACCAGCTGTGTTTGTACTGTGGGCACATTAAAATTCATTTTCTTCTCTTTTACAATTGCAATTCAATGCTACGGGCATAATTCGAACGAGGTCGATAGTTTATTTTAAACAATCCACAATTTTTGGAATTTTGAAAAATCCTTCGAGCTTACAACGTAACTAAATTTGGAAAAAAATAGGAAATAGTACTCCAACAGTATGACCGATTTTTAGTAAAATAACCATGCACTTTGCAAACTGGATTAATTTTCTGGAACAATAACATCTCGAAATCTGAGACTGTAAGGAGTAGCATTAATTGTCGATTTCATAACATCAATTGAGAATAAAAACGCGACGCTAACGAGATAAACTCGCTAAGTTTTCTCAACTGTCGACTCCGCGACCATAGGTCGCCAGATCAAGACTTGTTCCCCCACGCTTCCGAGGCTGCCGGGTCACGTGACGCGTTCCGTCTCTGTTGTGTCTGTGTCGCAACGTCACGTGACTAACCGGTACTGGCAGAGTGGGGGTAACTATTTCCCCTCGATTCGTGCTCCCTCCCCTCACTGTGTCTGTGACATCAACGTACAATTGGGAATAAAAACGAGACGCTCACGAGGCTAACTTGTGCTTGATTAATTAGGCTTACCCTTTAGCGGAATTGTTGGTCTCTCCAACGTGATGGTTCTGTTTTCCGTGCTCCACCATGTCTTGAACCGTTTTATCTCTCGGGACGGAGTTATCTCGTTATCAGTGAAGCGATTCGATCTTCTGAAAGTGAGAAATGTAGTGACAACATTTTTCGAATTTTATTTTCCTGAATCGTCGTGATAACTTTCGACGCGCGGAAGAATAAGCTGATTTCTGCGCATTCGTGTAACATGAAACAACATGGGGGAACGTAAGCATTCGCAGTACCGTGAAAAATGAGACGGATGTTAGGGGACACGCATCGGAAAACGAGCACTTTTCTTGCGACTCGAGCGTGGTCTGCATCAAGCGTTGCCCACGTGGAAGCGTGGCTTCACATAATAACCTCGGTGATTGTGCGTTTGAATTACGTCCTCGACCACGCTCCGCCATTCTCATGCAGTGTAGGGTTACCAGGCGTCCGGGATTAGCTCGCAAATGGTCGAAAAAACCGCGATAATAATTCATAACTCCACTGCAAATTTTATGCAGTTACAACAATTTTTATCACACCAAAATTCTGCAATTTGTTTTCGAAAGAAAAGGAATTTAGAGCTCGTGGAAATTACTTAGAATTGATGGAGCATATTTTCTGATAAAATGGGCTTTGACAATATTTTCTCGACAATTTTTATCTCCCCAACATTCTGCAATTTATTTTCGAGAGAAAAAGAATTTGGAGCTCATGGAAACTAGTTGAACTTAGTGGAGTATATTTTCTGATAAAATAGGTTTTAACTCTGACATTATTTTCTCGTTAATTTTTTTGCTAAATGTTTATCCCATACGGTCTACGTTTTGTATAAAAAGCTGATAAATCGCGAAGCAAAAAGTGATATTCGAACCAGCGGAATAACTGTATGGTCTCTTTAGAAGGAGTTTTTGCGAGTTCGTTAACGAGCCTAATTAAATCCGCAGGAAAAAACGATCTTAAAGAGCAACAACGTGAGACAACAGCCCCCGCGTAATCTCTTGACGTATTTTGTTTTCCCGAGTTGCTCTTCGTCATTGTTTTTTAGTCGGCGACGAACCTGTCGGCCTTGACAAGGTAATATTTCAAAAATTTAATTCCTGAAATATACATAATCCTGCAAAAAAGATGATGGAACTACGTTTGCTGGTATTTAATCCTCGTCCAGGGACGTTTAAAAATTACTATGGTTAATTTAAATACCTAAAAATCTCGGAAACATTCTCCACCTTTGGGAACGATCGTTATTGATGTCTCGAGTCGTGTTTGTTTTTTGTTTCTATCTCGATTAATAATGTTTTACGAATAAATGTTTTTAATGAATGTTTTTCAATCCTCTCGATCGCGGATGCAATTAACTGGAAACCTATTGTAAACTTCTTAATGACCGTGCTACTTCGGGATAAAGAGCAATCATGTTTTTCTGATAAAAACATGTGGTTTTAACGATTATGGCAATCCTCTTCTAGATAACAACAAGGAAACGAGTTAATAGAGTATGTTGCTTGAGATAATTTTTTTATTATGAATTTAGACCGCCGCCATCGAGTAAGTTTTGTTTGAAAGCCCTCGACCGACAATCTTTAATTTTTGAATTTTTTAAATTTTTCACGAGCAAGGACCTTCCCCTTTTTTTAGTGGAGTAAATTTGATAATTTCTTGGTTAATGAATTTGGCCCTCAATCATTAATTTTTAAATACTTTAAATCCATCACGAACGAGAACCTTCAATATGCTATTTTTCAGTATATTGAACATATTGTTTCTCTTTATGAAAAACAAAATTAAGCGCTGATAGGTAAAAGTTAAATTAAGGAGAAACGTTAAATTGGTAAAAATTGATTTGCTTTTATTTGAGAATAATAATTTTTGAATAACATAGGGGTGGAATTCGTCCCCAAAGGGTTAATAGTATCTAAAAATGAAGGATTGACGACTAATAATAAGCGGAACCTGAACTATTAAAATCGTTCAACAATCTAAGCGTCTAAATCGTTAATAACAGGATAAATCATTCAAATCCCTATCATCTCCAGACAGCTCAGGAGAGATCAGTAAAAAAGAAAGTAGCGAATCGTCTCGAAGAAGCCCCGGAGTAGCGGTTGAACGTGGCGGGAAAGTATAATGATCAATAAGGTGGTTCTATTCTTATCGATGGAGCGCGGCTCCGCCGACGCACTCCGATTGTTCTCCTAGAGTGCATACGATGCACCGTTGCAGTCCTACAACCCAACAAATAAAACAAATCCGGAAGCAAGCAAAACCGGAGCAGAGTCTTGTTGCTAGACAGCGGATCTTCATGCGTTTATGAAAAAATTTTAAAATACTGTTATATTATTTTCAACCTATTAAACATACATTAAGAAAGAAAATAAATTCCCATTTCACTCCAGTTTGTTGCAATTCAGGCCGAAAATTTGTATCTCGCATAAAGATCTGCTCGTTACACGGTCCCCGTGAATTACCAACTAGTGGGGTCTAAAAACCGGAGGTTATCAGAGAGAATAGTGCACGGAGCTCTGTCTAAAGTGTAATGGCACACGTTTAAACCCGTACTACTCGCCTAAATTTCGAATACGTACCGCCCGAGCTATAAGAGTGCGAACGATGCTCGACGAGAATGATGTTCGGATGGTGGCGACGATGATCTCGTTTTCGAGAAAGGAAAACTCGGCATACCACCGTGGGAATGCCTGCCAACACGCGGCACGTTATTTCACTGAGCCGATCGATGCTCGACGACTGTTGCACGCCTAATCGCGGTCGCCGTCCCATCCACGATCCTCGACAGAAAGAGAGAGAGAGAGATTCTACATGTAACGTATACCCGAACGAGGAATACAATCAGCGGATTGGTCGCCGATAACGCGATCCAAGATCGAGAGCTTAATTACCCTTTCTTCGTTTTGATACCCCCACCTTACCCCCCTCGATCTTTGCCATTCGCCGACAAAGTCTCGTTCACAATCAGCGCCATTTTCTCGACGTCCGAATCTCATGCACGCTGACCTTATAGTCATCGGCGAAAATGGCTGCTTCGTTGAATCGCTCCTTTCGGTTGGACAGGTTAGAAATTAGGTTAGAAATGTGCGTCAATTAATACAGGGGATGAGAGCCAGATACGCGCGTAATTTTTCCTTGAATAGTTTTAACAGGTTAAAAATAGTACATCTTTATTGCATAAAATCGCACAATAATTAGTGTACGAGTTTTGGAAAATGGTATTTTAGATTTTCTGATTATGGTTTAATTGAAATTACGTGGGGAAAGGTAGAGGTAGAATTTACCTGAATTTGGGACTAAGATATGTTATAGAACGTTTTATTGACCTGTAGGAAATGATCTGCAAAGTGTTTAGCTTTGTCTAAACAAAATTTTAAGTACTGTAAAATATCTGGCTCGTTTCGTTAAAATGATTTGGCTACTATAACATGACCGTGTTTCTCTAAAATGTCTAATTTCCTTTTTTAATATGATCTTAGATAGTGTAAAATATTTAGTTTCTTCAAAATAATGTAGGTACTGTAAAATATTCGGTTTGTTTCTGCAAAATAATCCGGGAACTATAAAATGCTCGACTCCTTCTGTAAAATGGTAAATAAAAAACTATCCAACGAATGCAAAGTCCCAATTAATTTGAAAACAATTACTTTGGCTGAACTCAAACGCAGAAAAATATTCGGACAAGGATGAAAGCCATGAACGGTCGTGCCATGTTGTCCTGCTCCCTGCCATTGTTGTCATTCGTCTGAAATTACAGCTAATTCTAAGGGACACATTGAGGGGAAATTAGTAAACAATGAAAGAATCGATCGTAGTCATCATGGGTTGTCTTTTATTCTGAACACAAACGTCAGTAAAATATCAAATGATACCATTAATCTTGCAGCTATTCGCAAATTTGCATCGCTTTTTTTTTGGAAAGCAACACAAATTTCCCAAGTCACACCACGTGGAGGTTGCTGCAAATCGTGACTCACCCTACTCCAACGGATCCCATCCACCCTCCATGTCAAAATCAAAAACAGCCGCATAATAAATTAATATTATGCAGCATTCAATCAATCGTTCTTTCGCTAGAAAAAGAAAGATATCATCACGCTACAATGACTTGCCCGGAAGGATGAAGGTGCTAGCCACTCCCCATCCTCTTAAACTAATTAATACTAATTATACTAGAGATATTTAAAAAAAAATAGAATAAATTCCTAAGCTAAGAATACCCCCCTTTTCAGACCTCCTGCCTAGCGTTCAAGGAACTAAACTCGAAAATTGAGAAATAAACAAACAAGATGCAGTCTTCTTCAGCTGCGTCGATCTAAATGAAGAGTCCTAAAGAACCACGAGGCAGGAAGTGTCAGGTGCGATTTCAAAACCAGATCTAGATACAAATTCAAAACTTAGTTACTAACTTAACCTATAGTACAATGGTTCAGAAAAATTGGATAGGCTTCGCGAGCGTGCTAACAGAAAGATGGCCGCCGCCTCCCAACAGAGGAGACAACCATAGACGGGAACGAGATCGACAACGGACTCCGCAAGGTCGGAGTTATGCTGACAGATCAAATTGCCCAGGCTGGGCGAAACGTTGTCGCGGGAGTTGGGGTGGGGGTGAAGTTGCAAATAGCAAGGAAATACGTATATTTCTCCGCTATTTGCCGCGAATGTTAAACCACCGCAGCGAAGCAACGGAAAAGTATCGTCCCATGGGGGGGATGAAGTTATTCCAGCGCTTCCGTGCAATGATTAGTCGCAAAGCTTCCCTAATGGGATACCGTTTTTGCAAGTTCGACCTCCTCCGGGCCCGATCTCCAGAGAGTCGTATTACTAACAATGGCTGTCGAGGAAACGCTTACCAACGGCTTGCACGATCGACAAGCAAAACGGGCCTTGTAATGGCGGCGCACGTTCCCGGCACACCGGTGACGCAGCGAACTCGCATTACCGACGACGATAGAGGGACCAGAAAATTTAGGTACAGGGGACTAACGTTCGTACAAACTGAGAAAACCGACCTGCCAGCATACGCGGAAGACACGGCAGACACGAACAACGCGGAAGCCTGAAAATAAACACTAGCACGCTTCGCACACGAAACACTATTCCAAGCAAAGTCTAGTTTGAACACCACTACTACCGCGATCTGTCAATGCCAAGAAAAAATGGAATAGTCTCGAAAATTCGGAGACGGAGAGAAAATTTGGAAGACGACGTGTTCTCAAGACGGTTCAAACTAAACTGAAGCTACGACGCTGCCGAGCGTCACCACGCCCGCTCGCTCGGCGACTATGCTGCCACCGGAAGTCGATGGTTTTTGGCGTTTTCTATTGTATTCCTGAGGATTTTGCAGATTTCTGTGAGGGAAATTGAGAGATTTATCTTTTAAAGTTACAAGGGTTATTTAGAGACTGTTTCTAGTCCAGAAGTGATCGTAATTTACGAGGAGAAATTAATTACTACGACGCGCCTTTCTTCTTCGTCACAGGACTCGCTTGTTTCATTGGCTGCGCGAGATTGATAGCGCCATCTTTCGGCGACGATTCACCGGAAACGATCAGCGACATTATACTGAAGGAAATTTTACCTCGCTTTTCTGTTACTGTAAAACGAAATTTCAATTTTAATTTCACATGTATTAGATACAACTTTTAGGTTTATGTAGGATTATATTGCATTTTTAGCTAGGTTATGGCTGTTTGTGGGACTTGGAAGAGGCTCAGATTGTTTGTACGAATGCAAATGCTGTAGTAGAGTTTATTTATGCAAGAAAAAAGGGTTCAGGAAAGATTGGTATGTATTGTTTTTTCTGAGATGAATTTTACTGAACTCCTTGACAATGTAATTAATTTTTTATCACGCTCTCTGACGTATTTTTCCTGTTAAATGGCAAATTGTTCGCAATAATTCGAAATGAAAATATTTATTCATGCCAATCAATTCAATTTTATTTCAATTTTGTTGGGACTATTAATAATAAGTTCGTTGATTGAAAACTCCACTATAACAACCTGTAATTGTTAAACGATGTATAAATTTTAGTTTTCTGTTTCGACACACTCTTATGAGCAGCAGTGCATAGCATTATGTACATTCTCGTTGCAAAATAACCTGGTTGCACACAGGCGTTGCAACATCGTCGAAATGAATCCGATTCGAGTATCTTTCGATTACAAAAACTCCATTCACCTAATCGTTTGATTAATATCGAACACGAAGAGTTTTCCCTCATTGAGCCGACACAGAGGACTCGTCATTTTATCGTTCACCGATGCGTTTCGCCATTACCATGGCCATTACAGCGTGCGCAGCTGTGCATAGAAATCGAAGGAGCGCAATAAAACGTTTGCATAACAATCTGCAGAGACTAAATATTTGTTTATTGGACACTTTTCTGTCTTATTTTATAACGTCCATCGTTGCAAATGTTTGGTACGGGGTACACGCATTACAAAATATTTTATATAAAAACTTTGGAAATCTTCTCGCAATTCCTGAGGTTACATATCGTCCTTGTTATTGTCCTAGTACCTGGGAAATATAAACGATTACTCGATTAACAACTAATTATCGAATATTCTGTATAAAATGCAGTTTTTATGAACAGAATTATTGGCACAGCTCGCTTTCAACTGTATTACTTATAATTTAATAGATTTTACGGAAAATTGGCTCAAGTAAAAAATGCTGTGAAAAGTTACATATACCCTCTCACTTCCTGATAGCAGGAATTTTCTAAAAATTCTTTTCACAAAGTACTAAAATAATCCTTCTACATCCTTATCACTAGATTTAGATTTTCTATTATTTTTAATTTACGATTGACGTAGAGATGCATTCAAGAAATTTATTTCTCTGGATATGTATCATGAAAAATGGCTGAAAATTTTTATAAGGTAAAATAGTCACTTCCTTATTATTAGAAAGAATTCGATTCGTCCAGTATTAAAAAATAATTTCATTTCAGTGTCCAGAGAAATTTTGCTGCCGACTGTAAATGCATAAACTTCGCAGCCTAGTTATAAATACACACAGTTCTGGGAATAGCGGTTCCCACGGGCCACGCGGATGGCCGTTGCCGATGACTGTATATACCTGAAGGGTTTCGGGACGGTTATGGGGTCCCAAACAAAGAGGCCCCTTCCCCCCGAGGATCTAGCGCAGTCGTCTCGCTTCTCTCTCCGATTCTAAGAGGGTGAGGATGTCCCCTTCTCGGACGGGCCCCTTCACGTTACGGATCAGCTGTCTGTTCTGCTCGTTCAGGAACTCTACCTTGACCTGTGTGCATTGTCCTTGAGAACCGGTCCTGCCAAGGACCTTCACCACCCTGGCGCGCACTATAGGTTTTTCCATATCTCACGATTTAACCGGCCCCTTTTACAACGCTGTTGCACAATTGATTCAACAAATTCCGGCAAGCCGCACCTGATACACTTGCCAACTTAGCTGGAGAACGTGGCGCAAGATTCTGTAACAAACGTCCCAACAACGCTCGCAATAGCGCGCAGAGTTACCTTGAAAATGATCTGCTTCGAACCGGAAGAATTAACACAATAATTATCGATGCAGTTCCGATGTGACCCCGAGAAAATCGCTTGACAAAATTTGAATATTCTGACTGGGAGGATGGGAAAAAATTTGACGAGCTTTGCTTTGGCAGCAGTGGCTAATGCGAGCTTAAAATAACTTCTTCGACGCTGCATTGGTTGCCTAGATCCCACGTGCTTGTGACGAATCTGCAGCTGAAAGTTTGAATCTCGCGATCATGCGTCTTGTTCTGTATCCGATTGTCGATTGGGACGCAGAGATCAGCTTATTTTGATCCTATAATGACCAAGGACGGTCTCCTTGAAGGATCTTCTTGACGGTCTTCCTAAACTCAATGATTTAGTAGCTGTGGAGGCATCAGCAACACTAGACGAATTTGTAAAATATTTTAGTACAAGAGAAATATCGTTTTCTTCAACAATTTCCATCCAGTGAGTTCAAGCAGCCTCTTCATTTGTCTTTCGCGTAATCAGCTAAGTTTGAGGATTAATCTGGGCATCTATTTTCTGTAATAACAAGTACTTTTCACAATTTTTTGGTCTATTCAAGATTAAATCTTTAGGAATGAACTCTTTAGATACTTTCTGGGATCCTAAAGTAGCTATGAAAATATCCAAATGTCTAAGTCTACAGCAAATTAGGCTAAAAGACTGGGAAAAGTGTTTGAGTACATTTTGGTTCCACTGCATACAATTTTTTTGGACAGCCAGCATTGTACGGATGGTACAATATTATTATTAGCCAGCGGATCTTTATGCAAAAGAAAAATGTCCCCTCTGAATTGCAACAGACTGAAGTGAAATAGGTTCTCTTTCTCAATATATTTAATAGTTTGAGAATGATTTAACATTATTTGAAAATTCCTCTAATGTTTCCACGCAAGGGTCTCCGTAGAATGAAACGACGGCGTACGCATTATACAGATGTTTATTCATTTGTGCTTTAGTATAAACGTGACATTCCTTGCTCAGAACATGGAACATTATAGTTGAAAATTGCCGCAAGGATTCGCAGTACTCCCGCGTGATGTTTCACCGTTTATTTCCACGTTCTCTCATCCCGAGACACAGACTCCGATGTTCGCACACTAACCATGCGCACAGCCTCTCATACGTATACTCCTTTGTTCATATAAAATTACAATACTTGAAAAAAGTGTGGTACACCGTGCTCAATGTGTGCCCGAACACGATGATTATCGATCGTTCTCGCACACATCGACGCGCGGCGATCGTGTGTGTGTGTGTGTTTTCGTGTAACCGTGTACGTGTACTAAAAGCGGAAATTTTTAATCGGAATCAATTCTCCTTATGTTAACTTCAATTCGCAGCAAATTCGAACGGTCCTGCCATCCGGGGACAGTCCATTTAATTGAACGTTCGCTGGCTCGTCAGCACAGTCTCAGCTCTAGCGAGCTTTGAACACGATACGCGCTTGATTCGTCTTTCTGTGTGTGTACGTGTGTGTGTCAATCGAATCCGATAAGTTTTTGCTGCTGAAATCGAGGATCCACGAGAATCTAACGAACGGTCTGCTTGTGATACACCGCGAGCTATCCGAACGAAGGGAAAATCGGTTGAGAGCTTCAAACGTTTAGGTCTCGGCGGCCCGCGGAACCTTATGCTTAAAATTAATATTTATTATTATTACTATGCTTTAAAAATCATCTTCAACGAACGTGTCGGCAGCATATTCTCTTTCGCCGAAGAAATACGTTTATTAAAAAAAAAAAAGAATAAGCGTACAATTTTCTTCGATCAGCGCCCAGAAATCTGCATAAAGATCCGCAACAATCGGTTAGGAACCGGCGAACTGTAACACACGGTGGGAATGCACGGTTTTACAAAATCTAGCATTTGGTACAAGAACGGAGAGCCGGAACCTAAACGTGCAAACTGTTCGAGTGAACGCAATATTTTTCAGAACAATTGTTCCGCTATTTCGCAAGGAAAGTCCGGCCTGTTACACTTTCATAGTCGTTCGACTTCTCCCATAATAGTCCTATTACCTACAGTCGCTGTATGTACACTTTACAATATCGCTGGCAGAAATGGGCCAAATACTATCTTCAATGGCACACGTGGCCTGTTGCATTTCAAATCTGACACCCCGCTGTGAAAACAAAATAATTCGATCCGAAACCATCTCAAATTGAATCTGAAAACAGCATTTTATTTTAGGGACATTGCAAACAGGCTTTAGAATTGTGTCCTTGACCGCAGAGGTACCAAGTCCAATATTTATACTGAAAATACTTCAGTCAAGAATGTAATGGTTTCTCGCATTGCAGTGCTGTTTCAAAAGTGATATAATATTTGGTTTAACACCACGTCTCAAGGATTCTCAGACTGCAGATTTTAATACAGAATAAAAATTGTCTGCGTTGATTGTAAGAAGCACAAGTCAAATAAAATTCTCCTTTTCATAGCTCCAACGAAGTGAAAATAATACATTCTTAAATTCTTTAAATTTTGTAGTAAGTTCAAATCCACAGTCTGGTAATTTTAATGTGGCTTGCGCAATCCTCGTTATCAAATCAATTTTATACACTTCATCGTCTGATGTCATAGCACACTCGTATTCAAAGATTACTTTCTTCTGGTAAATTAATTTTGTACACAGTAGTAATTAAAGTTATAGGACACAGTATACTATTGAAAGTTTTCATTACATTCTTCTGATAAATTAATTCTGAGCGCAGTATTAGCTGAAATCATAGGACACAGTATAACATGCAAAGTTATTTTCTTTTAATAAATTAACTTAGTGCACGGTATTAACTGAACTCGTAGGACGCAGTATAATATTCCAAGATTCCATTACTTTCTTCTGCTAAATTAATTTAGTGCACGGTATTAACTGAACTCATAGGGCACAGTATAATATTCCAAGATTCCATTACTTTCTTCTGCTAAATTAATTTAGTGCACGGTATTAGCTAAATTCGTAGCACACACTATATTCAAAGATTACTTTCGCCTGCTAACTCGTGTCTAAATTGATTCTCTGTTTTCTCAACGAGGACGAGCAACAAACAGACGCGTTACCGATTTTTCTGCGTCGTTGAAACTAAAAGTAGGTCATGCGAACATCGTCTGCCACTTGAAACAATATTTGCCCCGCCTCTGCCGGGCATTCGTCTACCGTCAAACGTTAATCCGCCGACGCTGACATCACAGTCGTTCCAAGTTAACGCGATCGTAGCTTGTTTGTCCGGAATGAAACGAGCAATCGTACGATCTCCCGCGAGTCTGTTCGGCTCGCGACACCCACGCTACAACGAGAGAATACACAATAGAAATAACGAAAAGACAAAGAAATAGAATAGGTAAATAGACAAAAAAGAAAAAAAAAACGAAAAAAAAAATTAGAAAAAATAGTACGAGGTACTCTTAGAAACACCCTCGTTGTTTCCCCGTCCCGTCGATGCGATTTGTCAATTTGCTCGCTTACGTTAAAGACAATTAGTGAAACGTACAAACGATAATAATTATATAGCAAGTCTAAAAATATGGAAACATTTTTTTTTTTTTTGATCCCTATACCCTCCCCTGGCGCCTAGCTACCTACGGATTCGCATAATCTACACCCTCGAACGACAACACCCCCTTCTTCACGCTGTCCGACGCTTCGATTAGCTCGGAAAATCGTTCCGAATATTTCGTTTTGCATAACTTTTTTTGTTTTGTTTTAAGGATAAGTAGAAGTAGAAGCGGGCTTAAGGTTCTGCCGGATCGAAACTCGACTCGATTAAGTAGAAGAGGCACGGATTCGAAGGGTTTACCGAGCGAGTCCCTTTAAAACGATCTCGTAGGTACGTGGATAAGTACTGTCACAGATTCGCGCCGCTAATCGACGCCATTAATCGTTCACCGCCTGTAAAAGAAACACCGCGGGCGCAACGAAACTAAAGTACGAGAGAAACATGATTTTGCCGGTTTCGACCCCCTCCCCCCTAGACAAGAAACGATAAGTAGAAGAATCTCTATACAATATATTCCGGAATATAAAAATATTTATACGACTACCTATTTAACAAACGTCACTCCTACCCGAGGCGTACCGAGTTGAACTAAAGGACAACGACACGTCGATCGACTCTGTACCGGGGTGTACGTTGATATATTTCTCATTTTATTTATTTATATTTTTTTTGTCGCGAATGCAACGAGATCGAGGAAGCGAAGAAACTGGATGACAAATAGATCAGCTTGGTTTTCAATATGAACGGTTTCACCCGTATGTGTATATGTGTGTGTCGGTATGTGTGTGTGTGTGAGTGTGTAGGCCGTGAACAGAATTCCTGTAAAAGTCTCCAAAACCAGAGGTGTTAATCTCGTTAAATTCGTTTTAACGCGCGCGCGTGTTGATTTCCCCCACGAGCCTATATTATAATACACGACGTCTCGTCTTTGTTCACCGTCTTCTGTCTCCCTCTTATTTTTTTTTCTTTCTTTTGGGAATCGTTTTTTTTCCTCGCCTTTTTTTTTTGTTTTTTTCTTTAAATAGTATTATGCTCCCTTCACCGGTCTAATTAAACGTTAACTATACCGTAATAAATGTAACAATGTGTGTTTCAGCAGTCCCACTCGTTAGAAGCAAACGTACAGGCAGCTAGTGATTGGTCAGGATATGAGCTTTTTTGTTGTCGTTTTCTTTGCTTTGTTTTTCTCTCTTCGTAACTCTATGTCTGCTCAGTTTTGTCAATGCACGATTACCATTGTTGCCCCCGTTTGGTTTGCGACGCGTTACCTCGAATCGAAATTCTTTTTTCTTTTTTTTTTTTCAGATGAATGGAATGAACGATATGGGCGAAGTTTCGCGTGACAGTGGTCACACCCGTAAGAAATCATCCTTTGAAGTACAAATACGCGGGGCCGGTACCGTCGCCGATATACGTAACAATGAACCCCCTCCCCCCCTCCCCTCCCCGACGAATTGGAAACGCGGTTCCTTTGGTATATCCTCGAGGCACCTAGAATCGAGGTTTAGCCTATAAACGAATGGTGGCGGTCGATGTAAACACGAGAACAATAATTTGGGGGATCCGTCCTAACCACGGAACAGCCCCGTAAACTCTATTGCTTATCTAATCGAAAAAGTCTCTATAACGTCGCGTGTACGCTCACGCGCTCATTGGAGGGACCATGAGTCTTGAATGGGCCTAAGGCTCCTGGCGAGTTTGTAGTAATTGGCTAGAAATGTTTTCCTTTTTCTTTTTTTCCCGGTTTTCTTTTCTTTTTTGCGGTTTCGATGCGTGTTGTCGACGTATGGTGGGTCGCCGTTTCTCCGGCGCTCTTACCGATGACGATGACGATGTCGATGACGATGACGATGACGATGACTCGAGTCTCTAGTTACTGCGTACTTCTACAGTTTATTAGAAATGCCTAAAGTGATCTACGCGCACGATATCCTTCATCTAGCCCAGCCTGTTGTACTGGTGCGAAGTAACGTTACACGCGCGCACACGTTCTCCTCTTCTCGCGAACTTCGATTCGATCCACGTGCGGGATCTAGAGGGAACGCGCGTCCATAGATCGTCTCACTCGACGGCCGAAAATGCTGAACGCGTCGCAGCGTCTCTGTTATTCGTGGCGGCCGGATCGGTTCATTGAAGATCGTCCTTCTTGTTCTCGCGATCGCGGTTCCGCACGATTTTCTTCGTCTTTGTTCTTAGTTTACACGCGCGAAAAAAGAAAAAAAGAAAAAACAAATACTCGGAGTATCCGGGACTGTTTTAGGGGTGTCGTGAGGGAGGGTCCCTCTAGCGGAGAGATCGCAGCTTCAGTCTGAGCACGAAGTAGGCGGTCACTCGGAGGAATAGAACGAAGCCCGCGAGCGCAACCGCGTCCACCCAGAAGACTGCATCCTGCATCGACATCTCCTCGAGGAACTTCGTCGGGCTCTTGAAGTGGCAGTAGGGATCGGAACACTTGAGCTTAGCGCGATTGTAACCGTACACCGATATCATCGCCCCCTCGAAACTGTACCTGACGTACGAGACGTACGAGAGAAACTTCAGGTACTTTGGAATGGCGTCGAAATTGACGAAGAAGCCGGAGAACAGGACGATCGGCACCGACGACACCGGACCGATGAACACTCCGCTCTGAAAACGAACACGTTCGCCACGGTTAGACATAACCTGCTTCGAGAATGTTTTGATCAATCGTAATCGTACGAGCGAAAGGCGGTCATTTTGACACTAAGATCATGGAGCAGAATTTGGTCCCTATTTGCTGCGAATCTGCCAGCAAAACTTGTCTACAAATTCTCAGCCAAATGCGGAAACAGATGGCTCGGTATTTGAGCGAAAAGTTTGCAGGCGCAATTCCATGCCAAACCTTGCACTCGCGAAGAGGGCAGCGCGGTCGCACTAAGACCTTGCTCTAGGAGTAAATATCAAAACCGAATTAAACCTTGCTCTAGGAATTTTATCTAAACTTCTAAATTAACATCATTTTTAATTTCCAATAATTTAATTCCTTTCTCCCTCCTACGAAAAGGTTTACACCGATCTTGCCCGATATTTACACTTAGAGCAAGGTTAGGTCCGTTCTGAGTGCGGCCGACCTGCCCTCTATTGTTTGTAATTTATTATAATTATTAAGAGAAGAAATCAATGCCAAGCTTCTGTTTCATTCAAGTGACATTCTGCATGAAGATAACAATATCAAGTGTGCACTTCAAGAGATTCCTGTAGCTGCAGGATTTTCAATTGAAAGATTTGAAGCGACCAACGCGACGTTAGGGAGGGAAAGTTGTAAAGAAACGAGGAAAGTGTTCTTACCTCGACGCTCATCGCTGCGCCTATCACTAAACCGATGGATTGTGACACTAACGCTGTCAATACACATATAGTTAAATACATCATGAACCTATTCGTTTCAAATGGCTGTGACGTCATGAAATATACAATAATGACGTATGCTACGGAGTACACTATCTGCAAAAAAAAAAGGAACGGTGGATTAATTAAAGATTGCATGACTCGAGGATATTCTAGTCTAGGTAGGGACCCAATTACTGTGCCTGTATTAACTATACTTATTTTTGAAGTGAATTTGAATGGAATTGAAATTTTTTTCATTAAAATCAGTCAATATATAAGTGTTATATATCTCTATTTTAATATTCATTATGCTTTAAAAGTAAGTATGATTAACATAGGCACAGTGATTGGTGCCCTCACAGTAATTGGGTCCAGCACCCTATTGTGGGCTAAATTTGGGGATTTTTTATCGTGCAATTATAAAACCTTTTAATCTTGAACTTTTCTAGCTTTATCTATAATTCAGTAACGCCCACAAATTTTTAAATCAAGTGCAAATTTAAACTGACTAATTGCAAGTTATTTTTAGTTTTTTTTTTTCGTTTCAAACTTTTCCGTGTGGTTTTATTTATAGTTCAGTAACGCCCACCCATTTTTAAATGGAGAGAAAGTTCGAATCGAGCCTTTTACAAGGTATTTTCAGAAACCATGATGCTTAGAGAAAAAGAGAGCTGAAATTGAGGTACTTTTAAGGACTTCCCTTTTAATCTCAAACTTGCCTGTTTCATCTATTATTCAGCAACGTCCACACATATTTGGACGAAGAGAAAATTAAATTTGTTACAAGCGACCTTCGGGGAGCTGGTTCGTTTTAAAAGTCTAGACCAGAATATTGCTAGGGTATTTTGTTGAAACTCTTTGTGCTTACCTGAAAGGGGACATCAGCCAGCGTTCTCGCGATATAGTAGGATTTCACGGAGTACCAGTAATTTAAATGTTCTCTCACGAACACAACCATTTCCGAGGGGACTGTGAAAAATGGAAATAAAACTCGTTAATGGACGTAACCCCGAGAGGGACATGTTCCAATGTCGTTCGATAGACTTACACGTGAGAATGGTAGGCATCATAGCTGTGAACATGAGAAACATCACCGTAAAAAACACGCAGCCGGCGTTGCTCATCACTTGCGAGGCCTCGTTGCCGATGTCGTAATAAATCGCACCGATGAGGAACCCAACGATTATGTGTGAAATCAGCCTTACTCTCGTTAATGTCTGCAAAATTTACAACCCGTTAAAAATCGCACGCCTCTCACGCGGTTCTTCATCGTGTTCTTATATAACGATCGAAACAAACGGTCAAGTATTCGCTCTGGTTAAAGAAAAATTTTTCATTTCACAATTTAGAAATCCGTTCTCAAACTATTGTCCAACTTTCACTTTCAACTCTTCTTTATCTACTCTTATCGGAACTTACAACACGCGAACATTTTTTTTTAACAAAGTTCCTATGCTTCAGATACGCGTTAAAAAGTCTCATGCCTCTTTCCATCCCTGATATAAATTATTTCTTAAATTGTTTCTCGCAATACATCCACGAAATTTTCATTTTGTAAAACGATCCACAGTAACCATTTAGAGTACAAAGAGAGCTCATAAGTGAAACTACAGTTGTACAGGGTGTCACCGGGTCTGGTGTCACAAGGGGGTGAATCTACATGAAAGAGTGAGTCGAAAAGAAAGAATAATGTTTTCACATCCGCGGCTTTGTTTAAGAGAAAAATAAATTTGGAAATCCGGTCGCGTTCGCTCTAGTATAGGAATGGGCCTTTTTGCCACTCCCCACCATAGCGCCGCCCACTGTCCCCTTCCAGTGGGCCCCTCTAGCCACTGTGCCGCCTCGAGGGACTTCTTGAAAGGCCGGAACAGTACACACGAAAAGTATAAATATTCAAGCTCGATTTTCTCGAAAACAGAGTCTCGATCGAGAAAACATTGTTCCTGATGTTCGACTTATTTTTTCCCGCAGATTCACCCCCTTGCGACTCGTACCGGCAGATCGGCACCGTGCAGATTTCTCGAAGAAAGTTGTCAATGGTTTTCTCAACTCGCCATGTCTCTTATCTGCGACAGGAATATCCTCTTCAGCAGTATCCAGAATTGTGTGAAGCTATTCGTTGGGAAGCCGACCGTCTGTTCTATACTCTCCGCGCTGTCCAACAGAGAGGTGGTACACGAGATCGGCATGTTGATCACAGTTCCCCCGTTCGGCTGTTTGAGCACGCCGTTCGGTATCAGCGCGGTCTCGGACTTTGTCTCCTGCTGCGGCGATTCTTTCGCGATGTCGTTCGGCAACGTCTGCACGGCGTTCATCGCCGCCTGGTGGTGTTGGTAGTTCGCGCACTTGCCGTTGTTCACAGCCATCACTAGCTGGTGCACGCATTCGCCGTGCTCGCCGCACGCCACCTCCATCACTGCGGCAAAAATAAACGGTCAGAAAGTTTCGATCGACGTTTAACGTTCTTGTTAGCAACGGCTCCACCTACCGTAATCCGCTGGGTTATGATAGCCGGGACAATCCAGGCCCATCGACGACAAAAAGGGCACCAGACCACCCACGTTCCCTTGATATATACACTGCCCTTCGGCCAGGAGGTACAGGTGGTCGAACATCTCGAATAAACGCGCGCTGGGTTGATGGATCGTGCAGATGATCGTTCTCCCTGAAATAGATCAGTGTTACGATCCACAAAAAAAGAGAAAACAAATCGACGTTTCACGTTGTCTTAAAGAATGTTGGGAACGTTCAATTTTGAGAATTGACGAAGTTATAGAAATTCTAAGTTCGAAGAGTCGAGAGGTTTGCTATTCTATCGATAGGAGTATCTCGGGATCCACGGTATCTATCGGCTTGAAACTCCCCGTGTATCTTCAGCACACCTGTCGCTATAATCCATACCACGATCAACTCGAAATCATGATTCATTTCATTGTTGCAGCACGGGAAAGATTAACATGGTTCAAGTGTAAAGGAACATCAGCACCCAGTACCCAGCACTAGGAATTCCATCGCAGTCAGCTTAATTTTGATTACTCCTCGGTCAAAAAATTTGTGGACACTGTGGAACGATCAGCGAAAATGTCCACGGAAGTCCGGTATCGAAAGATCGCATAGTTTCCCAAAAATCATTTCCAAAAAATCACAGTCTACATCGGATTGGAGAGCTTCACGACGGTTATGCAGCGAAACAATAGGTTGCTATTACCTCCTCTACTTAACGATTTGAGCAAACTTAGACACTGGTAACAAGTCGAGCTGTCCAAACCGGAAGTCGGCTCGTCGAAGAACATCACAGGAGGATTGTTGACTAGCTCCAACGCGATCGACAGCCTCTTCCTTTGTCCGCCGCTGAGGCAGTGGGATTGCGTGTTGCTCGCGTCGTTTAGGCCGAGAGTTTCGATGATCTCCTCGATCTGAGACAACCGGAAGTGCATATTAAAGCCACCGTGGAACACAGAGATCGTTCGATCTTCGATCTGGATCTTTAGGATTTCCACGTACCACTACTTTTTTCTCCCTGGCGCTGATATCCTTCCCGAGTTTCAAGTTAGCGGAGACCGTCATCGCCTCGAGAACTGTCAAATGAGGCAACAGGCGATCGTCCTGCATGATGTAGCAGGACATCTTCCGAAATCTTCGGAGGTTCCTGTCCTTTCCGTTGATCAGAACGGAACCGCTCAGGTGAGAGGTCCTGAAAAGAGAAACATCGGTCAGACTTTATTCCCTCATCAAACATAACCTGACATAATCTAAATGACATGTCTTCGTGACAGCCTGCTGGCTCGTTAGCATAGATTTGATCTACCTACGGGATTTTTTTCTACACACGTCACTTTGTTACTACGAAGATCGAAGCAATTAGTCATTCGAGGAACAACGTCCCCGATGACTCGCACAATGGTTTGCAAACAGCAGAACTAATCAACTTCCAGGTTGTAGCACGTGCTCGATACGTATAAACTGTTTAAACTTGGGAAATTATATAGATTATCACGATATTTACGGAATCTGGTCTAAATGGTTGCATCAAGGCTTTGATTGGACTCCGAGCTATCGCGTGACTCATTGGGTTCGCAACTTCCTGGATGAATAATTGTTACAGATTCGATAGCAGCGGTGTA
>CM052124.1:4075583-4090591 GCA_028454245.1 Halictus quadricinctus
AGGGTGAGAACAAGAGGTTGTTCCGCGGGCCAATTTTTGCGTAATCAACCCGTCTGCCATGGGCGATCTATTTCGAGATCGCCGACTGTTTAAAGTTGTCGCTGAAATGCCGCACACGCGTGCACTCGTTCCGAGCAAGAATAGCGACGCGTTTCTTCTGGCAGCTCGCGAACGGTCGCGTGAATCTCGAAAATCGGAAGAAACAATCGAAAGAGCGGGTTTCACGGACGCGACTCGGTTTAGCAAGCGCCCGCGGCGGCGTTAATCCGAGGCGTTCTTCTTACCGCCGCCTGGTTTCCCGGCCGCTGTGAAAAATCAATGGAATGCACGCGCGCCATAATCTCCACGGTGATTTTCAAAGAACTTGTTTCATCTTCCTCCGTGAGTCAGATGCACGTGTCCCCGATATCTCTTCGCGTGCACGACCAACGCGTAAGATCGCATTCAGCTGGACATTATCTCGCTTTCCAGCTGGTCTTGTTTCGTTCTACAACCAACTGGTTCTCTCGCGAGCCCTTCAAAACCGCGCGACGTGAATCGCGGTCTAACTAGATATTCAAAGGGAATTTAGCCGCAGAAAGGGAAACTGTTATGAAATATGCAATTTCCGGACAATCGTTTCGGTGGAGGCAGCAGTTTTCGTTATTTTATCGCGCACGTGCTCGCCCCTCGAATTTCTCTGCGCTCGTAATCGCACGGCCACTCATTTTTCTCGAAACGCTTCCACTCGTTTCACATTTTCATTCGTCCCGTGCAAAGCACATCTCCAATCTCGGTTATTTGCGAAATTAACTTGCACTAACTCTACCGTGCCCTAAAGGAGATTATAATGAAGTATTCTTCTTTATAATGAAGTATTCGAACGAAAGTATTTGAATGCGTTTACTCTATATCTGTCCCAAATGTCTAGCCGATAAAAGTCCCAGAACTATCCCCACTGCCGCGGGCTATATCCCTGGCCGATATATGTCCCTGGCTAGACTCGTGTTTCGGACATAATCGAGTGAACGCTGTAGTAAAAAATTTCTATAACTTCGGGAATTGTAAAATAATAAATCCGTCATTTTGTGTCGATAGTTCTGGTGTTAATATTACGTGGAGTTTTTAGCAATGTTTGTGGCTAAGTAATGTCTTCAGGGGACATGTTCGATAATCATTTCTAATTCCTCCGTTTCCCGTTGATGCACACTGACGATTACACATTCAAAGTCGACGTGCAAACAAGTTTTTATCACCTACCGCGCAGAGATTGATAAATATACTTAATTAATCGTTCTCGGTCGCTTGGCGGATCGTCGTGCATTGATTACGATTTCGGTGTTGCAAATTTTTTGTTCGCTTCTTTCGAAAGTCTCTCGCGCGATTGTACGCTTGTTATCGTCTAATTATGGTATCGATAAACGATCCCCGGATCGAGAGCGGTTCGCCGATCTCGTAGAAACACGACCAAGAGAAGATCGCAATGATCTAGCGCGTATCGCGGTGGTCCGATTACGCGGTGCGTTGTCCGTGCATTTCGGTCGGCACGGTGCAGTTGCACTCGGTTTTCTGCAGCGCGAAAGCCAAACATCCCGCAATTAGATGCGTTAGTAGAACAATGGGACCCGACCGTCAAAACAGGCCGAGGAGACGAAAAAGCGTTTCTATTTAGGTTTGTCCCGGCGCGGATGAGATGGTTGCTAATGGCCGCGCGTTTAGCATTGAAACTTTTCCCGGGGGAAAGAGAAGAAAAAAAAACCGTACCATAATCGCAACGCGAGCACAATGTCATCGATATTGTGCATCAACAGGAGCGATAGGCGAAAAGTGACTAACCGCGTACGTACTATTGTTTCGGTGCACGCGAACTCGATGGAATAATAATGTTTTGCATCATCGAATCCTCTGATCGTATGTAGCAAAGTCCGCATCGTAAAGCATTAGATACATCGTGATAGGAATTCTAATTGGCAAAAAAACTGACATAATGCACGACCCCTTTCGATCGGAAGACGCTCAAGATGCACGACAGTATTAACATCTACAATTATAATTACACTCAGGCTCGTTAGCATGTTATATTAGTCTGACAGATTGACACGTTGGTCAACAAACATGGCCCCCAAAAGATTCTACAAAATCGAAAACAATCGAAGAAGGTAGAATTGAACGACGTTCGATGTCCTCGAGGATATCTATCACTGAACTGTTTTACATAAAAAAAAAAAAGACAAGGCTACATTTATTTACACTTTGTGCGACCTTTATTGCAGTATGTGCTTCCATAGAAAAATGTACTGACTCATTTTTCAATGAAAGCATCCTTCTAACTCCTATAATTGTAAAACGAAAAATATGAAACCGTTTGACTGGTAGTGGAAGTTTAGTGTCGCTGAAAATTGATTTTTTCGGGGAAATCTGGTCCCCGAAAAAATTCTAGAAAAATTAAAACAATCGAAAAAGTTCAAATCAGTGGTGGTCACTGAATGAAAATTGATTTTTGAAAATTGTGTCATACACGATCGATGGCGGCAGCGAACGCGTTAGCGTCGGTCACGATTCTGAATTTCGAGCGAAAGATGGTAATATTAAACTGCATTCGTGTACATACGCCACGACACGCACGACTTGTTTGGGCAATCGTTCAATTCCAAGAGCAGATCTACCAATCGTGCTGCTAAAATGATCAAGCGTTCGGTCGAGTTACAGATAATCTGTGGTACAATAAACGACAATATCCATTGTCGCCGGTTGCGTTAATCCCCGGTGTATATCGAATCGGAGTATTTATCAGTGATTGGAAAGATTTCTACGAGCAAACTACACAGTTTTAAAGATACCTATTTTGCAGGTGTTTTCAAGGTGATCTAGAGCCTATTCAACATGCCTGGGCCTTATACACTGAACTAATCATTGAGTTCGACGTTGCTGATAATACTAGACAAGTTGTCTTCTGCATTAAACATACAGCCATTCGGACGTAATTGAACAAACACGTGCTGTAGCGATTGTACGAACGAAGTCGTATGAATATTAAAAAATTTGGAAGTAATGAACTAAATCGCACTGTCTACCGATTAATTGAATTATTGGGGTAGGTGTTTTTCTGCTCGAAACGCTGGACATTATTTAATGGTCATTGATTTAATTGATTAGATTAATTTTTATCTCCTTGCGTTTCCAATGCTGCAAAACAAAATTAATTTGCATTTATTTTTTATTTTTTCGATTTGCTTTGATCGAATTGCTAGATTTTTCAAACCCATTCTGAAAGTCTAATTATGGGCTACACTCAATAATTTATTAATACTAATGAGGGAGAGGTGGATAGAATTAATTGATCATGGAGCGTAAGGGAATCAATTAAAATGATACAGTATTAATATATTAAATAATAATTTTCTTAATTATCTTTTTGTCGGTGTTAGAGGGGTTTGTACAAGCATATACTGTACCACGAATTACCCGAAAAATTTCACAAGTGTCGCTCGTGTAATTTGCTGAAAAGAAAGAAGCCAAATTTTCGCAGTACAAAACGGGATTCCCCCGGATTGAGATCATTATCTTTCTGTCGCTGCTATAGTAGTCGTCACGAATTCGGCGACCGTTGGTAAATTGTACGTGGTTCACATCGATTGACCGTCGGTATCGGTCATCGGATGATTAGATTTGTGTCGTGAAATGCTGAACGATCGTTGCCCGTCGAGGATCCGGCGAAATCAGCTGAGTAACATTTTGGCTAATTACTGTGACGAAAATATCCCGAAAAAAATACGTGTGGTCTCGTAAGCGAGGAACGCAGTTGCATGATTGCAAGAGTGAGTCAACAACGGACAGTGGAACTAAGCAAGAAGGAGAGAAGAGAGAGAGAGAGAGAGAGAGAGAGAGAGAGAGAGAAATAAATTTGCAGGACAGTGAGATGCGTCGAAATCGGCCGTAACTCGATCAGCGTGCTAGTTTACGCAGAACCAGTATATATATCCGAAATGTCCGAGTCCACGGAGCAGGGAAAGGTAACCAACACCTTCGCATAATCATCTTACTCGAAAGACACGCTTTGTCAAATTCTCGAAACGATGTACGCCAAAACACCTCTATCCACATGCGATTCCTCTATAATTTGTCAACAAGACGCTCTCCAGCCGTTACGTCCCTTTACAAACGACCGAGCGTCTTTCGTGTTTATCTTTTTAAATAATTATATGCCACTGTCATTCGTATGATTGGACAACACGATTTTATTCCATTCGTTTGATGACACCAGTGAGGTTATGTTGCTGTTATTGTCATTACTGTTCCCTAACGCCCATGTAAAGCATGACTCATAATCCTTGCTGTCTAAGCTCACTAATTCGTTTATTAATTACTATAGGATCTTTGTATTCACACGGGAGTGGTCCTGTGTAGAGCGAACACAACTCAAGACGCAGAGCATAGTCTGGGCACGTTGAATATTGTTGAATACGTAAGCTGACTCCACCATTTATGTCATATATATTAGTACGAATAGATTGAGAAAGCTCCTTTCGAACTTACAGAGTTTCGGAAAGTGCATAGAATGGAAGTCTATCGAGGACTCTGTGGTTTCTGAGAACCAAGATCAAGATCCGGAGTGGTCTCTGGTAAATACTCATACTAGACGTACGCGTACGTCATCGGAGGGACCTGATTCCCTGGGACACACGAGGACAGTTAGAATCTTGTTCTCGGATTTAAGCTCCTTTCGTATACACCATGGGAAGCAGCAGCTTGTATTTAATCAGAAGGATGGTACCAATTATGTCGCCTTCTTTCAATTGTCCAATGCAGACAGTTTTGTAAATTCTTTAAAGGGGTTCATTAAATTTGTAAAGTCTCGTACGAATAGAAATTTGTATCTAGTGGTGGACGAAGTTCAGAACGTGTTGACTAAATCGTTCGCCGAGTTAGATATATTTCCTGAGAACACTTCGGATTACGTTTGGAAATTTGTGAAGAATTTACACAACCATCCGTACGAGACAACGATGGAGGCATTCAGTAAACTAGCCGACATCTGGCGTAAGTGTACAAAAGCAAACAGCACAGCGACACTTGCACATTGTTCCTCATAATATTGTAAGCTCAATTCTAATTAACAGTGTACAAAGATCCAGCTAAACGCGCAGTCGAAGAGGCCGTTGCCGATATATTAAATAGTACTTTAAGCATTGATGTACCTCATCCACCGATATCTACTGATTCTGGAGAGGAATACGAAATTATCGGGGAACATGGTTTGGGATTCGTTCTACCACCGAGACCAACTTGTCCAAGAGGTACATAACGGGAGTAGTCTTGATCAAAATCATTTTCAATGAAATATATTAAAACTTGTGTGATTCCAATAGGTTCACCACTGTCGAAAGAACAATGGAACAGATGTAAGGACGCACAGGGGAGAATTTTAAATCCTGATCATGTAAAAGAAGTCGTTTTTCGCGGGGTTTGTATACATGATTTCAATCCGAATTTTATTCCCGCGAATAGTTACATGCTAGTACGAGATTCCAGTAGGCAATTGCGATTATAATCCGGGGGAATGTAGAAATAAATTTGCAGGGTGTCGCCCCGTCATTACGATTCGAAGTATGGAAGTTTCTATTGAATTATTATCCGTGGGAGTACACGAATAGCGAGAGACAGGAGCTTAAAAAAAAAAAGATCGACGACTACTACATAATGAAGTTGCAATGGAAGTCCATCACGGCCGTGCAGGAGAGTAATTTCTCTGATTACCGGGACCGAAAGAGTTTGATAGGTAATGCGCGTGTAGGGTGATCACCCTTAACACGTTGACTGCCGTTACAATTAAACTCATTTGATCAAATGGTATTGGCTTTGATTTGATCGAACTGTTACGGTTGCCGAGTCGGTAGTTAACGTGTTAACTAAGCTTCCGTGTGTGTGATACCAAGTATGTTACACAAATTTCAGGAAAGGATGTTAATAGGACAGACAGGACACACCCATATTACTCGGGTGACAACAATCCGCACGTAGCACAATTATACGACATTCTCATGACATATGTGATGTACAATTTTGACTTGGGCTATGTCCAAGGCATGAGCGATCTTCTCAGCCCCATTTTGTGTTTAATGGAGAACGAGGTAGACGCGTTTTGGTGCTTCGTGGGGTTCATGGACAAAGTGGTACGTTCTCTCGAGTATATAGATATTTTCCAAGCTAATCTTCGCGAACGATATTTACCTGTAACACCGTTGACACGCGAAACAGAGTACCAACTTCGAAATGGACCAAGCCGGCATGAAATCGCAATTGTGCCAATTGTACACGTTATTGAGCACCATCGATCCGCAATTAGCGAATTACTTGAGCAAGCACGACTCGGGGAATATGTTCTTCTGTTTCCGATGGCTTTTGGTACTTTTCAAGCGAGAATTTAACACGGTCGATATAATGAAATTGTGGGAGGTATTGTGGACTGATATACCTTGCAAGAATTTTCACTTGCTCGTGTGTACGGCCATCTTAGACACGGAAAAGAGCGTGCTTATGGAGAACCGTTACGGGTTCACGGAAATATTGAAAGTAAGTAAGGAAACGTAATGGGGGAGTTAACAAAATAATTAATCGCTATGTCGTTTGTAGCATATAAACGATTTGTCTCTTCACATCGACTTGTCTTCGACGTTGTCAAAGGCAGAGAGTATTTATTATCAACTGTTGTCGGTAGCGGACCAGCTATCCGATAGTGTTCGTACAATAATTGGGCTGGAACGTTTGAACAAAGTGCCGGCTAACATTACAGAGGAAGTGACAGCTACGGTTGATATCGACGAGGTAGACGGGCCCGATAGCAACTCGAGGAGGAACAGTATGGAGAGTGAGAACGTTAGGTTGGGTGACAACGAGGTGTCTTTCGAGCGGGGATTAAACATGTCATACATGTGAGACCTAGATCGGTCGTTCATTATGATTCGAGAACCGTGTTGTGCACCGCAGTCAATTTCACGAGAGCTACGTTTCTAAAAAGGACAATTTGTAGTTCTGCTTCGCGGCAAGGTGAACTTCGCCCATGTTTGTTCGTTGGAACAGTGCAACGAATCGTACTCTGGCTCTTAAATAGACTTTGACGCATACAGTCGACGCTTTGTATGGAATACGCATATTTTATAAAGATGTCACGTGTATTGTGTATTGTTCGATTTGTTCTAATCGAAGGCGGCAACACGTCCACAATCGTGGGGGTCGGGGGGTGGGGAAGACGTGGCCGGTCGATGAAGATTTACGAGGTCACAGCAAGAATTACTGTTAGTAGCGTTGAATTTTGAGATATTTATGAAATTCATTGTAATTACGAAGAGATTATAGACACGCATACCTAGCGGGTAAGAAGGTAGTTACGTACAAATCATTCTTCGTCTGGGCCATACTTTAAGATGCGCTCGTGGCGATGTGCGAAAACACGATCAACATCAAACCGTACTTTTCACTTCACCTGGTCGTATCGTTTTCACTTACGTTTGTGTTTTCTTTTTTCTTATGTGTATAACAAACGTCAAGGCACCGCTGTATATTTCTAATAAAAATCATCCGTTTAATCTGTAACGTCCACGCATTGTTCTTTCATCAACGACCGTGGTGAATGAATGGAAATTCGAATTATTTCGAATAGGTATCGGTACGTTCGAATTTAGCGCTGAACGATGTCTCTATTGCGACTGCGTTGTAGATCACATGATCGCACCAAGCGGATCAGAGCCTAATTGGTTCCACGGTACCAACCGACTATCTGGGGAAAGAAAGAGGAAGGGATTCAGGGAAGCAAAGGGTCTTTGGGATATAGAGAAAGGGAGAACAAGAGGGAAATTATGTAGCATTATTTCTACCAAAAGTATCAGAAAGCACATTCAAAAATTTTAAGGACAGACTGATTGAGATTGCAAATCTAGGGGTCTAAGGATCTAGGGATCTAGGTATGCGAAGAATAACAGGAATGACAGGAGAGGATCTAGGGAACGAAAGGGTAGAAAAGGATCTAGGGAAGGAAAGGATGGGGGAAATTGATAATGGAGGTGACGTAGAAAAAGGATGAAGGGGAATGAAACTTAGGAAGCAGGGTAGTGGTTAGAGGAAGCAATATGCAGAGAGGATAGGAGGAAAAAATCTGACACATTTCGGATACCAAGTCACATACTTTGAATCGTTTTCAGATTTTTCCGTTGCAAACTCAGGATTCGAACCTGGTCCAAAAAGTCTTCAGAACAACCGCAAAACACCCGCTAAACATGGCCAAAACACCCGCATAACAGTTCCAAAACATGCCCAAAACATGATGAGTCACTTGCCCATAGTTGGGCCCGGGGGGGACCCCGGTAGGGAGCCGGGGGGGGGGGGGCTTTCAATAAATACAGATTTCATATGGAAGTTTATTCTATTCTCATCGAAGTTTAATCTATTTGAATAGATTGGGATCTGATCCGTTGGGGGCAGCACTACCTTGATCAAAGTTGGAGCCGCTGAAACCTCTAGTATGCATGTACATAGTAGTGTACACTCTCGTTTCTTCTCTATGTCCTTCTGTCTATATAAATATAGAGTGTAAATATAAACAATGGTTTTTGTGTTAACATAAATGTTCCCCGCGGAAGATCAAACGGTTAAGGTATGGAATTCTGCACAGTAAAACGTAACAGACATCGAAGAAAGAAACGGAGTTTGAAAAAGCGCCGCTCTGAGCAGGTCAGATTTGAGGTTAAGTCCGCGAAACATCGAAGGATTGCTTCGGAGTACACGGATATATTTGTTACGAAAGAAAAATTCACGTCCGACAACATGCACGCTAACTCTTTTTGGGAAAACTACACGGCGGCGCAAGAATGGCAAAACAGGTTAGTCGTTTTGCTAATATGATTCTATAGTCCGAGAGAATTCGTTTTTTGTCGTGTCTTGCCACGATCGTGCATTTAGGAGAAGGTGTACGAAATGATTGTTTTTAGACACAGCGTGACATGGTGGAGAACTCGTTGTATTGCGTTAGAATACGAGAATCAGATACTGAGAGACAAGCTGAGATCAATGGCTGGTCAGAATGCTTGCCATCATTCCAATTATGTACAAAAAAACCGAAAATACAAGGATCGACAGCTTGAAGAGGAGACGGAGACAAAGTCCATGGAAGACAACGACAACTTAGAGTTCTATGTGAACGAAGACATGATGAACTTTTTGGAGCAGAGTATCAGGCATAAGATTGAATTGAAGAAGAAGCGCGAAGCTGAATCATCTGCCGAAAGAGAGGTGAGAAATGAGAGTGAATGTATACCAGGAGGAGCTGCATGGGTAACCGCAAGGAACACCAATGCAAAATTATTGTACGGCGAAGCCAGTCCTACTATACTAGCCATGGAAACTGCCCTGCAGACTACTGTAGACAGACATAAGGATAAAGCAAAGCCACAGCTATGGCCCATTATCCCTTTAAAACCATAGATATTAAGGTGAAGTATTGTTTTATATTTAAGCAAATTTTAATGTGTATTTTATGGATAAGAATAAAGAAATTTTTTTTTATTTTCCAATAACACATCATTTTTGTTCATATGACATTGACAATGTTAATTCAAATAGGAACATATTTGCCAGCTCAAACATATTTTGAATTCAATTAAATACACAAGTTTTTATAATTAGCAAGTCTTAAACTCTATTTTACAATGTTATCGCAAATTATAAATAAGCAGCTATTAGCTTGATATTATTCTCTATTTGTAAGATACTAACGGTAATGATATCAACAAGCACTCCCTTGACCATCTTGCCATCTAATTATTTAGTAAAAATAAATTATAGAACTCGAGATAGAGAATAACTTTTAAGCCATGAATATTCGCACGCATTGATTTATTCAATTTATTCAATTTATTATTACGCAAATATACGCACAACGAATCGTTGAAGGATACAATGATCCAACTGTTATCGTTTCAGGTTGGAAAATATTTATCAAAGTCGTTCGAGTGAATTAATTTCTACATGTACATACATTTTTCCATAATCATATGAACGCATATGATGACTTATTGATACACGATAGATAAATTGAAGAGGAATTTAAAAACTCAAATAAATAAAATATTTTGAAGCCTGAGCTGAGTTCTCCTTTGTGGACGTTTTTAGGGACCGGGAAGGAGTAGCATTAATTATTGTCTACATTTCATATTTTTTTAACGTATCAAGAACATCGATACTTTATGTGTAAATCGTTATTCCGAACGTTGTTAGCGACCGGCAAGGGATTGCAGAAGTTTCGGGTTCAGAGCTTCGGGGTCCTAGAAAATGGCATAATGGAACAATTATTATCGGAACACAGAATAATTGCAAAACAGTATCAAAAGTAAAACGCATTACCGCGTCCGCAATAGGGTCAGCTTCCGCTGTCGCGTACGAAACGAACGAGACCATTAGGGAAACAGCTATAGCAATCACGAATCTTGCAGCTTTCATGGTGACGTGTTTGTTGTTGTATATCTTTGTAGAATCACGTATTCTGGTCTACTCATGCGAAAACGTACGCCGCATTGCTATTTACGCGAGTGCATCACGTGTAGAGTCGCACGTTGCGATAAGCGTAACGACGCGACGCTACCACAGTTATAGCGAGTCTTTTCGATTATAACTGTCGTAAAGTGTATACATATGTTTTATAGATGTCACAAAACTCGGGAGAACAGATAGGGGACTGTTGTGCAACCGGAATTACGATGCCGTTAATGTGCACTAATGTTCCGACCGCGCACGACAGGTAGCGCCAGCGTGCTCGTTAAATGCACTGTTAATTAGTCATGTACGAATGGTATTGTTTTCTTCCGTGCGTCTCGTTGTAATAATGCTACCGTATGCTTTCAACAATTTATTTATTCGGCGTTAATCAGCGCGTGTACAGTTTCAGTCAGAAAGACAAACATTTTGGTCCCTTATGATGTAGAATTTGTTGCTTGATCGTTGGTCTTTGGATTAAAATCCTAAAAGATAAACATAATTGTCACTAATGTCTTAGAATTTGTTACTAGTTCATTGTTCTTTACGGAAAAAATTCTAAAAGCTGTTCATTGCAGTCTTTTACGATGTTACGACGTATAATTTCATCATACAGTCTTTCCTCGATATATGTCCACAACGCGGGTCTACCCAGAGACATATATCGTCCAGGAGACCTACCCTTGCCGAGTTATGTTTACACTCCTCAGCATCCGAGGACTATCGAGCTTCGCGGCCCCTCGCGGAGTATACCCCCCGTAATAAATCACTACGTATACATATTTAGTTAATCTTTTATTTTCACATTGTTTTAACACAGCAAGAACATAGATCCCAATTTATTCTCTGTTGTCGACACTGTTCCGATTAGTGTTTGCCGGTTAGGCCTGCTAGGAGAGCCCCGTTGATAGGTTCGGGGTCCTAGAAAATGGCATAATGGAACAATCATTATCGGAACACAGAATAATTGCAAAACAGTATCAAAAGTAAAACGCATTACCGCGTCCGCAATAGGGTCAGCTTCCGCTGTCGCGTACGAAACGAACGAGACCATTAGGGAAACAGCTATAGCAATCACGAATTTTGCAGCTCTCATGGTCGCGTGTTTATGTAGTTTCTTTGCGTAATCACGTATTCCAGTTTATCTGTGCGAAAACGTACGCGCCACGTTGTTATTTATAGTTGGCTGGCGTCAAGTGTCCTTTTTATCTTGCGTTTCAAATGTTACTGTTTGTCGCCGGAAATGTTGTAAAAATCGTTTTTAATTATCGAAACGTGCATCATGCACAGTGGTCCCGCCACTCAAAGAGATAAGCGTAACCACGGCCGCTATCGTAGTTGCAGAGTGTGCAATCAACCTTATCAATCTTGATAGATAATCGATTTAACGTTACTCGTGGGTGGACTAACAAAGAACTTGCGAAGGTCAGCATTAGTTTTTCAAATGGAGCGGAGAGGTAGAATTAATTAACGCATGCTTAATTATTTAATTGTTTATTTGCATGTAATTTTAACATATTTGTCACGTCTGTGTAATGCTTCCAGTGTTATTTGCGACCGGCAAGGGATGCTATGGTTGCTGCACTCAGTCCGGGGTTCTGAAAAACAGCATAATTTCTAAAATGATTTTGCAAAAAAAAAAAGAATAAATCAGTACAAAATGTAGAACCAATTACCGCGTTCGCAACAGGATCAGCATCCGCCATTGCAAACGACACGAAAACCATTAGGGAAACAGCTACAGCAACAACGAATCTCGCAGGTTTCATGGTTGATTATCCATCTTTGCAGATTGCTCGAAAACATTCGTCGAACTGTTATTTATGCGAGTTAAATCGTGTGGAGAGTCACCGGTCGCGATAAGCGGTAACTACGGACGCTATCATAGTTGCGGCGAGCCTTATCGATTTTAACAGTCGTAAAGAGTATCAGTTCTATAGTCGTGACAAAACGCGACAGAACAGATAGGGGATTGTTGTGCAACAGGATTTACGATGCCGTTAATGTGCGCGAGCATTCCGAGCGCACACGCTAGGTAGCGCCTGCGTGCTCGTTAAACGCATCGATTAACATACCTGCTAATTACAAGCTTGTACCGTACGAATGCTATTGATTTCATCCGCCGGTCTCGTTGTACAATGATACTATAATACGCCTTCGTCAACGTATTTGCTCGGCGTTAATCAGCGCGAGTACACTTTCAGTCGAAAACACGAATGACAAATATTGTGGTCTCCTGTGATGGAGAATTTGTTGTTTGTTCATCGGTCGATAAACATAATGTTGATTGTTCTTTACAGAATTCTCATAGCAGTCTTTTGCGATGTTACGTCCTATAATTTCATTATTCAGTCTCTTCTCGATATATGTCCACAATACGGGTCTAGCCAGTGACATGTATCGTCCAGGAGATATACAATTCTCATATTTCCAAGATAAAGGATTTTATTATACAGTGACTCCAACTAATATTCGGACGCTCTTAAAAATCACATAACTTTGTCAATATTGGAGTATACTACTTGAATTTTTTTGACAAGTTAGAGCAATTGGTTCGCTACATAACGTGAAAAAAATGTTTGATTAAAATTACAATTCGTTGAAATTGCAGAGAAAAGTACTAACAGCTGTATTTTGCAACTTTTTTATGCGGGCTTATATTAAAAACTTAAAAAGTACGTTTTGTACATCTGTAGCAATTATACATATTCTGGATAATTTCACCTAAATCAATTTTTGTAAAAATTTCTCTTCTCTTTACGTAGCAAACCAATTGTGCTAACTTCTTAAGAAAATCCAAGTCGTATGTTTCAATGTCAACGAAGTTATACAATTTTTAAAAGCGTCCGAATATTAATGGGAGTCATTGTAATTTCTATATTGTCCTTAGGTACAATTCCTAAAAGATGAACCCTGGTTTTTTGACAACGTTACGACCTAGGATCAATTGCTCGTTCTTCGGGGCAGAAAGATGACGACAGGGGTCTTTTATTGCGCGGGGAATTGGTGGCACGTTTTTCCGACAGAAATTCGGGAAAAATTCGGTCTGGACGTCCCCTATTTCAGCATTATCTACCCCTGTTTTTCGCAAGGGTTTACCGACGCGACGCGACGTCTCGCTCGTCGGAAGAAGAGGCGGCGAAGAAGGAGGAACGAACAGTTGCTCGGATCGATGGATTTCGATTATCTTGAGGTCTACCGTCGGTCAGGGGTCGGCGAGTCGTCGTGTACCGCGCGTCGACGCTCTGGCTCTCGCTCGTAAACGCTTCTCCGCTCGCGCGAGGGTGCGTATCTGCGCGGAGGCGCGGCGAAATATGTCCTCGACGGGGTCACGTCGGTTCTGATCGTCCATTCCGCTCCGGCGAGGCACGACGACGTCACTCGATCGTTTAACAACCACGTCACGCAGGCAGAAGAAAGTTCGTAGTCCGGGGGAGGCGTTCGCAGAGAGCGAAATCCATCGGCGAGAATGTCGAGCGACGAGGAAACGGCCGAGGGGAAGGAAGCGAGAGAAACGGCCGAGGAGGATCTGCGTGTCTTCGAGACCCTCTGTATATCGTCGCCCCGAAAGGTGTCGTCTCTGTCGCATCGAGATTCTCTATCCAAAAAAAACCAAAAACAAAATATATAACATAAGCACCAATGCTTGCCGCACCGTAAACGCACACGCAAGTCGCAGATTCGCAATCGCACTTTTTTCACGTTTCCATCGCACGGAGCTTCGACGAAATCCGCTTGCCCTCCTTAACGTCGCGCGGCCACTGGTCACGTGATGCGTCAGCTGGTCACGCCAGCCAATGGGAGACCGCGAGCAACGTCTGAGGCGTGCCTTATCGCGCGACGCTAAGGAGGGAAACATCAGCGATTCATTTCGTTGCTTTAACTAATCAAACGACTGATGCCCAATTTTTTCTTTCACAATTACTGAAGCGATGCTATTCGTTCGTTTCCCATGGAAGCTTTTCGTACGATTGCGGTAATAGTGAAGCGTAAAATCGCCGCGCTAAACGAACTGCGGTTCTGTTGTTCTGGAATGCGATCGCGAAAGTACTGGAGCATACTCGTCGAGCGTTGCAGTTTCGTTTGTGCGCAAAGAACAATCGATCGGAGCTGCACTAGAAAGAACACCCCGTTCGTTCGGCGAACCACCCTTCTGTTCGCGAGAATTTCGTTGTTCGAGCCACCACTGTTTCGATCCCGCGTTCGATTCTGCGATTCGATTCTGCGTGCGAGGCTGCTCGGTGTCGTTCTTTGCCCTTTTGTCCGCGCGACGTATCGCACACGTGCTTTTCATACGTACTCTCCGGCGTATTGAAAAGGTATTGACTGCGCGCGGGGAGCAAACGCCTCGTTGCCATAGCGTTGCATTGAATCGATTTCACCTGTCGTGTCCCGCACCTTCGCCGGTGGCGTGACGCCGGGCAACGTTCGTCCGCGGCTCTTCTTCCACGTTGTCACGATCGTTCCGTTGCGTTCGGATATTTCAACGGCCCGCACAAAGGGCT
>CM052124.1:4129699-4140462 GCA_028454245.1 Halictus quadricinctus
TTTCGCTTCTCTTGTGGACCCATCGTTTCCAGCTGTTCGTTTAATTTAAACCTCCGTACGCTACGCCGGAGTCATTCGTGACCCATCGCGGCGGGGAACGACCGTCAATATGCACAATTTTATTTATAACATTTATTTTTTAAATCGCTATACTCTCTTCTTGTTTTTCATCCGAAATACGGCGAAAGCCAGTCCCGAGTGGTCGCCTTGTATCGAGAGAAACAAGAGAAAACTGTATTGAAATATGTGGGTCAGGAATAACCCCGGCATAGGCCTAGAACGTTTCGAGCGTTTGGTAAAGAGTATCTTTCTTTTCGTGACAGGTGTTCGTCTGCGAATCTTTGGCCAATCTGTACCTGGGGAACGCGTCTCAGACAGAAAGATGGGAGCTGAGATTCACTGGGATCCCCGTGGTGGTCCTGGATCTCGGAGGGACGCGATCGAGATCCAAAAGGCGGATCCAGATCCTGCTCGCAGAGCGCGGCACTTGCTTCACCCTCTGGCAAGAGACCATAGATAATTTGACCTCGTACAAGGTACGTGAAAAATCGTGTCATAGTTATTCAAACATTGATCAGTAGACTGACAATTTTATCCATTTATAATCGAAATGAATTGAGGCAAGCAGGGAAAACATTAACAAAATTGAAAAATGTACTTGACTTATTAGATTGTTGAAGATGAATCAAAGTTCTACAGTGTCTACTCGATATATGTCCAAAATACGGGTCTAGGCAGAGACATATATCGGCTAGGAGATACTATTTTGATCCATGCCGAACATAGAAGAGAATCTGGGACCTTTATCGGCTAGGCATTTGGGGCATATATAGAGTAACCACTGTACAAGGTTTAACAATTTTTATTTTGTATAAAAATCCGCCTAGTCTACTGATTACATTGTTCCCAATCAGCGGCGGGCCTAGCCATGGGCTTTTTATGGGCCCAGGGTCCCGTTCAGTCAAAGGGCCCCCTCCGCGGTTAGAAAAATAAAACAATTTAAATTAAAGACTTAAGAAAAAGTAAATTATACAAAAATTTTTGATACTTGAGTTAACTTGGATTAATTGGGCAGGCCCACAATAAGCCCAGGGCCCGAAAATAAACGGTCCGCCGCTGTCCCCAGTGTGTACCGTCAATGTTTTTACCAAACTCAGAGGACCATTGTGAATCGAACAATACCCAGACAATGCTTATATAATTTTAATCATAATGTTCGCAGGTCTCAGGCCCGTCCTTCCACACGATGTGCCTGTCCTCGGACCACACGCGTCTCGCAGGCCTCAGCTTCGACAACCCGAAAGCTGCGAACGACCTCTGGCAGCACATAGAGCGACTGGTCTCCTGTCCGGAGAACATCAGCCTGTCGGTTCCCGGCAAGAAGAAGAAGAAGCCGTTGCCGAAGAAGGTGGTGCTGCCGGCGAAGAGTAACATCAGCCAGCCCTGTCAGTTCCAGCACGTGACCAGCGTGGACGTAGCCGATCGATCGCGATACTTCTCCCTGCAAACGTTGGTGCCTGCTCTCAACGAGTTGGGCTCTTCTTTGGAGGCGAACTTCTAGGGAAAGGAGAAGCCTGACGAGCGATCGGACGCCTAGCGTCCTCCTCGTCCTGGCTCTGCGCGACTCAACGCATCGTCTTAGCTGAATTCTCATCGACGGGGACCGTGGGACACACGCTTTCTCACTGACAAGCCTCCGGTTTCCGTCGACACACGATCTCCATTCTCTTAAAAGAGCAAACGCGATGCAGGATGCTCGAGGACGCGCGACAGACAAGACAGAAGAGAGGTCCTCGCAGCCCCGAGCATCGCTGACCATGCCAGAGTCGCCAGATCAGCGGAATTGACTCGAATTTGAGGGGAAAGGTCACGCGTCACGTGACCGGGCCGTGCGGAAGCGTGGGGGAATAGCGTCCTAGAAGGGGAAGTTAGAGTGGGGAGACAAGTCTCGATCTGGTGACCAGTGTCGCCATATGAGGGGACTGAGCACGAATTGAGGGGAATAGCGTCCTAGAAGGGGAAGTTAGAGTGGGGAGACAAGTCTCGATCTGGTGACCAGTGTCGCCATATAAGGGGAGGGAGCACGAATTGAATACCGTCGTACAGTGGGGAGACAAGTCTTAATCTGACGACTCTGGATCATGGTAAGACGATTGTGCTTCCAGAGGAGGAACAGAGAAATAGCTGATAGAAATGCTTGCAAAGCTCCCTGAAGCGAGATAGAGAGACCGTCGCGAGGATTCCTTCGGGACCGTCGCGTATCACGAAGTCAGGCGAAGCACCTCGACGTTGATTTTCGAACGAATCCGCGTGTCCCCCCGGGGGAAAACCATTGTTATCCTCCCCCGATCTTTCTCTCGATCCTCGAAATCGTTCAGGAAATATAGAGGGCGGGTGGGTGGGGGGTTGAATTTTTATGAATTTTGGGAGAACGTAAGGTAGCGTTTCACCGGATCATCGCGAGGATAGAACGAAACCTCTTCCACATTCGAATCGATTCAATAAAAATATTGCGCTTGCGGTTGTTCGCGTAGGTAAATTCGAATATATTCCGTAGTAGTGGAGTCGATGATTGCATGTTTCGTCAGTGTTCGCAAATGTTCTGAATGTTCCGCGCCGGACGTCGTCCAATTAACGACGCGACGAGACTGGTTCCACGATGTTTGGACAAACGATTTCGACTATAGTAGATTATCCTAACTGGTAAATAGTTGTAGAACGTTTCCTCGTTATTCTCTGATCGTTGTCGTTCCCGTGGCCGCGCCCCGTCTTTACACGGACCCGATGTAAACACGCGTGTCCGGTTTCATCGTGTGCACGAATCCCGAGCGATCGAACGGCCAACAAGTTCTCTCTCCTTCTTCTACTTTGTCAAACGATTCGAATTTCCGCGCTTTCCGACGACGATGTATTTATCGCGCGCGCGCTTTCTTGCGAAATACGGTTTTTGCGTTAACACGGTTCTCGCGAAAGATAAAAAAGCAAAAACGATTTGCGTCGAGAATGTATTCGTTCGTTTAAGATCACACACCGAGGCTTCCTGGCGGATAGTAGGAACTTAAGTCTTATTCCAAGTAACTTCGATATCGATTAACATTCATTCTTCTTTTTCTTCTCTGTTTTGTCTACGACTGTGATATAAATATATTTGTATAGTTACATGTTTCGTAATATGTACGCGCATTGATTAATCACTTTGATATAATAAGTTTTACCGATGACCGTTACGCATGTAATAACTGTGGTAATAAACAATAACTTCATCAATCTAATTGCCGGACCGACGGTACGATAATTTCTTAGACCTTGAGGGACCTTAAAGTTTAATGAGGGTTCAGGAATCTTTTAGGGACTCTGAGGTGAGTATGGGGTGCAGAGTATGTTTAGAGAAATTATTTGCAAACAAACGTCTCCCATTCTTATTCTTGCTTCCCTAATATTTACGCATTCGCGACTCCGTCATTTGTAGCTGATAGCTTCCTTTAGTTTATTTCTCATCCCTAATTAGTTTCCTTCCGTCATTTCTGCTCCCTAGTTTCCACCCTTATTAGAAAGGTATTCCCGAGGCTCTATTCGGGTCAATTAGTGTATTTTTACGATTATAATAGCTGGTTCGAACTCTTTTGCACATCTCTATGAAATTTCGAACCCCAATATACAACCTTTAATTAGTTATTAAACATTTCCTGAAACGTTGTTCATTTCTCTATATTCCCGCAAATGATTCTTGCCACATATGCCATAAGGTACAGTGTAAATTTCGGCACGATTCATTTGCTCTTCCTAAACCTCCGTACAGCGCCAATTCGTGCAGCGGCAAAACGCCCAAACTGTTAGCCAAATTTTACCGACTGTAGGTAATCGTTTTGAAAAAATTAAATATCATGAATATTAAGGGCTCAATATGCTTGCTTTTCCACTTAGAATATTTATAATAAATCGACGTAACGAGCTCGTACCGCAGAACTTTACAATTGTGGCAAATGATAATTGTTGAAAAATAACTTTCCGACATCGCCAACGGTGACCGCAGCGCTATAGCCATCTAGCGGCAAAACGCTCAAACGGGAAGACGACGTTACCGACTAGATCTTGAAAGTTAGTAAATTGATTATTGAGAAGGGACTTGTTAAACTTTTTGAAATATAAAAATGTGGAATATATTCCACAGTAAGGGTCGGAATAATTGTTAGTAATTATTAATTTAGACACAAAATGCAACGGAAAACTATTCGTGAAAGTGGCTGAAGATTCATTCTATTTTCCTTAATTGCTAATATTTATAAATCACTAATGGTAAATCAGTTATTAATCTTTGGAGTACATGGATTATGATTTGAAGTGCTGCTTCAGCAAGGAGGTGAAACGAGAGATCTACTGTTCTCGATAGTTAAGTAAATTTGTCGTTAATTAATTATTAACAATTTTCCGAAGACTTGTTTTTTTACCGACGTCTATAATGTGTTGTTTAGTTTCGGTGTTCCGCCGCTAGATGGCCTTCGTTAACAATGTCGGTAAGCTATTTTTCAACAATTATGATTAGCCACAATTATAGATTTTTGCGGTACGAGTTCGATGCGTTGATTTATTATAAATATTCTAAGTGGAAAATCAAGCATCTTGAGTCCTTAATATTCAAGATATTTAACTTTTTCAAAACGATTACCTACCGTCGGTAAAATTTGGCTAACAGTTTGGGCGTTTTGCCGCTGCACGAAGTGGCGCTATTCGCAGGTTTAGGAAGAGCAAATGATTCTTGCCGGTACTTACGTTGTACCTTATGGCAAGTGCGGCAAGAATCATTCGCGCGAATATTGAGAAACGAACAACATTTCAGAAAATCATTAATAACTAATTAACTAATGTATATTCTGATCTGAAATTTTTTGGAGAGATGAATGAATATTCATTCCACCTTTTCCATTCGTAAAAGTGTACTAATTAATCGCAAATCGGATCGTTTGCAATATTTTTGTAAAAAGCACCTACTACCCGACATAGTTTCACATTAAACAATTATAAAAATATTACATACCATTGTTCGCAATTGCCAGAAAATTCTAGAACACCACTGATGCTTTAAAAGATCGAAAGAAGGAGACACGGATGCGGGAACAGAACGATTTTAACGATGCCACATGTTTCAATATGACAACGGTAACAAGGTGTTGTCACAGTCGATCACTCGACCACGTTCCTAAGGAAATAAAAGAGCTTTGAAGTATTTATTAAAATACAATACAAAATTTCCGTCTCTAGAACCACCGAGGGCAGTCGTCCGGGCCCTCCGCGTTCGAACAGAAACCCAATGAGGCTATGATTAACAACTAAAAATTGCATTTGATCGACTCATAGGCATCGGGCAGGTCGATGGCAATGAGCCGATCTATCGATCTGTCCGTCGGCGCGAAACAAACTTGCGAATACAAGTAACACTGTAAATAGGACGCCTGGCTTAATTGACTAAAATGAATCGCGGCTAGAAAAGTATTGGCACAAATGTTGTCACTTTTCGCGAACAATGAGGAACATGCGCGTCGGCTCTAGACGTCGTCGGTCGTCGTCTATCGCTCGCTAATCGTCAACGCGACGGTATATGGTATAATATTGCTATCCAGAACTGGTTCAAACGACCAGCACCTTCCAGAACTTGGCACCTTCGAATTGACATATTGTTTCGACACTGTCAACCGGCTCCCTTCGTTGGTCCCATATATTAAACTAATCCTATTCGCAACCCGGAAATGGTTCGGGAACCGTCGTTCGTCCAATAGGCTCGATCGGCGATCGTCGCGCATTCATGATAGAGACTAATCATGCTACAAACCTCGACTGTCAGGCACTAATTGGAGCTTCGATCGCTATTCGTCAGTCTTACAAATTTCACCCTCTGTAGTCATGATTGCTCGAGGCATGTCGATTGATTAGGCTTGACCCAACGGGGACACCGTGTGCCACGCTTCTTCAAGATCTCGGACTTTTCCGAGTCCTCGAAGAGCAACTTCGAGGACCTCGGGTTAGCCCGAGTCTTGCACGAACAACTTTGAAGATCACGAAGAAGATCTTGAAGAAGAACTCGAAGATCATCTCTCAAGGTCGTCGCGCGTTCCTTATCTAAAGAGCCTACCTATTTCAGAGCTATCTAACACGTCCGGCCTGAGAGTTTAGCCTCGAAAATCCTAGATCTAGAACTCGAAGTCGCGGAATAACGTGTTCCTACGACTAACGAAGCAACGCTCGGAGATCTCTGCGTTGGGGGATCGAAGATCCATCGAAGATCTATGGAAACCTTTGGTCGACGAATCTCGTCGTCTACTTCTGGGGGCGAAGCTTCGATTGTAGGTCCATGTTGAAGCACTCGATCGAGCTGGGGTAGAGTCTGCGATCGTTTCTCATGTGGACGTCGTCCGTGCCTTCGTTGGTGTCCAGGTAGATCAGCTCGGATTTGTTGCTCGGGGACACGATCATGTGAGGCTTTATGGCCTGGAAAATGTCCACAGTAATGAAAAAGATTCAAAGAATACGCGTCAACTAATTCCAGAAGGTCTAGGACCTATCAAAGTTTCATTAATATTTCCTTCTGATTCTTCAGCAATCTAGCAACAGCTTGAAATAGGTGTCGGTTACCTTATCATTGGCCACTGAATTGGCACGCTGCCTGCTCAACAGGTACAGCAATGCTACGGTGAAGATCGTCAGCGATCCAACGAGAACGAGGATCGCACCGATGTATCTGAAGACGTCGGGCAAGGACAGCAACGTCTTCAGGTCATCCACAAATTTGTCCGTGGCCTCGACCTCCAGCGTGAACCACAACACTGGGAAGTAGATCGTTGGCACCTCCTTGTATAGCCTAAACGCGATTAGCACAGATGATCATGATTTCTTCTACGAATTTCTTCTATGATGCAGTGACGTCAGATGAGGGGAGGGAGCACGAACTGAGGGGGAACTGTTACCCCCTCTCTGCCCGCACCGGATTAGTCACGTGACACTGCGACACATGCACGTGGGGGAATGGCGTCGTAGAAGGGGAAGGTAGAGTGGGGAGGCTAGTCTTGATGTGATGACTAGTGACGTCAGATGAGGGGAGGGAGCACGAACTGAGGGGAAACAGTTACCCTCTCTCTGCCAGTACCGGATTAGTCACGTGACACATGCACGACGGAGGCGAAACGCGTCACGTGACCCGGCCGTGGGGGAACCGTGGGGGAAGAGTGGGGGAATGGCTTCGTAGTAGGGGAAGAGTAGAATGGGGGACAAGTCTTAGTCTGAGGACTCTGTCATGAAGACTTCTTCTGTGAGGATTTCTTCTACGAAGACTTTCATCTATTTTTTCGTTTCCTCTAGAGGCTAGAGGTTCTCTAAATATTTGAATGCAGGCTCGGACATGTCGTTGTTAGTTAGCATAATGGGATATACAGGTCCACGTGACGAGATTTTATTTGGGAACGTACTTACGACACAGTCTTTGATGGCTCCAGGAGAACGTTCACCTGCAGCCTTGCTGACACTTTCAAGGGGATGCCCGTTGTCTGAAAGCATGACGATCCGATCCTTGAGGATTGAACAGTTCAACAATCGATATAATAATTTACAACATTAACAGTAAGTCTTCCAGTATCGGTAGCAGTTTCAAATTTTTCAGTTTAAAATTGTTGGAATTATCAACATCTACATCTTGCGAAATGGCGTATACATTTTGGACGTAATACGATTTACTGAACAATGTTGCTCATGAATTGTTATAGGCGAAGATCAACTCACCGGTTCGAGGGTGATGGAGAAATCATGCTTGTCCTCGTCCGGGTTCAGTCCAATGACCCTTTCCCGAAGACTAGGATCAGCTCTGTGGAAGTGAGGCAAACTGGCGAACACTGGTGCGCCATAACGGCAAGAGCTGACGTTCATCATGCCTACGGGGGTGCATCTTCCGTTGCAATAACAATTGCCTATGTTTACAACGTCAGGGTCTTCGTCAGGGGAGTCTGTCACTTCTGAAGAGTGTTCCGCCTCGAAGAAGTCCTCCGTGGTGGTGGTAGGTTCGAAGAATTTTGCTTGTTCGTGGGGGTAGCGTCTTCTTGTGTTGTTGCCTAAGGTTTTCTCGCTGAGAATGTACCGGTAGCCTTCCAAGTCGCTGTGGAATGATGACTCCGCGTACTCGAATGTCAATGGTCTGATAAACAATCGAAGAACAACGAGAAATTTATTAAATGTCAGACAGCTCTCTTAATGTAAAAATATTAATAGGGTACTTGACCTACTGGATTGTGTCAGAAAGAAGTCAATTTTAGAATGTGTTCCCGTAGGAATTTTTGAAAGTTTGACGGCTTGAATTAAAGGTAAAACATGGCACTTTGTGATAGGGGTATTTAGCTTCCAAAAGAAATGCGAGAACATATTCAAAAATTGGGAAAATCCCACTGTCAGTTAGGACAAATTTGACTCGAAATTAAGGGGTATATTTGAATCCATTTTAGAACGTGTTCCCGTAGGAATTTTTGAAAGTTTGAAGGCTCAAATTGAAGGCGATGAATGGCACTTTTTGATAGGATCACTTTGGTTTAAATAGCAAACTCGCAATCTTGTTGAAAAATCGATAAAACTCGAAGGGCAGTTCAGATAAGAAGTACTGAATTTGAGGGGTTACTTCAAACTGATTTTGAAATGTGTTTCCGTACGAATTTTTCAAAGTTTAATGGCTCAAATTAAGGGTGAAGAATGGCACTTTCTGATAGGATCATTTTGGTTCACAAAGCACTCTCGTAATCATATTGAAAAATATCAAAAACTCGGAGGGTAGTTCGGAGAAAAATGATTGAACATTAGGGGTTACTTCAAATTAATTTTAAAATGCGTTTCCATGGAAATTTTCAAACTTTTGAGGGCTCAAAAGAAAGCTAGAAGCCCTTAAACTGTGACAAGTTCATTTTGATCTAAGTGTTCAGAGTACAACCCCACCCCCAAACTCACGGTTTACGATAAGAAAAATATTCCGAATAAAATTCGGACAATTCATCGAAACGATTCGAGCATCATCGAAAGGTACCTAATTAGTATCGCGGCAGGCTGCAAGCGCCATCGGGCTGATTGGCTGCGACGTTCAAACAGGATTACCGGACGATCCAATTTGCATGTCTCGGAGGTTAATGGGGGAACGTGGGAATTAAGATTGTCCGAGGTTCGGCGACGCTCAATTTAGCGCCCGTCGACGAGACTAATTAACGATCGGCCGGGCGCGGTCTCCCTTTCTTATTATCACCGACCTGCACAAGTCGCCGCTGAAGAGTACGATCTCGTCTTTCCGACGATACGGCGGCCAGAACTCTCCCGCGCTACCTTCCACGATGTTGCAGGGACTCTTGAAGAAGCCTGTGGTGTCTTTGTTGTTCCACTTCTTCAGCACGCCGAACTGACTGATGTCCGCTGCCCCTGTGTCCATGTTGAAGTGACCGTCGAACATCGTCGATCCGTTTCTCTGTGAAAAATAAATTAAAAATGACTCGGAGAAAATGATTATAAAATTATAAAAAATTCTTTCCAGGGAGCACTATTCACTTGACAATTGAGGATATATTTTTTTAATGAAAGTATAAATGTCACAAATTGAAAACCCTGTCAAAAGCCGTTGACAATGAAAATTTAAAATCGGGGGTTGGACTCGGGGGTGGATTCTCCTAATCAAAGAGCTCCGCCGGGATCAATGGCTATAATAAATTCCTCAGGTGCCAAGGTCCTTTCAGCCTAGCGAGGGGAACGATAGTGTTCCTTCTGTTCGTCTCGAGGTGTGCATTGGCATAAATGTTGCACGCGTGACGGGAACGAATTAATACATAATATGCCTCCCATTGCTTTTCATTCGTCATTCAGCGACCTACAACGTGACCTGTCCTATTCAGTAGCAATTTAAGTCTCGCTGCGAATAATTTATCGCCGGCTGCAATGCCGTTGCTACGACAGCGCAAATCGCATCTTCGACCTTCTGCGCGCCCTCGACACAATTAAATAAACAATTTCAGCTTGCTTGCTTGCCCTCACGAAGGAACCCCATTTGTCTATGGATTTTATATATGTGTGTACTGTACGTAGAGGGACAAAACTCACCATGTAGAACCAGCCGAACTTGTCGAAGGGTGGTATGTCCTCCCCTATGGTAGCCAGTCTTCCGAGTTTGATCAACGAGTCGTCGTAGCCGGTAAATAGAAGCTCGTCCACAGTTTTCATAGTGTGCACCGATGAGGAGGATAACAGGAAGGATAGGGTGCTCTGCATTATCTCGTCACGATAGCGCACCTTGTGTTTCGCTGACTGGAATCAGAGCCGATTAATTAGACTGATTAAGCGTCGGGAGACTCTTCAGTTCTCTCGCGATCCTCAAATTTGTATCATAGTAACTAATTGATAGGGGAAGGCACAATGCTTTGCACTTGTATGCGGTATTGGTCGAGAAAGTCGACGCGCCTGATCGATTTCAAATCTTTACATTTGTGATCTGTCGTAGAATTTTCTTAGAATTTCCCTAGAATTTCCTTAGAATTTTCTTAGAATTTTCTTACAATTTCCCTAGAATTTCCCTAGAATTTCCCTAGAATTTCCATAGAATTTCCTTCGAATTTCCTTAGTTTCCTGAGAATTTCCTGAGAATTTCCTGAGAATTTCTTTAGAATTTCCTTGGAATTTCCTTGGAATTTCCTTGGAATTTCCTTAGAATTTCCCTAGAATTTCCTTCGAATTTCCTTAGTTTCCTGAGAATTTCCTGAGAA
>CM052124.1:4140562-4155544 GCA_028454245.1 Halictus quadricinctus
TACAACCCCTCCACTCGAATAAAAACTAAAACACACTGTATAATAAAATTTTAATTCCTGACTTTACCGGTAATATTTACTGGAGTTGTTAAATTGAGGAATTAAATAAATTGTTAAACGAGGAAATTAATTTTTGGAGAAAGCACAAACCGGAGAGCAAATTCGCGGTCTATGGGAAGTTGACGGGACGAGGCCCGGCTTAAAACTGCAGGTAGTGGCTCCGAGGGGTGGGAAGGGGGCGCGACAGGTTGCAAGCCCCAAAAGTGCGAATGCATCCCCTCCCAGCCCTCCCACCACGCGTCGGCCAGTCTACGAGCCTCAAAGCCGTTGATCTCTTCATTGCCAAGCAGGGATCATCTGCGTCTGCGACTTCCAGGACGCGGCTTCTGTCCGTTAATTGACCCTGCAATTCCGTTTCGGCGAACTATGACCTACCCCACTGAGATCCTCTCTTCCCATCTCCTCCTCTTTACATCACCAATTTACGGTCGCATGCGTTTGCGTAGCGAGCCGCAGATTTTTTCGCAATTAGGGTAAGGGACACAATTACTGCGGGGCGGTACCAATTACTGTGTCTACACATAATTACTGTGTTGATCTATCTTCAGATCAACCCCTCGGAGGAATCCAGCGGTTCAAGATGATGCTCTAGCATGAATCATTCAAAATTTTTTTTCTAAGGGAAAACACGCGACATGGCTAATTTTAAAAAAATGTTTTGAATGGTTCTATTATTTCCAATTTGTTAAAATTATTAAACGAAGATATATATTTTTACTTAGCTCCTGTTTTTATTTTGTAGAGGAAATGTTTCGGGGCTTATAGAAAAATTGTTGGGCATTATGGGACGTATTGGGACCTACAGAAAAATTGTAGGGCCTTCGGCAAACTTTTGGAATCCATTGAGACGTCGTAAGGGCGAAGAAAGTTATTCTAGGTTTCAAAAAACATTGTAGGGGAAACGAGTAGGTTCTGGGCCCTACGGGAATCTTTTCGACCCTCCTAAAAATTGATACCACCTATATTAAAATTGTAGGGCCTCCGAAAAATTTTTGGGACCAATTGGAAAATTGTAAGACCTAGGAAAATTATGCTAGGGACTTTGAATATTGAATACTTTGGGCCTTGTGTGAAAATGACTGTCTTCTGAAAAATATCGGGGCCCAAAAAAAGAATTGTAGGGCCTACATGAATGATGCAAAGATACAGAAAATTTTCATTTTGCATAAAAATCCGCAGTCTAGTTAAACGAATCGCCTCCCCAGTGTTAAGCTGAAAAAATCGATTTTCTTGTAAAACAAATTAGTGTGAAGAACGTTTCCCAAAATCTATCGGTAGGATTAAGATAAAGATCGAGCCTAATCGCTACGGCCAAAATCGCGTGTTTCGCGTTGAGTCATCAGTCAACTTGAAATAATTTTCAGCGCAAGAGAAACATAGTTAGAGGAAGGCGACGAGTATCAAGCAACTTTTCGGTCTTTGATCGGAGGAGTTAGGCGTGTTTGCATTAGATAACTACGACGGGGATCGTCGCAACTGTATGTACAAACGGTATCTCTTCTATTTTTCTGATAGGGACTACCTGGCCGGTGAGAGGCGAGTCATCGGAAGACTTTCTTTCTTCGAGTTGTCCTTCGTCTGACATGATCCACGGTTCGATAATCGGTAGTTCTGGCTGCCCCTAATCTCTCGGTCTGACCGTCAGTTTATCGGCCTAAGTGTATATACATTTCGGGACCGCTGGAAAATCCTATTACCCGTCGCAATCTTATCTCGAAAAATCTACGGAATCTCGACGACAGAATTCGCCACACAGCTGCGGCTGTTTCTAATTAACAATCACTATTCGATCGATCATTATCGGCCGATAACGAACACTTGTTCCGTGACGCGATCGATCTCGACGATGGGCGAGCCGGAGTCGCCAAAAACTTGGACGAAATTATCTTTGGCCATTATGTTCGATTAATCTCTCTGGACTGAGGACCTTAATGCGATCATTAATTTTTGCAAATTACGTGATTTTATTTGCGTGATTAGAATCGGGTAGAAATTAATTGTGAGCGGTAAATGTTCTACTCTGTTCGGAATAAAATAATAATTGTAGTACCTGAAATTTGTTCTACGGAAAATTGTGGAAACTCGCGGATAAAATTTGCAACTGCGTAAAATCTGGTATATTAATTAATAGGACAGTTTCAGAGGGTTTTGGGATCACAGAATATGATCCTGCCTTTTTTAAAAGGAGAAATTAGGGATGTTTAAACGGTAAGGGGTGTCTTATGAAAGGCCCCCTTATGAGGGGTGTTTTACCTTGAGACATAAAAATTTTGTGTTAGATTAATTCTATTAATCATAACTGGGATCTCCACTTATATGTCTAAGAGTTTCAAAATTGCAAAAGACGTAATTTAGAAATTAGTGTACCTCCGTCCAGTAGAATTTTCAGAATAAATTCAATTTGATTCTCTTTCACGTCCATTGGACGTTTCCGGATGAAACGCCCCTACTTTATGGAAACAGTATAGCATAATGCTTTGACGCTGATGAAATACTATGCTCCGATGGATCATCAGCCATCACCGGCCGCTTACGAAGCCCGTGAAGGTACTATGCAGTTGTAAGAATAGCATGCATTACACGATCCTGGTTTCCCACGGACAAAGCGACCGCAAGCCGATTACGAATGTGTCTGCACAATTTCGGGGTGCGACGACGGTCACGCTAGACGTGTCATCTTTCTCACCCCTATGCAGGGGTGTCTTCCAACGTATCAGATGATACGGAAACTTCTGAACCCCCTTGGAGATCGCCCAACGTACCTTTGTTGCTGTTGCCTTGACACAGGCTATTTACACTGATTTTCTGTGTAAAATTGCTTACGCTTATGGCGCTGAGAAAATTTGTGCATATTCTCTAAACATTGATGGATATATTCCCAAAATTTTAACCGGGTGGGTTCCTTAGTTTGGTCTCAAAAAATTCCCAAAATTGCACTACTTTAGACCACGCAGGGCAGGAAGATTTTTTCATTGCTTCACGCGGCTTGCAAGGAGACTCCAAATTAATTTTTTACAGCTAAAAGCTGTAAAAGGAAGAAATGACTATAATTTCACGGTTTTGTAAGGGGATGATTAAAAATTTTCCAAGAGAATTCGAAATCGGTGTGTATCGCGTTCCAGGTTGGTATTGCGATCAGGAGACACGCCGGTTGCAGAGATAATCGACACAATTTATTTACAATAGAAAAAACGCATCGGATGTGTTACATATATGCGTGGATCCTCTATCCGAGTTCTGGCCATTCTTCATCCACGCGACGTCGACGGGAATTCTCTGTTTGGCCTGGTGGCCGAATAACGATCAAATGCCAGAGCTAATCCTTAATAAACGTGCAACACTTATCTAATAAAGCTTTTAAACGATACATAATGTAACGAGATGCAATGCGAGAACACACACTCGTATGTAACTGATGTGTACGTAAAACGCAGTAGATTGAACCGTCCCAGTTACGAATTCCTCTTCCTCTCGGTCCCGTTTTCTCGTTCTCCGCGGCGATCGGTACGCGACAGTATAATTAACATACACAAACTGTACGCATTATATTTTACATACACTTAATTCGATATCGGTTACAACGTTCGCGGCCGATTGACGAGATCTCGAGAGACACCGTCATCCCCCCCCCCCCCCCCCCCAAACAAAAAAAACCTTCCCTTCTCCTCAAGGAATTACCTTCTTGAGGAAGAAGATCTTCTTTTTTTTTTTTCTATTCGGCTAAAACTGCTACATTGTTCTGGGGAAGTTAATTGCGGCTGACCGTGGCCGACGATCCTGCATGCGCGTGGCTCGCCGCCTAAGTAAGCTGGACCATTCTATTTCTCGTTCGGAGAGTGACAGAAACGTTTCCTCGCCCACCATATGGCTGCCAATGCTGCTGCCAGGAAACCGATCCCTGCTACAATTCCCATAGAAATCGCACGGTTCCGACGGTATGCCGGAACCTCCAAACTTATGCGTTCGCTGGTCACCACGTCGTCGGTCACTGACACCGATGCCACCTCGAAGGTGTAATAGCTCTCGTCCTCTAGGGCTTTCACTGGAAAAAGTCGACAATTAGGAAGAATGTTGCGTTTGGTTCATTAGGTGCATTTGGTTCACAAGGTGCATTTGGTCTACCAGCTGCATTCAGTCCACAAGGTGCATTTGGTCTACCAGCTGCATTCAGTCTATGAGCTGTACTTGGTCTATCAGCTGCATTTAGTCCATGAGGTGCATCTGGTCTACCAGCTGCAGTGGGTCTACCAAGTGCATTTAGTCCACAAGGTGCATTTGGTCTATCAGAAGCATTTGATCTACCAGGTGCATTTACTCCACAAGGTGCACCTGGTCTATCAGCTACAGTTGGTATATACTAGGTGCATTTGATCCACTAGATGCATTTGATCTACCAGTTGCATTTACTCCGCAAAGTGCATTTGATCCATCAGCTGCAGTTGGTCCACCAGGTGCACTTGGTCTACCAGATGCACTTGGTGTACCCGATGCAGTTGGCCTGTCAGGTGCATTAGGCACCTGCCTAGATGAATACCGAGGGGTAATTGAATTGTGGATGATGCTGTGAAGGTTTTAGGGTAGCAGTGATGTCAGGGGATGAAGAGGGTGGCATGGTTGTGCTCATCCTGAACAGAATGAGGACTGGGTTCAGAAGGTTGGACATGAAATGAATGGGAAATCAGATGGACGCAAAGGTGGCAGAATGAACGTGGACTTTTAGTTTGGTGGCTGGAAGTATGAATGTGAGTTAACGTGTGCCTACGTGTGTATTTAGTTGTGAAACGTATATGCAGTTTAATGGGTGTCTATCCTCTAACGCTAGGCCCCAATAGAAATTCTATTGTGTAGGCCAATGTCTCAATATAAAAATTTGAAAATAACTTTGAGGGATAGTGCGAGGAAGTAATACCTAAGTAATAAGTGTCTGTTGTCTCTGCTTTCCCATACAGCCGTTCAGACGGTCCACGGAACCACTTAACTGTGTAGTGTCTGACTTTCTGCGGTCCAAACACAGGAGGTTCCCAGGTGACCAGGTATCCTTCCACGGTAGCTTGTACCCTGACTTTTGTCGGTGGTCCCATTCTGTCATCTATCGATTGATAAACGCTTGTTACACTCACACAGAAAGATTTAATATAGCCGTACCAATAAAATATTATACTACCTAGAGGACTGCGGTACTCCGACGCAGAGTTCTCGTTGATCTTGTCTGAAATGTGCATTATCAGCGACCCTGTCATACTGAGTCAATGTCGGAGTATCAAATTCAAAATTAACACGTTCACTGCCGACAGTGTTCACGTAATTTTCGATTCAGGATTACTGGCGTTGGGATTACAGGAGTATTTTCCAATCGGATAACATTTGCCTCGACCTTCTTGCAGATGGAGCTAACGAACTCTGTCAGCAGCGAACAAGTTAATCGATTGACAGGATTCAAAGTTGTTTCGATTGAATTGGGACCGTACGTGATTGTGTGACGACCCGCAGGGTTTTGCTAAACATCCCCTCACCAAGATGGTCATGGCTGAGCACCATGACTTCGTACTCCTGTCCTGGGGTCAGATTGTTCACGGTGGCTTCTGTGATTTTCTTCGACACGGGTTTCATTGTCTTCCATTCTGCTGTATCAGCAGCTCTGTACCTAATCCCAAACGAAAATACACTTTAAACGCTTTTCTATGTACCGGTGGAACGATCCAGGGGAAAAGAGGGGAATGTCAATTTTTTTTTTAAATTTCCGGCATAATAAATGCTCCCACGTGTTTTCTTTCTCACTCACTATGTTGCATTGCGAATGAAAATTTTCTGAAGAATCCGATTCCTATTAGAAACCTACAGCGGCCCGTCCAGTGGCTATTAGCAACTCCAGTGCGTAGAGCAGTGTGAAACATTAGATTGAAAAATAAATTTTCTAAGGGATCCTACATTTTGACAATTCCTCTATTCTCTCATGGATCCATCAGAGATCGTCCGATGAGATCAGGAACGAAGTTATTTTCATTACCAGACGGCGTACTCCGTTCTCGGACTCACAAATCCTGGTACCCAAGTCAAAGTGATTGCATTTTTACTGGTATTCGCACTCAAATTGTACGGTGCTCTAGGAGGATGGTTCACAACCATCAGTTCTGAGTCAACGACTACTGTCGCAGCCTCGTTGGTAGCTGCACACTGGTACAGTCCTCTATCCTGCGATTCGATCTTGTCGATTGTTAAATTGCTACCGATCTGAAACGTCCTGTTGGTCGAGACCGGTTCACCGTCCTAACAAAACACATGATTTGATGATCAACATGATCGAAACTAGCTTGAAACACCTTGAGGACCAACGACCCCCAAAAAACCAACATGATTCTCAGCAGTATAATACCAGCCTAACGTAACAACAAAAACATGTGAATGTTGCCGAAGAAAATTTAGAATGTTCGAATCTGACTTTTCATACTGCTGTGTACACGTTAGCTGTCCTGATGATGTGCGGTACCATTGCCAGTGATCATCACTATGATCCACACCTTATACCACACGATCGAAGGTTGATGTGACTCGTTTTTGTCCGTGGCGGCGCAAGGCATCTCCAAACTGTCTCCAAGTTTTCTGAGATACACCGGCTGGGGTGTCAACGTGAACACGGGCGGACTTTGAACGATCTGCAAAAAGACGTTCGCGAATTAAGGACAACACTCTTCGCAGCGATCAACTATAACTCGCGGATAAAGGCTTGGTTAACACTCGTCTGCGCGGTCAGTGGTCTTGTTCTTTGTAACATGTGTCACCTTTGTCCAAGGTAAATTCGAGTGTGGTAGATCGTGGACGTTTGTCTCTTGTCAATTTAGAACCTGCGGAGAGGACACTCACCACTGAGATGGTAGGGCTGGGACCTTCTGTGCCTAGCTCGTTGTACGGTGTGCAGGTGTAGCTACCGGAATGTGTATCGTCCACCTTAAGGAAAGACAGGGAACCGTTCCGTCTGTAGAACACACCCTGAACATTGTACGGGTCGAAGAGGAATCCGTCCTTCTCCCAGCGAAGGTTCGTCATGGGAGGGTTCGCCCTGAAGTGGCAGTCTAGCAGCGCTGGTTTCCCGTAGGCCAGGTAGACCTCTCGAGGAGCGTAGATCACTTTAGCCTTGTCTGAAAAGACAAACGTTGGTAGTTAGAATACCGTAGAAATGATCCTAGGTCCAAACTGTAGCCTCTAACTTGAAACTCTTCTGTCTTCTTCAAAATATAGCTTTGAATATCACACTGATTCTGTGTGTTTCTATTTCAACTAGTACATTCTGGTCTGCATTGAAAATGCATTGACTAGTTGCTTGTGATTGTAAGGTCTGTGATACAAGGCGGTCACTGACCATTTTTCTAAGACAATTGGTCAGTGACCTTAGGTTTCACAAACCACAGTGACTGCAATTAGCAAATTTTACTTCTCCACGAAGATATTCATTGGATAATTGTCAGTGATACCAGGGTCCATGGCTTAAGACGGTCACTGACCATTTTGTCAAGAGCACTGGTCAGTGACCATAGATTCTATACTCTCTAAAGTGTAGTTTTGAAGATCTCAATGACTTCAATCAGCAGATTCTTGTCTCCAATGAGAATCTTCAGTGGATAGTAACTAGTGAAGTTTGGGTCTATGACCAAAGACGATCACTGATCATTTCTTCAAGACGATTGGCCAGTAACCTTAGGTTTCACAAACCGCAGTGACATCAATTAGCAAATTTTACTTCTCCAAGAAGATATTCACCGGACAATTGTCAGTGATCGTAAGGTCCATGGCTTATGACGGTCACTGACCATTTGGTCAAGGGCACTGGTTAGTGACCATAGATTCCATATTCTCTACAGTGTAGTTTTGAAGGCCACAATTAGCAGATTCTAGTCTTCATTGCGGATCTCGATTACATAGATGGGTCTATGACCAATGGTGATCACTGACCATTTCTCGTGGTCATCAGAATTACCAGGTACCCAGCATTGTTTGTTGATACTTACACTGCACATTGAGGTAGGCCGAAGCACTCTGTTGCTCCCCAGTCTCCCCAGTCACCGTACAGGTGTACAGCCCCAGATCCCCCATAAGTGCTGATTTGATAGTCAGCGTTCCATTTTTACTCACCGATGCCCTCCTCCTGAAATCCTGCCTCGAGCAAACAAACATCAAACGAAACATTAACAATTTAAATTAAATCTTATCATTCAATAATTACCAGTAAACTCACGTATTCGATAGAACAATTGAATCAAGAATCATATTCTACGATATGAAAATAATACATCCTAATTTTGCTAAAAGTAAATGAACGAGTATTAAGTGCTGTTAAGGTAGCAAGTTTTGCGATAGAAATGAGCCTGTAAAACTAAAAAACAGTAGAAAAATTGAAAAATGTCTGAACTCACTATTTCCAAAGTGATTAATAAAATAAATTTCTATCTAGCATCTGTTTGCTATTGACGAAGAGAATTTTGGACCAACTGAATTTAAAATAATTTGGAAAATTGCTGTAACGTAATATTTAAAGAGGAATGATAACAACCTCGATCTCCGTGACCTCCGTACCCTCGCGGAACCAGCTGACAGTAGATTTCTCCCCTTTCGCAACGCAATCAAACTCCGCAGGTTCACCTTCCATGATAGTCCTGTTCACAGGCGGCACCGCCAGCAAGTTTTCACCTGGAACAGATGTCCCAAACGGCGACGCACCTGGGTTGAACGATTTAACGAGTCTGCCCAGGTTCATGTTAGTAAGCATCAGCGGGATTATCAAGTTTTATATATTCGATACGATAGCCAGGGCCGCGTGAGGCGTTATTCCGTGTTAAATTCGTTAATGCCGCCCACAAGTCTTAACTGCCACAAATGCAACGCGTTAATCAATCGAACCACGATACATCACAGGTTAATCGACCAAGTCGAATCAAGTGCACGTTACGCAAATGCTGTTTTCAGACTGTGCGCATCCTTCTGTCCTCGTTTCGTACGAAATTCCGAAAAATAAAAAACGGCACACCCATTTTTTCTCATTTGATCATTAGCTAGAAGTTACAATTCTCCTCGTTCTTTCTCTGACCGTGAAATTTTCTGCTCTTTTAAAATTGGTTAATATTCTTTTAAAAATAATTTCTTGTTTATAATATTTCATTGAACGAAGCGGGCGTGACTTTTCGTACGAAAAGGGGCTAGTATAAGCATCCGCAGTCCAGTGATTAGGAATCGCTGCATGACAGAGGCGTCGTTACATCGAACCGGTGGGACACATTCTTTTCCACGGGGCTACAGTTTCAAACAGTTCCGGGAAAGGGAGCGTCTTTATTGTCTGCAGGATCATATTGTCCTGGTCGTTCCCCCATGTCAGGAGGCATGGGAGTTGAACCTAGAGGTGTGACCGTCATTACTATTAACATGCTATCGAGTCAAATCGGTAGCGTTACATCGCGACAAATTAATTGTAAGACAGACCATTTTCGACAAATTAAAAAACTGTTTTCTAGAATGAAACAAATTCTATGAATAAAAATAGTAAAATTACAACTAAACTGTACTGTGATAAGTTCAAATAAATAAATATAGCACGGCAGCTTATTTGTGTTTATTCATCTTATCGCTGCCTTAACCCCTTGCCTTACGATCTATTTCACCCTAATTTCTCTAGTGATTAGATCTCCTTTCTTGTTCATAATTTTGTATAATAATGTTCTTCACAAGCCAGAAAAGGTTGCATTCTGATTGGTCCATCCGTTGCAGAAAAATCGCTGGACAAGTACTATAGAATTGAGTGACCACTTCGACGTCTACAGTGGATTCTCGATATATGTCAACAACACGGGCCTTGCCAGCGTCATGTATCGTCCAGGAGCCGATGTTTGTGTTATGTTTACACTTCTCGGCTCTTGAGCTTCGTGGCTCGTCACGGGGTATACCCGCGGTAGTGGGGATAATTCCGCGACGTTTATCGCCCAGGCTTTGGCGACAGATATAGAGAGATCACTGTATTGTGTGCCTATATTAGATTATCGATAAAATTAGATTGCGATTGCTGTACTCGATAGATTGCGTCCGACTCGATATTAGAAGACCGGGGTTAAGTTGCCATTAGAACACATCAACTATCGCCGATAAATCGACAGCTGATCGATAGCAGTAATTTCTTAGTCACACCACCAGCCCGACGATCTCGATGATTCTCGCAACTGCGCCGTTAGGTGGATGACTCAATTCTCTATTACCGTTTAACAGAATTCCAGCAGCAAAAACCAGAATTCCGGCTGGGTTAACGAGTGAATCATTGACTCCAATATGTCAGCTCGAGAGGGTCGAGGAAGCCTCGACTCTCTCGCGCATCGATTCTCGATCTCGCAAAAGCCTCGTTCCCGAAGGATCCCCTCGACACCAGCGCATCGGGATGACGCAGGGTAGACAACGATCTAAATGATTTTTGTGATTCTTACTTCATCGTTCCCTCATGATTCGACGGGCTCGAGCCGCGCCGGTTCGTCCAGTGTTAGTGTCCGCAACACCAGCGTGACCCAATTCAGTGCTCAGGGTTAGTCAGTCAGCGGTTAATTACGTTAATTCCCTTCGCCACTTGCTGTTATCGAATTAGTCGAACGGTTCACGAGAAAGCTGGCGACCTTACCATCGATGGCGAGGTGGAACCATGTCCCATTGTTCCTCGAGTTCGGCGTCCGGTTCGGGAAGATGACGCGACACTCGTACCATCCTTGGTCGCTCTCGCGGATGTTCGTCAGGTTTATGGTGCCTTGACCGTAACCTCGGTTAATCGCGTCCTCTAGAAGGTGCACGCGACCCTCGTACCCTAAATGCACCGTACCGTGTCCGTTGTACCATGAGAAGATCGGTCGACCCTGAAACAGAACCTCGATGATCAGCAACATCATCAACGCTGTTAGCTTAAACGATACTGACACCGTTCTTTGTTTAATTAAATATGATCCAATATAGGTACCGCTTTACCTCTTTTGCATTCCCAGAAATATTAATAAAAGTGTCTCAATAAAAATTCTCTAATGGTCAAAGAGTAAAGTGTTGTCTCTATGTGTACGATTTGGTAGTCAAGTGTGAATTGTCATAGGCAATCATAGGAAAGCTCTTCAATGCTTCTGAGGATGACATGTAGCTGTTTAAGTAGCAGAGGCTGTGAGCAAAGTCGAGTTTCATTTGCCTTCACGTGGGTGGAAACGGAGGACTTCGTGAAGGCTGCTAATGAGTTGCTAAATAGCAATCCTGAATTTCTGAACCTTAGTCTTGAAGACTAAGAGGGGGACTCGAGTCTCCTCGATGTAGCCAACGTGAATTGGCGGAGTTGGTGGAGTCATTATTCTGAGGATGACGCGTTCAAGTAGACTGTTGTTCGACTTCGGCAAAGGTTGGAAACGAGTTCGGTCTGGAGATCAGACGCGACACGTGAGTTCCCAGGTCGAAACCGTAAAACGGAGGAACCTGGGGAGTCCTCGGCGGTCAAAACGAGGCTGGCGAAAAGGCCGCTAATAGTCCCTAATCGTCTGACAATGCGTTAGCAGTGACCCACTGGTTGGAACCCCTCTTTGGTCGCGCACTCGCCATCGCTGGATATAATGCAGCCTTGCCTCCAGTACTCCAATTACCGAGCGTTCGATAGACAGAGAGGGAGTCCGGGGCACCTGTTTTGCATACGCATCAGGGACCAATCAGGTTAAGTTCCACTTGATTTTATGCGGTAGCCATGCGCAACGTTCAATCTGTTTCCGGTTGGCGGCTGCACGCGCGTCGAATGCAACATCCGCGAAAGAATCGCGCCTCCTCTCGGACCCCGCGGACACCGGCAGGAAATAAACCGCGCGGCAACCACTATAGCACTCGCGATCGTCCGTTTAACGTTTCTGCCTGTCGCGTTTACAAAGTCACCGAACACTGCCCGCGCTCCAATTCGCATGTTGTTGACAGTAGTCAAAACATTGGAAGAAACTTCTGACATTGTTGACAGTATTCAAAACATTGGGAGAAATTACTGACCTTGGTGACAGTATTCAAAACATTCGGAGAACCTTCTGACATTGTTGACAGTATTCAAAACATTGGGAGAACTTACTGCCATTGTTGACAGTATTCAAAACATTCGGAGAACCTTCTGACATTGCCGCCAGTATTGAAAATATTCGGAGAACCCTCTACATTGTTGATATTAGTCAAAACATTGGGAGAACCTTCTCTGCATTGTTACTAGTATTGAAAGCAGTGGTAACATACCTCAACATTGTTGACAGTATTCAAAACATTGGGCGAACCTTTCGACATTGTTGACAATATTCAAAAAATTGGGAGAACCTTCTGACATTGTTGACAATATTCAGAACATTGGAAGAACCTTATAACATTGTTGACAGTATTCAAAACATTGGGAGAACTTACTGACCTTGTTGACAGTATTCAAAACATTCGGAGAACCTTCTGACATTGCTGCTAGTATTCAAAACATTGGGAGAACCTTCTGACCTGATTGACAGTATTCAAAACATTGGGAGAATCTTCTGACATTGATGCTAGTATTGAAAACATTGGGAGAACTTTTTGACATTGTTGACAGTATTCAAAACGTTGGGAGAACCTTCTAACATTGTCAACAGTATTGAAGACATTGGAAGAACCTTCTGACATTGTTGTTCCCCAATGTCAAGATCATTGCTCATCATCATGTCTGTAGGTATTAGAACTATACAAAGAGTCATGCAACCTTGCACTGCCACTGCAGATTGAGAGACTCTGGATGATTTTTGGAAAGTAGATTAAGACAGTGTGAGTCAGACAGCCCAGCTCTCCACTACGAAAAGAAATTTTTGAATTCCTGTTTCATGAAACGTGAAAATAAATACTTTTAGACTACTATTTGTAACAATTTAGACCCTTGAAGCGCCTCAAGGAACAGTTCAATCAAATCTTCTTGAAAGTGTCTGTATTACAGTCGACCTCAAGCAAGGAAACCGCAAGCGAACGCAAGGAAACTGTAAGGGAAAGTATACTCGACTTTTCGAACGCGTTAAAGAAAGGAAGTCCTTTGAGACTCGCCGGTGGGAAAATTGGCGAAACTGCGCGAGTCGTTGAAACGTTTCTCAGGCGAAATTGTGCAATCGCAACTACGTTACAATCACATATCCGAAGATATCGAAACCGAGACTCTGGCTGACGGAAACCCGGATCAGAGACACGGGTGCTTCCCACGCGGATTGAATCCGATACACACACCCCGAAGGAAATCGAATCCCCTACCCTGCCTTGAAGCGAGCACTTTTCTACGCGGTTGAACGTGCGCGCTCCTGTCCGCGCCTTGCGGTCGCTGCCGACAAGGATTAGTAGACCATGCTTCGTTAACCTTATCCATTACTTAGAGAAACCCAAATTCTGCCCCACATTTTGCTACACGTTTCACCGATATGCAACAATTACTTCAACAATGCAAAGGACCTAGCCAGTTCAGGAGGTCAAAAACGACCTTCAGCCGATTTTTACCGGAAGTAGCTGGTTCCATAATGTACCAAAGAAGAACCCTTTCTGCCAAGTTTCAGCCCTGTACCTCGCCCGTAAGGGTAGTTACGGGGAATAAACGAAAAATCAGTTTTTGCTCCATTTTTCCCATTTAATCGCGTCGAAAAATTCTAAAAAAAATCTGATACATGCAAAATATCTATCCACACATTCGAGAATTTTTTCCGATTTTTCAGTGGGAAACTCTGGTTGCAAAAAAATTAAAAACATGGAAAAATACAGATTTTCTCTGGAAATTAATTCTGTAATAAGGTATTCTTATCAACACTGTCTCCAATTTTTTAACTATATTTTGCTAGAGTTTAAAACAATAAAAATCAATTTTTTAACCGGCTAGGCCCTTTCAGAAAATGAGTGTGATACTGAGTGTCGTAGGATTCTCCGTACGCGAGAAATTTTCTTCAGCGTTTCTGCCGGTATTTATTTGTTTATTCGTTTCAGAGCGATCAGTGGCGTAGTTGGCAGTTAGGAGTGTATTTTTATATGAAAACTACGGACGCTGCCGAGGAAGAAGCTTTCCTTGAGCCAGCCGATTGATTTTCGTTCGACGATCGACTAACTCGGCCGATCTTCCTCGGATGACCGCAAACCGCGTGTAAACAAACACTACTGTCGTGATTTTAGCGAACCGATCGCCTGAATATTATTTACGACTCGTTGTGCAATCTTCGACGCGCGTATATCACGTTTGTCGATGCAATGGTGTTTGTTTCTTGCACCTAATCGAACAGTTTCAATCTTTGATTTTTGATGATTTTGTAAATACTTTTCCTAACTCCTCGGTATAAGTTTTTGGCCGAGAAGCTGAAGAAAATTTTGTATCTTTTAAAAAATGTGTTAACAAAAATCGACAGATAGAAAAACAGAATAATAGAATGGCACGGGTTCTATTGTTTAATTGGGCTCCCTTGGCAGTGAAATAGTCAATTAAAATAATGGCACACTTCTGAAACGCGTGCTTCTAAAATGTTAATACGCCTAAGTCTTCAATTGTCTTGAATGACACTACAGATTTATTAGCTAGATGAAGACATCCTAGGGTGACCAGGGTTAATGATAAGCGAATGATAATATTCAGTAACAGAGCGAAAACTGCACAGGTTTGCGAAGTCACTCACTGAAAAAAATTTCTCTAGCTATGTACCTGGCAGAAAATAAATGTATATGCATAAGTGTACACATGAGTAGATTGTGTGTGATCTAGACCCTAACAAACATTTAATTGCTCTCCCCCGTTTTCGTCACAAGAGATCTCTTAAAAGCACTTTTAACCAGCAAAAGAAATTTCCGCGATCACACCGATTTCTACAAAACAGAAGTTTTCTCGTCGCTCGCATAAATTCTCCAGTCACTTCAACGTCCGCGAAACGCAAT
>CM052124.1:4155644-4192819 GCA_028454245.1 Halictus quadricinctus
TCGCTCGCATAAATTCTCCAGTCACTTCAACGTCCGCGAAACGCAATCTTCAGTCGAGTGTCCGAAGGTCAGAAGGTAGAGTCGCAATCGCCACTGGAAAAATTACTTACATCACGGTTCCACAGCAAAAAATACGGAATCGGTGTCTCATGCGGGAAGTCCAGGTCACAGTTGAACACGGCATACTCTCCAACCCCGGCGTTCAGGTAATTCGGCTGCTTCTCCTCCTCGAGTACCAAGCCGTAACTGATAACTGCAACATACAACAGACAATTTCCAAACAATGAAGCGCAATCAACAAACCCATCTTAAACATCGCGTGACTCTACAGGTCTTCTTCAATTTCAGTAAATTGGCTAATGCCCGGGCTTATTATTAGCGGCCGTCAAGCGGGTTCGCGACAAACATACCACGAAGTTCAATATCAAGTGACATCTTTGCTGATATTGCATACGCAGTGTTCAGAGAACATGTTCTGTTACTCACAGATTATGTTCTCCAGGTGATACTGATGTACTGATGTTCAGGGACTATGTGCCTAGCTCATAATGTTCCTAGACTATTTTTCTTTGCTCATAGTTTTCAGAAACTATATCCTCTAGCTCATAGAGTTTGCTTAGAGTTCAAAAGACTATTTTTCTAGCTCACAGTGTTCAGAGACTACGTCCTTTCCAGCTCAGAGTTCAAATACTATGTTCTCATACTGTTCTTGTGATGTTGAAGGACTGTGTCCTCCAGCTCATAGAGCTCTCTTAGAGTTCAGAGGCTATGATCCCTTGCTCATAGTGTTCAGGGACTATGCCCCCTAGCTTGCTGTGTTCATGGACTAGACTATGCCCCCTAGCCTGCTGAGTTCAGAGACTAGGTTGTCTAGCTCATAGTGTTCAGGGACTATTTTCTCCAGCTCATAGAGTGCTCGTAGAGTTCAGAGACTATGGTCCCTTGCTCATAGTGTTTTGGGGACTATGTCTCCTAGGTTGCTGTGTTCGTGGACTAGACTATGCCCCCTAGCCTGCTGAGTTCAGAGACTAGGTTGTCTAGCTCATAGTGTTCAGGGACTATTTTCTCCAGCTCGTAGAGTACTCGTAGAGTTCAGAGACTATGGTCCCTCGCTCATAGTGTTCAGGGACTACGGTCCCCTAGCTTTCTGTGTTCAGGGACTACGTTCTCTCTAGTTCATAGCGTTTAGGGACTATGTTGTCTAGCTTCTGGTGGTCATAGATCGTGTGTTGTTGCTCACCTTGATAGCAGAGGAGGAGGGTGAGCAGCTGGCAGATCCTGGACGTGTCGGAGGACATTTTTCCCCGGTAGTCCTGTGGTCGTTAGCTCTCACCGTTCCTGTCGCGGCTGTCTTATTTCGGAGAGGTCCCGCAATCTCACCAGCAACAGGTCACAACGCGACAACGCGAACGGAACACGGGCGCAAAACACATCTGTCATCACCCACACTCAACAACCGTCGGCCACCATCTGGGGCAATTAATCGGCACGCGACAACACTATCGCGGGCACATCCTCGGCCTCTCTGGCTCCCCCACTTTCTTCCTCTTCAAGGTACCCTACGGCACCGCTGGACAGACGGGATGGATCACCAGATGGACCCAAAGGTCATCCTCTTAGGGTCTCGCCCTGGAGACTCTTCGGGGATCTGTACCTTTTTTTCGATCAGAGGAGAACTCGACGAGCTTGAAGGTGGGCCAGCTGGGTGGCTTCTTCGGGGTGGTTTTAGAGTACAGTGATGGACGAGGTTCGCAGAGAGCCGCGGAATCCGAGCTGGTCCAACGTTCGCTCACAGAATGGTTCGGTTCTAACGCTGATAACCGAGTAATCGCTCCGTCTCGGTCAATCCGAACGGATACAACGCCGTACGAAGTGGTAACGAGCAGGAGCTCAGGGTAGGGGATGCGATCACGTGGAGGGGATTGTAGGGGACCAGACGTTCCTACGCGGGCCACGGTGCACGGTGCCGCGCGGTTCGCAAGATGTGCGTTTTGGAAGACACACCCACCGGCCGAGCGCAATTACACTTCCAGCTTCTCAACGCGTTATCTGCCCGCGATTATTTCCTAATTTCTGAATGTCTATGACTGAAATCCTATTATTAGGCTTTCAGTGGTTACAGTATTAAAAGATAGCACACATGTCCTTCATTTCATAATGTGCCAGCTGCGTAATTTTGCTATTGTAAAGGAACATAATTATTAAACTCAGAATAGAAAATACTTGCGGACAATTTTCAATAGTTTCAGATTTTGTAAAGAATAAAAGAAAATTGTTCCCGATGATGGCTGAACACACGATATATTTTTGCCTGGGTGTGTGTGCTCGTAGACTGCAGATCTTTATGCTAAGTAAAAATTGTCTGCATAAATTGGATAAATGAATGATTGCATTGTTTATTATGCAATTACCCATTAGAACCTGTGAAAAAATACGTAAGTGCACACAGGGTGGTTCAAGTCAAATTTTTCTGCAGAATAAAATATATTAGCAAATTTCAGACAAAAATGCACCAAAAGAAAACCTGAAAAAATCTTAGAATGAGCTGAAGAGAATTTTCAGCAGCATCTTCCGCAAAAATCATGGTCTTATGGCATTTGCAACGTGACTATGGTCGCACCTTGACGTCGACCGGAAGCATTACCTTCGCATTCAACCCTTCGTATTCAGCGTTTCGTGGCCGGAGCCGGTTCAAGGGAATTAGGGGGCCGGCGAAGATTAAAGATTCGTCTTTGGCAACCATAAATCGCGGGACCATGGCCGGGAGACACGGCCGGGCACTCGAATGGACCTAAATTTAGAGCCGTTTCAGTTTTGATCGTGTCAATCGACAGCTATTGACCTCTTCTATTTTTATCGGATTCATTGATTCAATGCTCTCACTAATCTGAACGCGTTGTCTATCGAGCAGCGAAAAAGGTTCACGCGATAGGTGTAACTGGCCAACTTCGACAAGAGACCCCTCCCTTTATTTATCCGCCCACGTAAGCGTAATTGCCGCTCGCGGCGCTCTCATAAACGAAGACACTGACTTCCGGCTCGCGGGTATGTGCCACTGTGTCACGTTCGTATAGAGAATTCCTATGTTTCTCGCTTTAGGAAAAGTTTCGCGCCGCTGGATCATTTTACAGACACCTCCGTCTACAATTTTGACAATTAACATGATGAAGAAATTAGGGAGGACGGAGGTCTATTTTAGATACTTGACGATGGAGTTGAAATTCTTGCTCAGTGATGATAGAAATTCAAATTTTTTTGTAGATGTTATAAAGACGCTTTCTTTTTATAAAAATTTTAACGAGGAATTATAAGCTCAAGGTTACCAACACAAACTGTTTGCTAATATCAAAAGACTCCCAGAATTTACAAACAAATTTTCAGAATTTATTAACATTGACCACCTTCGGTCAGATCAGTCTCAAGTCAGACCTTCGGCTGACATGTTGGTAAATAACTAATATCGATTTTACGTCCGAAAAAATTAATTTTAGGACACACGTTGGGAGGACATTCTTTGCTACCCTGAGTACTATAATCCCGTAAGAGGCTTAGGGCACTCTCTTTTCAACACCCTGTATGCTAAAAGTAAATTTATTTATTTGTGTCTGCATCGCGATGAAAATTGTGTCAACCCTCAATGAATGTGGGCACTCTCGTAATTTCTATAAGGAATTAAACTGATGTAAGTCAATTTAGGTACATTATAGTGATTGCTATCTCAATCTTCTTGCGTCTCACGAATTCCAAAGAGATTTAGTTCACCGATTCTTCCTTGATTCAATGCTTTACTTAGGAAAAAATATTGTCTGTCCAAAATAATAAAAAAATTACGTACAAGAATAAATAATCTAAACTAATAAATGTTCTGAAAAATGTTCATATTTTCATAAAGAATTGCGACGTTTTCCGAGTCAACGAGCAGCGTCAAGATTTCGCATTCGCCAAGTCAGAGTACGTTAGGTCAGTTTCCGGAGCAAAATGGCTGCGCAAAAGATTGCGAAACGTCTGGAGGTTAGGTTTGGGGGGGCTAACAAGCTTGGGGGGATAAGAGGCAAAATGGCGGTTGGACTGCCATTTTTGACGGTGGTATTGACTGTCCATCGACGAAACGTCGACGGATTCGACGGATCGTCGACGAGACTGCGAAACCGCCGGTGTCGGCAGAGTCGCGCGCCATTTGCGTGGGTGACCTCAGATTACGTCACATCCGTCCCTTGCCGCATTAGCAGACTGCCCACAGCCTTGTCACGCTGTTGAGATAATGGATCCATTCGCATGGATCACGATCCAGGATTGGACGTGCCCGGGACACTGGAAATAAATGCGTGCATAATGATACCGACCGTATTATTTCATCGACGAGCCATACAAGGGAACGAACAACTTGTTCCTGGTCCACCTGCCATGCGACCAATGAATCCTCCGTGAACGAACGTCGCCAGACTCTATTGTCTTCCGCCATACGCTATAACCATGCGAGAAATCCCTCCGAGTCCGACAAGCATACGCAGAAGCTTCCGTTCAGGAAGCGAAGCTAATAGTCCGAAGGGAGCGGGATCTTTACGAATTTTTTTCTCGCGGAAGTTAGTAGGCTTCTTTATTAAACAATTGCCTTATGTAAAAGCACATATATTTTACTACCTGTAGTAATTTTTTTGTACCAAAATGTCACCAAATGACGGCCCCTTTCCCAGAAGTTGATTTTCCAAACGATGCTGTGCTTTTTCCTAAGTCAACAATCTCAAGAAAATGTGACTTCAGGATTTTTTTTTTGCAAAAGTTAGTAGGTTTATTTTTTGAACGAGTACCTTATTGGAAAGAGCATATGTTGAGCTACTTATGGTAATTTTTTTGTAGTAAAATGTTACAAAATCGCCGAGAGGCAGCCTGTTTCCCAGAAGCATATTTTCCCATAGGTGGATCGTGCTTTTTAATCGATTTGAAAAATTGAGTGGCTCAGCTAGCAAGGCTAAAAGATTGTTTAAAAATCGAAGAAGAGGAGGGAAAATGATGATTTTACATTTGAGGGTAGAAAACTGTAGTCTGTCGTTGCGAAAAGCCACCCCCGTCGGCATAGTTCGCGGATCAGGCGTTGCTCGGGCGTTATCGCGAGGGGATCTGCAATTTCTCGCGATGACGCCTCGCATCGAGGGAAATCATGGAAATTGCGGTAATTCTCGGTAATCAGTGCCGTAGACGCGTTGCGCAAACGTCGTCCCTTCTTCGCGCGTTTAGCAGCGACCCGCACGCAGCCTCCCGGTGAATTACGGTCAGACCGAGATTCCTTGTTTCTTGTCGCTGCCGATCAGAGAGACGCACACGCTGTGCCAGCGCACGCGGTCCCAGGCAGAGACACTGGCCTCGTTACCGCCAGCCGACATTGCTCGTTAATTGATCTTGCTGCCTTGCCCAGCAATTTTCTGCCCGAGCTCTCGGAAATTCGCAGATTTCTGGATAAAGCTCGAACGCGGCCGACGTGCGCCAGATGGTATGTCTTCTCTTGGCTAGTTGGAACGAGTTCATGGTTGTTTTACTGTGACAGAGCAGTGTGTCCGTTAACTAAAATTTTTGGGACCGATGGGGACATTGTGGGCCCTATGGAGAAGTTGTGGTAGCTAGTGGAAAGTTGTAGAGCTTACGATTGCGGTGTACAGAAAATTTCTAGAGGATATGGAAATGTTTCGGGGATAACAGAAAAATTGTTGGGCCTTATGGATCGTTTTGGGACCTACAGAAGAATTATAGTGCTTTCGGAAAACTTTTAGAATCCATTGAAACTTAGAAGAAACTTGAAGAAAATTATTCTAGGGTTAAAAAAAGCATTGTAGGGGACACGAGTGATTTCTGGGCCCTATGGCAATCGTTTCGAGCCTTCGTTAATTGTTTGGGACCAACTGAAAAATTGTAAGACCTAGGAAAATTGTGCTAGGTTTTGAGGAAAATATTGCAGAGCTGGTGAGAATACTTTGGGACTTGTAAGAAAATTGTAGGGCCTTCTAAAAAATATTAGGGCCTGAAACAGAATTGTAGGGTCTATAGAAATGATGCTAGGGCGTAGGAAGATATTGCAGGACGTACGAGAAAATTTTTGAGCTTTCTAAAATTAATTGGGACTCGCAGCAAAAATGGTGGGACCTAACGGAAACATTTTTGGGCTCTGTGGAAAATTTTTTGGGCCTTACTAAAAGATACTAGGGCTCCCGAAAAATTGGCGAGCAAGAGTTTCGGGACTAAGGAAAAATTTTGACTTGGTGAAGTCTTTGGGGTCCACTGAAAAATTCTAGGGGCCTACCGTAAAGCATTGGGGGCCTGTCGAAAAGGGTTGAATCGAAAATCAAGTCGCTGGACATATCACGGGAGACAGATGTTCTAAAATAACGTTTGTATTTATTAAATTTGAACGTTATAAACTATGGTATATGTATATATTATATATATTTATATGTATACGGTACTAACGGTAATATATTATATTAATACACGGTAATATAATATATTATACATTATAGTTATATAATCATAGTTGTTCGTTTTTAAAAAGCCGGGCAAGGTGTGTGGCGACGGCTTTCCAAGCCTCGTTCTCAGTCCCTACGACCGTAAATCGAATTCCGCTCGATACCGGACAAGTGCGATGTGCATATACGTGTATATACATATACATATACATATATACGTGTCCTTATAATTTGTTCGTAACGTTTTACGTCTACTCTTATATACTCGTGCAATCAATCGTTTGCAAATCGAATCGAGTCCGCGGATCGCACACGTTTCACTATAATTAAAGAGGATCTGGAGTGAACGTAGATCGCGGCGTGAGCGAGGATTGCCCCGTGGGGCAACTGGCCCGGGCTCCGCCTACGTCGGGAGCCACGAAGCCACGCCTACTCGGGGCGTTCCTGGCAGGTAGAACGCAAGAATCGTCTAATTTTCCATATATTTCTCTCTAACACGGTTGGCCCCGAGACGTTGCCCCTGGGGGCAAAACGGACGCTCTTCGCCCGTCACCCACGCCACAAAATTGTAACCCCGTTGTACAACAGAGACAGACACTCTCTCCTTGTTTCCTTTCAAATTTCGCTTTATTTTTCCATTTTATTTGATAATAAATTGTCTACAATTTGTCCTAGGTTAGTACTTCATGAAATTGTTCTCGTGGGGGTAAGGGGTAGGGGGGGGGGAGAGGTTTCGCGAGAGAAGCATAGGTCGATCAATAAAACGGTGAAAAATGGAGGATGGATAAGCGAGCACTCGCGATCTACAAACGAAAAACGCGCCTCTCACTCTCTTTCTCTCTCTATCTCTCTTCGTCTCGTTCGCACTCACTCCGACCTTCGATCTCACTCTATCCTTCTCTTTCGTCTCGTCTTTTGTTCGTGTCGCGCGTACAGGACGAAAAGTGGGGGACGACAAGCGAGAAAACAGTGGGAGATAGAAACGGTACAGAAGAACGTTACTGTTGCTCGTGCGCGCGCGCGCGCGAGTGTGTGTACGCGTGTGATGCGTGCGGATGCCTAGTTGTTAACTAGCCGACGTTGTTTTGTCGTTTGACGCGGTTCGTGATACGACGATATATCCCTGTTTGACGATGTTTGACACAGACGCATCAACTTTTTGCGATTTCCGGTTTGAAAAGCGTTTGTGAGCTTTCTTGTTAAAGAAACGCGGTGCTGGCATCACAATTTCTTTATTTATTGTGTTTGACGTTGTTTGTCACAGATATGCATGAATTCCTACAATATTTCCTGTTCCAAAAGCGATCGTGAGCTTCTGCTCTAAAGAATCCCGTGGCGCGTGATAGGATCAATTTGACGGTCTATTGTGTTTGAAGTTGTTTGACAAAGATGCTGTTTTACGATTTCTGTCTCCGAAGCAACTGTAAGTTTTCTGTGGAAGTAGAGGACGACAGTACCGGGCCGCGTAACGGCAATTACTCGACGATCCATCATGTTTGACGTTGTTTGACGCGAATTCTCACGATCTCCGAAACAACTGTAAATTATGTAGACAAGCAAAACTGGAATCTCCCATTGTCTTTGACACTATTCAACACTGTGTGCATTAGATTTCCCGATATTTTGACCGATTTCTTTCCCGAAAGGCTCGCAAAGGCATCCTAGAGTAGATTCTCGTCTCAAACCGTGTCAAACCGTACCAAACCGTGTCAAACCGTGTCAAACCGTTCCAAACCGACTCGTATGCGTCTGCGATCGCGACGGCAACTGGTAACCCCCAACCATACGCTCGGACGAAACCAAAAATCCCGTGACCGTTGAAACGTAAAAACGGCGAGCCGATCGATACCCTCTCTCGATCCCGATCGTTCGCTCGATTCGAAGCCGCGCCACGAGTTCTGCTGCTCGTGTCCCGCTCTCTCTCTCTCTCTCTTTCTCTCTCTCTCTCCGACGGATGAGAATTTCCATTCTTCTCGTGAGATACGCTATGCCTAGGATGGCTTTCAGGTACGTAAACAGCGAATACCTAAATTAACTTCATCCGTGTCCATCCGGCGGTGTCTTCGGTGTCCCCGCTCGAACTCGAAACAAAATCTACTAAGATGTACATGCACATGCACGTATACCTGTATCTGTGTACATCGCGAACGCAAAATAAACCGACGATCGAACCCTTCTAGAAAATACGTAAACTCGAATTGAGAAAGAAAAAAAGAAGATGGGGATGAAAAGGTTTGGAGTGGTTGGACGAGGTTTGAAATACAGTTCGAAGAAGAAGAAGAAGATGATGATGATGAAGAAGAAGAAGAAGAAGAAGAAGAAGAAGAAAAAGGCCATTTGCGGAACGAAAGGAATAGACGACGTGAAACGAAGTTATCGGTAATGATTGTTGATGACGAACGTTACACGAACGAATTCACGATTCAACCATATTATTCATAACACGCGATCGCGCGGAACCAGTGTCCAATCTCTCTCCCTCTCTCTCTCTCTCTCTCTCTTTTACTTTTCTTTCTTTCTCCCTCTCGCTCCGGATCGAATCCTTCGCCTCGATCTCTGTATACACATATATAATATTACTCTAATCTCACACATACACATACGCACACACACGCACGCACACACGGACATACACAGTCAGACACTCTCGAAAAACACTTTCGAATCACGCCCGATCCTCGAAGCGACAACCGATCCGAGCGATCGTGTTCACGCACTCTCTCTTTCTTTCTCTCTTTCTCTTTCTCTCTCTTCCTTTCTCCGCGCGTTCTCATGAGATCGTTGTATCTAACTATGATATATCTACACGTTACTTATATGCCTACGTCGATTGGTTGGTTTCTCCTCCCGAGGGGCCGAGAAGAATCGGGGAAAATCGGGGAAAAAATCGGGCCCGGTTTCCTCGGTGGCGAGTCGACGCGTTTCTGCGGGCGATAGTCGTCGTCGATCTCGTCGATCCTCGAAACTCTGGTGGCGGGGGGAGGAAACGTGGTTCGTAAGAGTTATCGATCGTACAAAAATGTTCCTCGATCATCAGCTCCCCCGTGATATCGAACGCGATGAACAATGACGAGCCTCGGATCACGAGCTTCGATAACGATTTCCGATAACGATTTTCGAGAACGATTTTCTATGAGGAGCTTCGATGACGATCTTCGACGACGCTCGTCGACGTAATCGCGGAGATCGTGCACGCAATAGTATATATAATATATGTATATATATATATATGAAGATCGGGGCGTCGTGTGGAACGCTCTTTACTATGATACAATCGGCGACGACCGATCGAAACGCGATTCTGCGTGGCACGATCGCGCGCCGGCCCCTCTCTCAATATCTCTCGTACTCTTCCTCTCTCTCTCTCTCTCTCTCTCGTTCTTTCTCTCTTTCTCATCCTCTCTCGTTCTGTTTTCCTCTCGAAATCCTGGGCAATACGTAATTAACGTAATGGAGTGAATCGTCGCCGCGTTCGTCGTTCTCGTTGATTAATACGCTACACGCTACGGTCGTTTACGATTTACAATATCAATTAATTATCAAATTATTAAGTCAACCATTAGAATTACTTTAGAATATTGGTACTCTTTCGCGTTATCTCCGTTTGCTTTTTTTTAGTTTCTCTGTTTATCTAGCATCCTCCTGGGACCTCTGTTCCGCGATTCATTCTGTGTTCTCGCGCACATTCTCTCTCTCTCTCTCTCTCTCTCTCTCTCTCTTTCTATCATTTTATTACGACATAAACAATCGCTTTCCTCGGTGGACACGCGCGCGTGCATTCTTCCTCGCTCTCGCTCGTCTCGTTCGCCTAATCTCTCTCTCACTTTCATTCTATCTCTGTCTCTCTCTCTCTCTCTCTCTCATGCTCTCTCCCCCTCTCGTGCTTCTGTTTGCACACCCACGCACGCCAAGACAGCTCCGCTCACTTTCGAACGAGCGGAATACGATTTTTTGTTTTCTAGACTGCGAGAGAGCTTTTTCGGCTGATCTCTCTCTCTCTCTCTCACACACACTCTCTCTCTCTCTTTTTCTAAATCTCTTTTCTCGTTTTGTTTCTTTCTCTCTCTCGGCTCTCGGCGGCGCGAGTCTCCGTTATAGTTGAATCGTGAGTAGGACCCTTGCTAATACTTTTTTTTTTATATAATATAATGTATGTATAATTACGTACGTATATAAATAAGTGTTTGTACTATAAAAACAAAGTGAAACGACGCGGAGACACGTCGAGGGCGGGTGGCGATCCGCGAGCGTGGAGAATCGGGTCCGAGAGCGTGCCCGATCGTTTTCTTGTCGTCATCGAACGCAGGAATCTGGATATCCAAGGTCGTGTGGCTAGTTGATCGAGGGATGGGTCTCCCGAGGGAACATCGGGTGTTTATTTATTTATCTTTTTCTTCGCTCTTTATTTTTACAAATCGGGGACGCGGCCCCATTGTTCAGGGTTAGGTCGCGTTCTCGTTCCGTGCGTGCGTGCGTGAGCGCGCGCGATCGCGATTATTAGCCCGTGTTTCACCATCGCGACGACGCTCTCGGGCCCGGCCACGGGCTTCGACCTCGACTCGAGGTGAATCGATACGATACGATACGATCCCTGGGGAGTCCGAGTGCAACACCCCTGCGACGACCAGAAATGTATTTTCGCGAGGAGTGCATTACCGGATGCATTTTCCGGTAGGAGTTTGTTGCGATCACAGTACTCGCCTGATAGTAAATTGCACCGCACTGTACTTTGAAATCAAAGATTGAACTTCAACGGTCGAGAATTTCTCAATGGATTGTACAATTTTTGAAAATTCCTGAAAACTAGTGTTCTCGGTGACAACGATTTTAGAAGCGACAGCAAGACATTTTTAAGTGGTTATTGCCGTTTGTAGTCAGACACGGAGAATCTTTATTTCGCACAAAGATTCTCAGTCTGATTATGCTGGATTCGTCAAGGGCACACTCGGTCAAACAACAATAAACTTCTTCAATCTCAAGAGAAAATTCTTATTTTGCATCGAGGCCCTCAGAACGTTCAAATTTTACTCAAACACCCTGACTCTACTCACAACAACCCCAAACAACCTCAAATCCCTCCAAACCCGAAATCCCCTTGAACCAAAACCCTGGTCGTCGCACTAATCCGGGGTGGGGCACCTGTCCCCAAAAGCTTGTTGTATGCGCGTGTATCGCGTGCTTCAACAATCCTCTACAACATCTCTCTCTCTCTCTCTTTCTCTCTCTCTCTCACACACACACACACACAAAAATTACTGTCCCTCTCTTGTATGTCGTCTTCAAACCTATGGCTACATCGTCAAACATACGACTCGATAATCAAAGTGATCGCCGAAACGCTGCCTTCGCGTGTCTCTCGAAGAATTAGGGCCTCTTCAGCTCCCCGCGAGTTCGATCTACGACGATCGACGACGACGACGACGACGACGACGACGATGGATCGACGTTGTTTCCTCTCTCTCTCTCTCTCTTTCTCCATTTCGTCGATCATTGTTGGCAGTTCTTCTCGAGAATTCGTGTGTTTGTCTGCGTATGTCTGTGTACGGTTCGTGTATGCTCGTGTATGTGTAGATTGGTGTGTCGCGATCCCGAATTGCGTTCGTTCCGAGCGAAAGAGGCCCGACGTTTTATATATTAATTGTCACGCGATCCACGCGCAGAAAACAGACGGCGAGCGGTTTCTTTTCGAGATAATCGCGCGCGCGAGGCGTGCACGCGCGTGTACGCGAGCCTCGTAGCGGGCGCGCGCGCGCGCGCCTACGATTTTAATTACTTGCTGTGTGTGTGTGTGTGTGTTCGCGTGTGTGTGTGTGTGTGTGTGTATATGTGTCGCTGTGTGTTTAATTTCCTCCTCTCTGTTTATTCGTTCGTTACCTTATCTTTTTTTATTTTCTCGTTTTTACGTTGCTTAAGAAAAATTATTGTGCCGATAATATGTTGGGTCGCTAGCGAAACCCTAAACAGGCAGTGCAGTATGAATGAGTCCTTAAGCAATCTCGAGGCAAGCTTCGGCCTAATATCACGTTTCACGAGTCCATTAATCGCTCATTCGATATAATTACTTAATTCTTACTTCTGGTTTATTTTTATTATTTTTTTTTTCTTCGAATATCCTTAGCTTTGTCTCGTGTCTATCGAACGTGTGTATAACGTGTTTAGTATGTAACGTGTCTCCTTGTATACTCGATCATCTTCGTCTCGTGTGAAGGTGTGGCTGTATGTTTTGCTTCAGCAGTATTCCCCTTCAGCTTCATTCGTGTTCTCCTGTTAATTATCACTTAATGCGTAAGTTAATGTGTAGGTTAATCTTAACTGTCGGTCTCCCGCTTCGAAAGGGTCACGGAGCACGGTACAGTTTCTTTGGGAGTGACTTGCACACGGTTCCCCTGCGAACGGTGCTTGATCCTCTTCCATCCTTGAACCTCCTAGCTTCCTTCTCATAGTATCCTCGAAACTAGTCCTGACTGGACTTAGGCGTGGTCGGTGCTCGAGGGACCAGCAACGATCACAGAATGAACCCATCCACGTTCGTTGCTTGATCCTTGAAGAATCTCCATCGATCCTCTTACTCTACCTCCTCAATTCTGTCATCGACTCTTTCTCTTCAATCTTATTCTATCTCCAGCTATGTCTCAATCTTGTCTCAATCTCGTCTTCATCTCTGTCTTCTTCTGTCTGGAATGTCCTCTTCCTGCTACATAGCTCGTCCCAAGGACGAGCGAAGACTGCCGTATCCTGCGGTCGCAACAGTTGCCTCGGGCAGATGAATTGACTTGAAGTTGACGATCCTCGTTGTACTCGAACGGTTGTTGGTCTCCGGTTGATCTCCAAAACTCTGCTTCCCATGATACTGCCTCTGCTCCGCTCGTTGAGCCACGTTCTCGACTGATCTCCCCAGGTGTCGACTATTCTGTCCTCTAAACGGAAATCTGGCGGGTCTGATCGGACCCCGATGTCCTCTCGAGAAGGACACTCTGCCTCCACCATCCTGGGACCACTGGCGTCAGCAGGCGCTCTCCAAATGAGCGCTCTGCCTGCGCCTAGCCTGGCGTTGCCTGAACTGATGGAACTCGGCCTTCATCGCCTGCACCCTGGCCTCGATGTTGTCCCTGGTGTATCTGGCCGGTTGATGGTGCACCGTGTGAACCTGATGGATATGCGGCACGTGTATCGTGTGGATCTGGTGAACGGGCGGTCGCTCCTCCCTGGTGGGCGTGGACGCCGAGGTGGGCGTGGGCGTGCACGAGACGGGGTCGAACTCGTAGTGGCCGTCGACGCTGCCGGCGTCGACCGCGTTCTGGATGTGGGTGTGGCTTACGTGGCCCGCGAGCTTCGCCTGGTCCTGCAGCTCCAGCCAACGGCCAACCAGCGGCGGTGGGGGTGGCCTATAGGGGGGCGGTCTCCATTCGGCAACGGTACTACCACTCCTGGAGCTCTGGTTCTGCTGGGAGGTGTTCTTCGAGCCGAAACCAGAGCTACTGGACCTGCTCTCCGGTGAAGTCTCGAGGTCTGGTGATGCGGCCAGCTCGGGGGCGGACCTCGCGTGCCTCGCGTGTCTAGGGGGCAGCCTCGCCCTCGGCCTACCTGCAGGCTGCGGGGGCGAGGAGGTTGCCAGGGGCTGCACCGGGACAAACCTCCTGGACTCCGCGTGGATGGCCTTCAGCGAGGGCAGCTCCTGGCTGTACCTTTGATGCATCGACCTCAGTTGAAGATAATCGGGCGGCGTCGGGAAAGACCGCTCCCCCGATGACGGTTGACGAACGGAGCTAAGATCGCTGAAGTACAAAGGTGTCCAGGGCACTTGGGGACCGCTCGGTGAACTCGCCAGGAACCTGGGCGATGAGATCGTGCAGATCGCTGGCGCGATCCTTGCCAGCGAGTTCACGGTACCGTGATGGTGATGATGATTGTGCAGCATCGACGGTAGCCCTCCGTTGATGGACACCCCGCTACCGTCGGAACGGAGGCTCAGCTGACTCGTGCCGACTAACGGCCGACGCCACGAGGACTTCAGCCGCTGTTTCGGCAGGAAACCACCGTCGTCGCTGCTCGATGCGTCCAGGATACTGTTGTTCGCCGAGCTCAGCACAGAATCCGCCACGACGAACCGGCCATCAGCCGCGCGAGAGATCTTACCCAACGGACGACCCCGGCACGAGTCCGGCGTGTCCGGGGTTAGGATCTCACGCAGCAGGTTTAGACCTGGTACTCGGCTTTTTCTAGGTCTATGGGTAGGACAGAGAGAGCGTTAGAGCGGTCGTTGCGGTGGTGGGTCGCAGGTCGGCGAACTGTCAAGTTGGTCGGATGAGGTTGGCTTGGGTCGCCTCGAAAGGAGTCGAACTCAAATTGCTTCTCATTCTGTTCTAGGACTTTGATCATTTTATCTGGCTTCCATTTCGAGCACGATAGATATCTATTTCATGGCGTGGTCTTCGGGGGAAGATACTTGGAACTCTGATCATAATGTAACTTCATAAGGAATTTAATTTGTAGAGTTATAGATCAAATTTGTTTGCTCCTCTTTTACTGATTTGGAGGTATTCTTTCTTTTGCAAAAGTGTGTAAAAGAGCATGAAGAAGTGGGTCGTGATAAAAGATTTTCCTATAATTGTAGAAAGAAGGAGTTAAATTGAGTTACACTCAACAAAATTTTGTATTCTTCAGGCTTGTGCTAATATCAAAATCCTAAGAGAATATACTGCAGTGGAACACAGCAATGAGCACTATAGTGAACACAAAGTGATAATTGACGTTGGAGCTCACTGCTATGTAGATTCTTCGGGTAGTATTTTATTTTGTCAATTGAGAATAAAATTTGCTGTTTAATTTTTATTGATTCTGTTCCAGAAAACAACTTATAATTTTGTACAGCACTAGGTATTCTTCTTAAAAAACAGTACAGCTGGCAGTTTTACGATGGTGAAGCAATTTCCTTCGACCCCATTAGCGGGACAACGATGCACCAAGCGAGAAAGGTTTTTCTTTGACAATAATTTTTAATGTTTTATTCAGAGCTCTTCCGACGATGTTGACAGACCGCCGTACAGCAAGAACGTGCAACAACGACGTAAAAAAGACACGCAACGTTAACCACGAACAAAATTAAAGGAAACACAAGGAGGCTAGTTAAAAACAATTGGAACGTAAGGCAGATGACGTACAAATTGAACGTACAAGATATAAAAATATCTCTTCAAGTTCAATATACGTGTACGTATATACGTAATATATATATATATGTAATAACGAATAAACGGATGCAGGCAGGGGGAAATGCATGCGCATGCACATTCCGGTGCACGAGTGGTCGGGCGTGACGTGGGTTGTGGGTGGGTGGGCGTTGCCAGTGACTGGATCTTTCTCTTATTTTTTTTTGCTTTTCTTTTTTTTCTTGCAATTATTTTTTCTTTTTTTTTGTGGTGTCTGTAAAGATCTTTTCTGCCCAATATTTTGTCTTTTTTTTTGGTTCATTTGATTATTATTTAGTGATAGCAATCGTGGATTTAGGTGCTCCGAAACTCGTCACCTTTTCTCCTCCTTCGGGTCCGGCAGCAAGGAAAGATGGGGGAGAGAGAATGTTGTAACACAACGATTACATTCACAAAAAACAATATCGTGGCGATAATGATAAGAAATATAACGCTAAATAACCGAACGTTACTTCTAGGCGGTGGTGTTTAGGGAGCAAATAGATATATTGAACGTATCTTTTTTTTTCTATTTTTTTTTTTCAGTTCACCAGTCTCGTGGACCCTTCTCTCGTTCGAACACGCGCGGACGTCGTTCCCCAAAATGGAGGACACAAACATAAACGATCGAACAAAAACGCGAGGAAAATATAAAACAAAAAAAGAATGCCGAGTACTCGAACGGCTAAACAATACGAAGAACAAGATCACAAAATCGAACGATACGAGCGTATCGTGTCGCTAGCGAGACGATCAATGGGACAGAAAAATTCTGCGTGAAAAACTGCGTCGAAAAGGTAGAATAACATTTTTTCATACGACGCCTCGTTATCGAGATAATTAGCTTTGAATATGCACCTGACGTGTGCCGCGAGCTGCAGTAGATACGGTCAGCCATGGTCAGACGCGTCGAGCGCACAATGCATCTTCAAAGTCAATTATCTCGGTAATGAGGCCTCGTATAAAAAAACTTACTAGACATTATTTGTTCAGTTTTTCACGCAGAATCTCATGCGTTTCTTGCAATCACAGTAATATGACCACGAGTGCTGTGAAACATCGGAAACGTTAAATGTTAGTTTTCTTTTGATCAGAGACTTCTTCACTGAAACCTTTGGCAAATCAATGTGTGCACGTGTGGGCATATTAATTGTGTGTATAATATGTACAAAGAAAATGTACAGGAGGAATAATGGAACTTGATTATCTTGAATATGTTGTTTGTTTTTGCGATGATAGGAAAAATGTTGAAGGAAAGCATTTATTTGGTGAATTGGTCAAAAATTTATCATTGGTTTTTATTGTCTAGTAGACAGAGTAACTGAGGCTAAGATCAATTTACCATCTGAAAAAATTTACTAGTCTTACTAATAATATTCTTCATTTAACCTTGGAATCTGGAGGAACATGACCTTCAGGAGAATACCTTCGAATCGAATGCAGTTTTTTTGTTACACATTTGTTCCCATCATGCGAACAATTTTATTCCTATTAAAATTTGTATATTCAAGTTGATCGAGTTGAATTTTTCGAACTGTACACGGGTTTATGGGGGAAGGAGAAATGTTTGAACAGGAAGATCGTCCCGCCAGTTGCACGACACCGTTAATGAAATATACAAAATGGTCAGAGGTAGTTTTTAAGGGGTTTTTTGGGGGGTCAGGGTGGAGAGATAGAGGAGAGTCGAAGCACATCGAAATAAGAAATAAACGCTCGCCGGTCGTAGGGATCGCAGGGATCGAGCAACTCGCACAGCGACGACCGTCGTTGGTAAAAACGTTCAAAAAACATGAATAAATATAACAAATGACAGTCGTGTGTGTTTTCTGGATGCAGTATAGATTGTCAGGGGGAGGGTAGAGCCGCAGTGAGAGCGGCTTACCTATTGCTTTTTCGGTTTGCTTATGTCCGAGTGTTCGAATGCGATCGCGTCTTTTTACGGCTCGTCTAAAATCGATAGACTGGAAAAGAGGAAAAGAATACAAACAGTTTCGGTTAAATTGTCGATTGTCTTTCATTCTTTAAAATGTTCTTTCTTTCTTTTGTCTTTTCTCTTTTATTTTTTCGTATTTTCTTTTTTTTTTTTTGGTTTGTTTGTTGGTGAATCATCTGTTAGGATTATATAGTTCGATTGCTGGTTTCTCTTTGGGCATGCTCGGTCAAGTGTGACATGCTACGTGAGAGAGAGATAGATAGATAGATAGAGAGAGAGAGAGAGAGAGATAGAACGAGATAGATAGATAGATAGAGAGAGAGAGAGAGAGAGAAAGAGAAGATTGAAAAACGAACTCGCGTCTCGTTCGCACTTTTCGTGTGATATCGAGATTCGTAACTTGAAGAGAAATAGACAGAGAGAGAGAGAGAAAGAGAGGGTTAAAGGTGAGAATAAACAGCTGGGCCGATTCCAGCGAAACTCGATAGCAAAAAAAAATTGAGAAAAATCTGATTTTCAATGAAGCTTCGGTTTGGTTAATTTCGTTTGTAAGTTGTGTTTATGGCGTAGGTGGTCTTTGTTCGCCAGGATCGGCCCGAAGTATATAATCTTTAAAGAAACGAAGCAAACTACCGAATATGAGTTCTCGAGAACAAGTGGTACTTCGATTACGGTGCATCTACTGGTAGAGAAATTTTGCGCGAAACTCATAGAGAGAACTTGAATATACGAGCAGAATTGACTTGAAAGCAGGTCGACAGTTCGTTACAATTTTCCTAAGCCAATTGATTAATTAATTCGTCACGAGCGTGATCTCTAGACTGTGGATTTTTAAAATTTTTTATTTGATCTCCACTGGATTAAACAAATATAACATTTTCCTTAGATTTCACCAAAGACCGTGTGTCCCGTGCAAGCAGGCAGAGATCCGCAGTCTGGTTTCGTGACAAATTGTCATACATAAAAATTATGTTGAATGGGATCGAACGAAGTCGTCGACCCGCTGCTAGATATATTTTATAATTTATTTTCTGTTTTGCTATGGTGATCGGTGAGAGCGATAGTGATTTCGGTGATGCGAGGTGGAGTCGACAAGAAACGAGCGAGTGTGGGTGAAAACGAGAATGATAGAACAGGGGATGTATGAAAGAAAGTAGGCTGATTCGGTAACAGTGTGATATGCGCAGAATATGTATATATATGCGACTGGCAGATTGAAAGTATATTAAAGTAAAAACGATAACGAACACATAATCGAAAAATAATCAATGAGGTGAACGAATAAAAGTGGTGAACTATGATATACGATTATATATATAGATATAGATATAGATATATGAATGCTGCATGGTCGAGGCGAGATCGAGAATGAACACGTCGATCGTGAAAAATGATATATAGGACGACCGGTGTAGGTATTCATTGTTTTTCTCTTTTTTCCATTTTCTTGATTAATTAATGCGCTATACAACGACTCCGTGTAGCCTCGTTCGCCAAACCCCGAGCAATTTTTGCGCAAAAGAAGCAGAACGTGTTTTTCTCTAGGGAGCGACGCGTCTGCGTGGATACAGGGCTGGATAATCATTCGGACAATCAAATGATTTATATTAAACATATCATTCGAGTTGCAAGGCAGTATTACTCTCCTAAATACTCCAGGATGCGAGAGAAATCGATTCCACCTTTCGGCAGATTAACTTTCGTTCCGAATAGTTGAAATTGAAACAAAATCGAACGATACGAGCGGTATCGCGTCGCTGACGGTACAATCGATTGGATGGAAAAATTCTGCATGAAAAACTGCGTCGAAAATGTAGAGTAACATTTTCTCATACGAAGCTTCGTTAACCAAATAATCGGCTTCGAATGTGCACCTTACGCGCGCGCCGAGCCTCGCAGTAGATACGGTCAGCCATGATCAGACACGTCGAGCGGGTCTTTAAAGTTAATTATCTCGGTGGTGGGGCCTCGTATCGAAAAACTTATTACACATTATTTACTCAGTTTTTCACGTAGAATTTCATGCGTTTATTGCAATCACGGTAATATGCCCCTGAGTGCTGCGATACGTCGAAAACTTTGAGTGCTCGTTCAATATTCTTTTTCTTTTATCTGGAGAGAACTACTAGGTCTTTTTCAATGCAATTTTGGGTAAATCTGAGCATATTAATGGCAATTCGAAAGGGTTTGTTGGCTCAACCAAATATAAAACCCCGATTTCCTCAATCTCAAGCAAAAGGAAAAATCGAGCAATCTCCGTACCATCCTGAAAAATCGAGTTTCCCATGGACAGTGTGCCCCATGGACAAGAATCGCATCCAGCCCTGAGTGATCGGTCCCGGCAGCCGCGTCGTCCGAAAGCATATAGACAGTTTCGACACGAAACGATCGTTGGATCAACTACGGGAACACATCTACCGTCTTGCCTCGATTACACTCTTATCTATGTACTCCCTAAGTCCGCCGAACGAAGGTATATAGGGTACTGACTGGATGTTACTAGTGTGACTCCTAGCTGTATTGCCTGTACTGCTGATCTCATCTACAGTCATGACAATCATCCTAAGTAGTAGATAGTAGTAGTAGTAGTAGTAGTAGATGGTAGTGGTAGATTAGTAGGTCCTAGCAGGTACACATTGCAGAGCTGTAGTCTCGCACAGTAGGTAGGTAGGTAGGTGGTAAAACAGTAGACTGTTGATGACAGTACTTGGTAGCGGTAGTTGTTGTACTAGTAGCAGTTGTTCTTGTGGTAGTACCCGTACAGTAAGTAAGTTACGTAAAAGTAGGTATGTAAAGGTAGCAGTGTGGTAGCAGTTAGCAGTAACACTGGCAACTTCGATAGAATCGTCCCAGTAGTATTGGCAGGTGTCGGATTAGCTCGATCGATCAACGACATAACATCACTAAACAGATCCTCGGATCGTTGATCGACTGAATCATGGTGTTCTCGTAATACACACACTTAATAAAACACATACATGTAATTCGACGAGAGATCTTATTCTTTTCGTGGTCTCGGGAGCAACCGTTGTCTTGGGTACGTAGTAGTGATGGTAGTAGCAGTAAAGTAGTAGCAGTAGTAGTAGTAGTAGTAGTAGTAGTAGCAGTAGTAGTAGTAGTAGTAGTAATAGTAGTAGTAGTAGTAGTAGTATTGGTAGTAGTACTTGGTAGTTTCTTTTTTCAATGTGGCTAGCGGAGGTTAGGCTTACTGTTCCGCCTCTCTATGATAAACACGCTCTCGTAATCTCGATTATCGAGGTGAAGCGCGTGATGGTCACGATCACGGTTCGGGGGGGCCAGCTCGTGGACCGGCTCCGAGGTGGCAGTGGCGGGGGTGGTAACTTGCGTAGGAAGTGGTGGTTGATGAAGAGGTTGTGGTGGTGGTGGTGGTAGTTGCGGATTCAACGGGCTGCAACGGGTCAGCGTCGAGACTGACTCGCCGCACGCGTTTAGATTTGTCGACCTACAGAAAACACAGAGAGAGAGGAGGACAAGAGACGCCCACGTGGTTCTTCCTTTCTGTTTGTTTGTTTGTTTGTTTTTTTTTTATTGTTTGTTTCGCTTTTCGGCTCTCCGTTCGTCTCTAAAAGCTCCTTCGTTCTTTCCGTTAATCTTTTGCTCCGTTCTCTTCTATCACACGGTCGTGCATACACTGTGTGTCTCTTTAGATTTTCCGTTCTAGACGGTCTCGTTTTCTCTAGGGCCGCTTTTTCCTCTTTAGGCTCGTTTGCTTTCTCGTCAACGGCGCTCGTTCCCTCACACAAATCTCGAGACTGGAGAGAGAGAGGTGTCCGGGAGAGAAAGAAGAATTCTATTTTTTTTTTGCTCTTCATCTACCTCTATCTAGTGTATTAATTAATCTCCGTTTCGATGGGGAAGCGTTCTTTCTCTCCGTGACCTCTCGGTCCCCGATTTCTCTAGCTCTCGCGTTGGCTCTCTTCTGATCCTTGCTCTGACCGCGATCCTCGATCATATATTATATGTAGATCGTCGAGGCTCGATCAGGATCGTGTTCGCACCCCGAACTCAAGCTCAACCCTCTTCGTTGCTCAGTTGTGGCAAAACTATATTGCAAGATATATACCAAGGAAATGTGTAATTAAAGATAGATCTTGTGTTACTAACGGTTTGAATGTCATTCTGTGTAACGCAGTAGATCCTCGATTATCCGAACTAAACAGGGAAACTGTAGAACAATGAAACAGATTTGCATAATAAATATTGGTGCATATGGATCGTCTCAGATCTCGGATATCGAAGGTGCGAATAATCATGGACCTACTGTACTTTTGTTCCGATTAAAAACGTTAGCAGAACAGTTTGTTAATTGCACACGTTCCTTGCAAGCACACGTTTCTCACCTGAGCAACAAAGAATTCAATTGAATTTTCAACAATTTTTCCTGAGCAAAATCGAACCAAAAATAATAATGAAAATCTCAGTCTGATGTTTTAGGGATTTGTTTTTGATTTTCGTGGCTTGAACCCGATCCCTTGAGTGAAAATTATGGCAGTGGCTGAACCGTCCAGCCCGTTCTGGATATACGTGTAGGTACAAAAACGTGCATAATCGATTCGTTCCGTGGACATCACGGTGAAAACCGCGGCGGATCTGTGTATTCCGTTTGCGATCGCAATTGCGGGGGTACGAAACCAAAAATTTCTCACCGGGGCTTATCACTTCGGGGTGGTTTGGGGTAGCTCGGTGGCCGGATAGATCGAGGGAAGAAGTCGCGTTTCCATTCCGCGCCGGACAGGAAATCGAATTTGTATCGATCGGAAACACCGTTCTCTCGCTCTCGTCGAGGAATAATCGGATAACGAGTTCTCGCTTTGCTTTGTGACACAACGCGCGATTAAAACTCGGCTTGAGCGACCCTTTCGCTGCTACGGAATGCGATATTCTGATGGTACTTGTGTTACCGGAATTTTCGATGTTTGATATGTTTAGCGGGGAACCGTTACTCTCGAAGGTTTAATGATGTAATGATTTAATTAGGGAGACTAGAAAGTGGAATGGTGAAAATCGTTTCAGTTATTGCTAGTTACTTTGAGTGCTCACGACTATCAGAAATGGGAGACGGAATTATTTGGAAAATTAATTTTTGGGGTAATGAGTGTAGCTAATTTTTGGACAGGGTCGGAGGCTGAAAGAATATTCTCGAAGCTATTTTTCGACCTTGATTTCATTCAGTAAATTATTCTGATTTTATGAAATTTTTGAAACTGCTGGTTCGGGCGATCAAAGGGTTAAACGAGGGAGAATATTCTGAACATTACGAATTTTTTTAGAGCCAATTACTGAAGGAACAATTCCGATTTTTTTGTGGTATAATAGTGGTGCTTGTAGCTTTATACTCGAATTTTTTTTAAGACGAAAGGTTAGAAAATAACGGAGATTTGTTATAAAATATTTCTTAAGAGTTGGTCGATTTCTGGCTCTGGTCCCTATAATTGGCTTAAGATGAGTTCCAATGCTTCTTAAGTATTATTATAATTATGTTTTACTTAGTAAAATGGTGAGATTTGTTAGACCGCTATAAAATAACCAAAGGTTAAAAATTGCACTCTCCAAAACGTATACGAAATTATAGAACACTACATCTACCTGCTGCAGCAAAAGGGTGAGAAGCCCCTCCCACTCGTTTTAATTGTTCGAACACAAATATGCGCGCCGGTCGAGAATGGTGTCCCATTAGCGATATTTTCACGGCTGGCCAAATATCAAAAGTAGCTCGAATTCCGTTCAGGGGGAGCGTGTGGGTGACGCCTATGAACCCACCCCTGCGATAAGCCCGTCAGAGGCATGTTTCATTCTCAGTGTCTCGAATAAATGTTCGAATAGCAAAATAACATCGAAACTGGTGGATCGAGGATTTATGAAGGGGAGAACAGTGAAACAGTGGAAGTGACTGCGCGTCGATGAAAATGAAGTATACGAGGGAATTGAATTACCCGTAGAAAATCATTCGCACGACGCGAAACACAAAAATCGCTTGTGTGTGGGCGAGAGAGAGTGGGGGAAAAACGGAAAAAAATATAGAAGAAAAACGAAGAGAGACAGAGAGATAGATAGATAGAGAGAAAGAGAGAGAGAGAGAGACAGACAGAGAGAAAGATAGAGAAAGTGGGAGAGGGGGAAAGAAAACGGGCGTCGAAACGAAATGGCTCGTCGCGGGAAACAAAGGCGACATACGATCCAGAATAGGCATCACTGCAGTCGTATTGTGGACTTTTGGATGCCACGATGGAAATCATAATAGTCGGCTGAGTACCCGCTACTACACGTGCAGTCCGCTTGGCGTGATTTCAAAGCTGAACACCTCGATGTTATCGAGGCCGATTTTCTCGTTTTTATATACGTACGGTTCGTCGGGAGAAATGCGATGACGTCGGTGAGCGTGCTCTCTCTCACGACCGTTCGTCTTTATTATTATTATTATTATTTTATTCTCATTTTTTCCCCCGTGCTCGACTACTTTTTATATTTTTTAGTCCCTTTAATTTTTGTTTTTTTTTCGTCTTTTCTCTTTTTACCTCGATTTTTAGCCGTGTCGGTCGGTTGACTCTGTTCTCTCTGTTTTTTCTCGCCTGGTTCTGCACGCTAACGCGACGGTAGAGAGGTGGGAATCGACTTGGCGTGGTCCGGGATTCGATTGCGTCGCGTGTCAATTGCGCACTCGTTCGCACGATTTTTCAATTTCTTCCAATGGTTTCGTATTCGAAAATATTTCGTTCCCCCCGTAACGTCGCGCGTGACTCGGGAGACGCGACGAGACAGTCGGGAGCAGAGGATAGCTGTTTCGAGTTTTATTTTGAGGTGGTGGGGGTTGAGGCGAGATGTTAGGGCTGAACGAGACGCTACGGGGGGGAATGTGGAAATGCATCGGACCAGGCCAAACGATCGCCCCATCGCTCCCTTAGGGGAACTCGCGACCGTGCACGCGCAGAAACGAACAAGTTTCTCCATTGGGGATCGTTCGACGATCATCGAAACGGATCGGTCTCCAACCTCGTCCAAAATACCTCTGCTGCTGCGGTTTAGTCTGCCGTTATTTTTTTTTTGTATTTTCTTTTGTTTCATTTCAAACGTGATCGTTAACTTGGTTGCTCGCGTTGTGTCATGTATGGCGCAAGATCAAAAGAGATCTTTTTTTTTTCGTTTCTATCAGACGTTTTGTTTGCTTCTCTTACGCGTCCCCTCGCTTCGTCCGCAATTGCACCGAGTTCAAAGGGATATGTGACCGAATCCCGTGGACAAACGCGAATTCTAGCGATGGTAGTGGATATTTCTGTGTTCTGCTGGTAGTACAGTATACTAGGACGAAGCGACAAGTGATCCGGTTGAAGAAACGCGGCTCTGATTGGCGGTTGACGGCCCCCTCCACTTCGAATTGCTCCGCCCCTTACACGCCCCCTACAGTGAATCGCATTAGTTTGACTAGATTTAATTAGTGCCTGGGGCATTCACTTCTCGGGAAGAAGTATTATAGACTGATAATATTTATACACTTGCTGTTTTATCAATGTTTAAAAAAACTGATAAGCTGGGAATAGCCCTATGCATTGTTAATCGTACAATAGTGAAGAAGAGTCCTCTGTCTGAGGGTTAACTTTACTAAGAATTTTTGTACAATTTAAATAAATATCTGTAACTACCTCTAGACTATAACTACCTCTCTAAATATTCTCTGAACAATTTGGCACACTGGATTAATCTTAATATACATTTCTAGGCTATATTTTACTAATTGACAGATTAAACATGATGCGATTTCGCAATTCACGGTGTCTGAGCACAGACTCCACTGTGCACAGGCTTTAAGTAAACTAGGAGGGGGAACCCGAGTCTGATTGGCTACTATCCCCGCCACTGTTCCGAGCGCACTAGCCCTGCCCCTAGCCCCGCCCTTAGCCCCGCCCCATACCGCTCAGAGCCCTAAAAACGTGTTCAGTCGTCAATTTATCCTCTCGTATTGGCAAAAACAGTCTTCTAAATATTCTCAACGCTGTGTACGTGAACTATAGCTATCAGAACACTTGTCGCTCCCGAACTATCCACTGCAACTCTCGAATTTTCGCATTTCTCCACGGGATCCTCGAAAATGGATCGAGCCAACGGGGGGAGAGAGTCGAAAAGTCCCTCCTCCCGTGTCGCTCGTAGTAACTTACAATTAAAACCAACGCGGAGATCATCGTTCGTCCAATAACGCATACTTACACAACGTGTATCAATTAATTAGTAGATCGCGCGGTCGATCGTGGCGTTATCGAACGAACGTTCTACGGTTTCTTCGTGTCAATACATAACCTCGATAGACTCGTGACAAATAGAAATGTATATATGCATAATCAGGCGTGCACAGGGTGGGCCGAATAAACCGACTAGACGAACCATCCCCCACAACAAAATCAGACCTCATTTTTTTAAATCGTTCACAGTACAACAATAATCCGCAAACACAATTCTCGTTCTTCAAGTGCATAAAATAAAACTGAGGGACTCCCGTATCGCTTCTCAGTAATTTTTTAAAATTGATTGTAATAAAATTAATAAATAAATGAGGTCCACGTTTGTCGCGGTATCGAACAGCGTTGCGAGCTTATTCGGCACGCCCCCTGCACACGTATTATATATATAATTATCTCGAACGTTTTGTCAGCTATAGATTACTCGTGAGAGGTTTCTTAAATGCTTGCGGTGCTTCGGTCGCCTAATGCTCGTAAGAGGGGGTGGAGTGGACTTAATTGCTAGCTCTGGCTAAACCTAAGTGATGTATATATCTCTTCCGAGGTCTCATCTGCCCCGTCCCTTCTTTTCCGTTAGACCAATAATCTGGAACGTTCGTCTAGAAGACGAGGACGAGAACGGGTCGGTGACAAATCGTCGGTTGTTTCGTTTGCGTCGCGCGCGACGTTAAGGGTGACGGATTCGCGTGATCCACGACAGACAGCAAGGCAGATGGGACCTCCTTCGGTCTACGTCCTCGATTCTGACATTAATCCTCGGACGATCCCCAACCTCCTCTTCGAGGCGGGCGGGGATCGAGACGATTAGGTGAGAGTTGGAAAACCTGTATGAGCGAATGGTAAGCCGGCCGGTGAATTGACACTCACTTTTTCAAAGGCACTGTTCCCTGGGGCCCCTGCCCTGCGCCGTTCCTGGAGTCGGCGACCCGGCTAGACACCATAGTATACGCTGAAAGCAGTTCTACAATGTTACAAAATTATGTTAACTGGATTAATGGTGTCCGGCTGCGCAGGCGCTCGCCCGGCTCCTGCGTTACCTGGTCGTCGCTGCTTCCTTCGCAAAAACACCCCCCATCGACCGACAATCGATCGAGGTTCAAACTCTTCAAAAATCGAATTTTCAGAATGGGAATTAGCTCTTGGTAATTGACGAGAGAATTGCTAGATTGATATATGTCGATTTCTACCCCCTGCGAATCTTACAAAAATCAGAGTAATTTAATTAATGAAACCAAAACTAGAAATTTAAAATATATTATAGGGGATGCTCCAATAAAATTCGGTTTATCTGGATATCTTAATGCTTGTCTTTTGGAGTGTGCAGAAGATTGTAGAATAGTAGAAATTTGTGAAAGAGTAATTTTATAAAAATTTTATTCGAATCTAGAGTCCATTTGTGCAAACAGTGAATTAAAAATTATTTTTCCACGTGGCATTTTTTGGTTCAGGATTTTCCGGGAAATCTCTCTGATTTTTTAATTTTGATGTTCGGGGGAAATTAGGGGGTGTTCGTGGAAGGATGCGTTAGGCGACCATGATCCCAGGTGCGGGCCAGACTCGACGAATTGTCTCGACGACGAACACGGGACAATGGTGTACCCCGGCGTCGTTCCTACCTTTCTCCTGTTTTCGTCTCTTCCGCTTATTGCATATCTTCACCGCGCATATACTGAGGATGATCGCGACGATGAAGAATAGTATACCACCGACCACACCTGCGGTAATCGCCTTGTGTTTGACACGGGCCGGCACAGGAAATTTCACCTGCTCGCTGGCGCCGTAGTTCGTCGCCGAGTTCGCGAACACTTGGAAATAGTAGGTCCTACCGCCGACCAGATTCTTCACTATAGTCAGCCAGCATGGAACAGAAAATCGTCGAATCCACAGTTTAATAACGTACAATATTTTTTTGACCATTACGAACAATTATTTCCTCATTTCTCATAAAATTATACAAGTGAACTCGAGGAACCGAAATTATACAAGTTAACTTGGGGAACCAAAATTATACACTTAACTCGAACACCTTAAATGGCTTATCACCGATAACAAAAGGAAATGTCAAAGGGAAATAAGATTAGATTTAAAGAGGGAATTATTGTGGTGGGCTAGAGAAAATTTGTCAAGGTTTTGTTTTTCAAAATTTTGAGATCGTTCTCTTCTTTTTTTTTTTTTTAAATGGGACTGCATATCTTTGTTGTCTTTACGTAATATTTTTAGCTTTGTGTACCTTGTGCTAGCCTTGGATACTAAAAATAAATGGAAATAGGAAAGGTGTAATTAAGTAATAACTATGACAGAAAAAACAGCGAAGAAAATTGCCTTTAGCAAATGCTCAAAATAATAACCATTAATTTTGAACGTTGTTAAAAGACATTTTTTACAAACACACAATTTTCTCGATTCCAGCAACGGGTATTTGAAAGTTAAATTCGGATAAATTCTATAGTGATCAAAATTGATGTATTCAGTGTCTCCGTCATGTGGACAGAAACTCTTATAAAAACAACAAAATCTCTACGTTTGATCGTACATAAGGGTTAATAATCTCCTGTAAGAAAAACGAAATTGAATCCAGAATGTTAATCGAGCACAAGCTTCCCATTTGGTATATTTTACAAAAACCAGGATAAATGAACAATCCTGTAAAATACCATCTGGTCGAAATAAATTGAGGGTAGTATAAATCGAGATTAATATATATATGCAAATATAAATGGTTAAAAAATATGTGAATGTATAACAATCTAGTAATTAACACTAAACCTACCAAGCATTAACAGTAAATATTGCCTTATAAAAATGGCAACCCTATTGAGGTAATAAACGTTCGGACAGGGAAATTTATTCTACTATTTTCTCTAAATGAATTTCTATAGTTTCAATAATTGTAAAATATAAAACCGGTCATTTTGACCGTGGTAGGTTTAGTGTTAATATCCCCATATTTAAAGGTAACAAAATCGTCTCGTTTGCTGTGGACTGATACATGGTGAATTCCAAAAGCGATGTAATTAAGATTAAGATAAATACTTTCTAGGGTTCTTCATAGGGTTCTACGGTGTTAATAGAATTGCAGGAAGATGCTTACCCAAATAGCTGGTTTCCTCGGGTCGGATTTGTCCCTTGTTGAGCGTTTTCCATGGTCCGTCCGTCTTGTACTTAATGGTATAGTCCTGAATTAGATGGTTGCGTTCCACGGGTGCTTGCCAGGTTATCAGGAAACCATTACTGATCTCTGTCACCGTGAGATTCTTCGGAGGACCTGGCTTTGGTCCTGACGATTTAAAATCGAATTAGCTTCGTCGTCGCCGGGGAACGTTACAGAGATAGAGCGAAAGAAAGAGACAGTTGTAGAAAAAAGGCACTCTAGAGAGGCAGAAAGGGAGAGAGGGAGAGAGAGAGAGAGAGAGAGAGAGACGAAGAAAATTCTTTCGCTTCTTACCCAGTATCGGCAACAGTCTATCCACCGAGCGAAAAGAAACTTTTACCTGGACGTCGATCAAAAGGAGCCAATCGGAAATCGATAACGAAATAAATTGCAACGCTGGGGATGAACATTTCGCTAGCCGAGCCCGATCAAAGTTGACGTCCCATTAATTAAAGGAAACAACTCGTTTAGAACTCGCGAGGGAACATATTCAAGTTCCGCGGAACCATCCCCGATGAAAGGGACCGGGTCTCGGAAAAATATTCCAGCTGATCTCTTTTTATCGATATTTATTTGTTTATCGAACGCGACGAGTGCCATCGAAGTCGAGGGTAATGACTGCACTCGAGTATATTCGAGTTACTGCTATTTTGCTTGTCCGGAGTTTAAGTGAACCCGAAATAATAGGAAAATACATAGAAGAATTTGTAAAACGAGGTTACAATAATAAAATGCAGTGCCGTACCAGCAGAAATGTTAGTGGGACTACTTCAACGAACGTCGAGGCTAATTAACGTCGTGGATTTTTATTGCAGATTAAAATCTTCTGGTGCAATTGAAAGACATAGGAATCGATTCATTCCTTTTTCTTCCCCTATCAATTTTAATAAATCGCGAGTATGGCAATTCTGGGTATTGCAACTGTTTCAAATAATTATGCCACCTTTTCAAATAACTGGAAAACTAAAAGACGCAAGAAAACAATTTCTTATTGAATTTCTAATTGAAGAATTTCAGTTATAAAAATTGCTAAAAGTTGCAATTATTTTTGCAGATCAGTATATGTGACCTGAGTATGTTCACCCGTGCTTTGAATGATTTTTCGAGGAGGCAGTTGACTTTTTTAAAATTTCGAGAACCTTGTAAAACATATGGGTTTGCGCTGATTGCATAGAGAGGTATGCAGATCTGCATACGAGTCGTTAAGGATTCCTCGGATCTGTCGGAGCGATTCTACGGTTACGGGGGAAACACCGTCGCTCGGGATTGCCGTTGCGGGCATTAATAAGGCTAACGAATGTATGCCGGAAGCAGTTAGGTCGGTAACATTATACATGCAAGTGGTGACGGCTGAAGATGACCTCACGCGTCTCCGATTCCATCGAGGAGTTGCATCAATATGATTCCACGGCCGGCTGTCATGTCGTTTCGAGCGAGCTCGGTTGGCTAACGTTACCGTCGAGATTTATTTGCCGTCGTTTCATTTAACTAATCGAATTCCTACGCCCATGCTGCGAGTCCACGCAATTTTCTTAACAAATCAAGCGACACAATCTCCATGGAACTTTCGTGGCACACACTCCAGCCACGTTTCTAATTTTTTGGGATCCTCGAAAGTAGTTTGCAGCTGTGCTAATTAACACCAGGCTTACGAGACGCGTTTCTAATTTACCATTATCGAGATTGCAAAGATGCATCCATGATGAATTATTAAGAAAATATATTTCCTTGGGTGCATACAGTGTCTACTCGATGTATGTCCAAAACACGGGGACAAGTATCGGCTAGAAGATACTATTCTTTGATGCACTGAATGTTGGTGAAAGTCCCATAAAAAATAATGAAATATAAAGAAGTTTTATTCCTGGATTAGTAGTTCCAGGACTTCTATCGGCTAGATATTTGTTATAACAAAATGGCTAAAAATTTGAATAGACAGATTCTCGTTATTTTTACAAATAATTTAAAAACTTTCAGTGCTCCGTAAACCTAGTATTAGGAGCCAATAGGAGTGCTTTCAATATACATATTTCCCACAGTTTAAACAATAGCACCGTATCGAAATTACGGGGCACAGCGCAAATATGTACGAACAACTCCGCAGAGTTCGAACAAGATAAATTTAGTACGTTTTCCGGGGAAAAAAATTTGCAAACCGCGCAGTAGAATCGAGTCATAAAAGGGGAAGAGATTCTGAAAAATCGAAAGAGAGTGAGAGGGAGAGAGAGAGGAGAGACAAAAGGCAGAATAAAATACAGCGATAGATAAACGAGAAGCCGCTGCTCTCGTTACGTTGAATTTCCCCGCTCGCAATATTCGCGATTATTTGCGAACGTGGAACAATAGCCCGGCACAATACGATAAATTTTCACGATGGAAAAACATACAGCCGGTCGGGAACGGCCTATATTTCTGCGATCGTTTCTGCGGTATTTACAGTGTCCGTATTTGTTAACTTCATTTCCACGGGCGTGCACGTCGCGTCGAATAAATTGCCGGTGTTGCACACAGCTCCGGAGAACGTGCATGAACGGTGCCGCATTAGGGGATGCAAGACCGTGAAAATACACGCGTATGTCTCTTTTATCCCCCCTCCCCTCTCCCTCATTCGGCACAATCCCCTCCACGCTGCTGTAAAAATATAAATGGTTTCCCGATGGAGGCGGCGACGCACCTGGAAGTAACACGAATAACAGAAAACGCGGTTATTGTGCCCGCGAAAAGCTTTTCACCGGTGTGACGAGTGGCTGCAATTAATTCGCGCCCAGCCAATGGAAATTCTTCGCCGTCGCGCCACTTCCGGTTCTTTCTCTCTCTCTCTCTCTCTCTTTTTTTCGTCCCGACGACGCGACATTTCCGGCCCGATAATTTCGGACACACGATTATCCGCGCCTCCTCGAGAACGAGGTTAAACGCAGGGCTTTTGACGATCTCGTGGCTGGATCTATTCAAATCCGCACGAATTCAGATTCTTTTGACGGATTTTTGAAGCCGCTTCTTTGAGATTGGCGGGCTTCTTGCTAAATGGATAGTTAACGACTCGAACTCGCCGCTGGAAGATGAGAATATAGGTTGGATGCTCGACGATTAAATGATACAGTAATGCTAGTGGAAATTTGGGAACTCTTCTATTATATATGACAATGCGTTTACGTCAAAGGTTTTAACGTCCTCCTCGTCTGACCGTAGGTCGTAAATCTAATCTACTTAACTGATCGGGGATAGTAGCTATTCTACACGTCTTACTGTGGATTGACCCTATTCCACTTGTCGTAATTTAGATTGTCCCTATTCTACTTGTCTGGCGATTAATCACTTCCATCTCACTTGCCCTGCCTTATTATCTCTCCATTGCACTAGTCTGATTTATATGATGCTCCTAATCTACTCGTTGAACCATGAGGCTATTTTCTTTTCAATTCTCTGATACTAGTTTGTGCTTGTTCCACTTGTTCGGTGCTATTATGTGCTTGTTCTACTTGTCTGATACTATTTTATATCTGTTCCACTTGTCCGATACTATTTTATATCTGTTCTACTTGTTTGATACTGTTTTGTACCCATTCCACTTGGCTGTCACTATTTTGTGCTCGTACCACTGGTCTATAAGGTTGACTCATACTACTTGTTTTGTGACAAACTATAATCATTCTTCGTGCTTGATAAATATGTTAGTCTTATTCTACTTGTATGACACTATTCTGCGTTTATTCCACTTGTCTGGCACTATCCTGTGCTCGTTTCACTTGTCTGGTACTATTTTATGCTTATTCCACTTGTCTGGTCAATAAAATGGCCTCATAGTATCTGTTCTGTCATAAGCTATACTCATTCGTCTAGTCTGATCAAAATACTGGTCCTACTCTACTTGATCGACAATGTCCCACATAAGTGGACCTTGTCCCACTTGTGCGGCCAATAAGATAGACCTATTCGACTTGAGTGACCAATATGATCACTATACTACTCCTATAGGCAATCTGATGGATCTACTCTATAGATGCGACCAGCATGATGGACGTCTTCAACTAGTTTACCTATAGACTCATTTGTTTGACAAAGCACGTTCCTATTCTACTTGCCCAACTTCAAATCGTTCCTATTCTGCTTGTCTGACCAATATGATGGATCTCCTCGACTTGCGTGGTCAATATGTTACACTCATTCTACTTGTACGGCTCACGTGATGGATCTATTCTACTTGAGTGACCAATATGATGGACGCTGACAATCTATCTACCTGCAGATGCATTTTTCTGACGAAGTACGTTTCTATTCCACTCGCGTTGCCTCGTTGTGTAGCTATTATGACGGACCTATTCCACTTGTCTGACTAACATGATGGACCTGTTCTACTCGTTTGAGTAATATGACGAATTTGTTCTACTGATTTGACCAATAGTTTGACCGATAATCTTTGGTCGTCTTCAAATAATTTATCTGGGGTTCCATCTGTCTGACAAAGTACGTTCCTATTCTACTTGCATAGCCTCGGACAATTCCTGTTTTATTTTTTGGTCTATTGTACTCGTGTAGCTAATATGATGGACCTATTCCACTTCTGCAGCTAATATAATGGACCTATTCTACTTGTGTGTCCAATATAATGGACCTATTCTACTTGTGTATCCAATATGACGGACTTATTCCTCTCATGTCGGTAATACAGTTTACATATACTACTTGTTAATGCATAATCATGAATCTCCCCGATCATAAACCACTCTCTATCAATTCATCTAACGAAAATTTCATTTCAATTCAACTCGTCGGACCTTACATACCGCGCCGCTTATTCAATCATCAGTCAACGATATTACATACCATTATGAATCAAAATCGCATTCGTGGGTATTACCGGTTCGCGATTGTTGCTGCGTTTCAGCGCGACTTTGCGCTGCTCGAAATTATTGCTATTATTCTAAATACATGAACCCTGAAGTTTCAATTCCCCGACAAGCACTCCGGCTGGATGGTGCTCGAGGCATCCACGCGGATTGCCTTGTTCGCACGGGGGTTCGAAACCCCGGGTCCCGATTCATTGCCGATTCCGTGTTTTTCTGTCTCTGCGGCGAATATCGCGAATAAAATCGCGCGTCGAATTAATGGCCCCGGTCGGCCGGGCGCGTATTTAAAACCGAGCCACGTACCGGCGACGAATTTCGAAATCATCGCACGAGCCGCGGAGCTCCCACGCTTTCTTTCCTCGGCGAAACGCGAAAACCTCGATGGAATCAGGATCGTTCGGAATAATCTAATTCAAACATTCTCCCGTTGAACTGGAGACGGAAAAATCCCGATATCGACGTTATTATGAATAAATTTTAATCGTTAATCTGCGAGCTGGTGGCGCAAGTTAGAAGGGAAGAATATCGATGAAGAAATTAATCGAGCACTTAAATGTAGCGGGACTCGTTGTAAAAACAGTCTCTTAATTACGAAAATGTGATTAAGCGTTTCACAGAAAATGAAACAGAAATATTAATTTCGTGCATTGTTCGAAACCTTTGGACTATATAAATTACTCTAATCTCGATGCTACACGAAAATTGAGAAGCACAATCTATTTTTGAAAATTCAATACTGTGACATAATTTCTCTCGGAAAATATTGTATATGTTTCGGAACGATGCACGAGGGTGAAACTGGGGACAAGGAAAAATTGATAAGTTTGAGAGGATCGAAAATAGGACTGAAAGAAATAGGGTTAAATGGCAAATAAATAAAAAAAATATACCTTTGGGGCGCATGATCGTCGGGTAGACCGGGTTGCCGGTGGAATCGGTCGGTAACACAAGAGTATTATAATCTAAGATGTCTGAAACGAGAGAAAGCAAACGAAAAACGGCAAACGTGAGAAAATCAAGAGGAAATGTCTAAGGGGTGGTGGGGGATGGCTGTAGGCGTGGGTGGTGGACCAGTGGGTGTCGTAATAACGAGTCGCAGGGACCTCGGACGTACACCGTCGGAGATCCTCGCGAATCCGATCCACCGGAGTTCTCGTTAAGCTGGCTGTAATCGCGTTACTCGAGGCAAGCTAACGAGTTTCGAGGCCGGTGATGCGTGGCCAGGCGACGGATGGAGAACGGAAAAAAGCCCAGAAATGGAAGCGCCGGCCAAAGAAGGAAGGGCCGATGGAACATGTGTTGTATATACACTGTACGCCCACGTCCGGAAGCATTAGGACCACCGAGGCAAACCGGAATTTTTTTTAGCGAATTTTATCCGCCAGTTTCTGTGCTGGCTGTAGTTCGATTTCGAAAGTTTTTCTGCGCTCGGCGTCGACAGTGAATTTTTATGGGGAACTAAACTGTGGTTCTTTTTCTAAAATAAAAATTTCTCTACAAAATTCAATCGAACTGCACAGCTCTCTCTTTGAAATAAAAATCGTCTAACTCCCCCAAAAAATTAAACTAAACTGCAGCTCTGTACCATGGAACTTTATCCTAGAAAAATCTGTTATGAAAAGATCACCTAAAAATTGCGAACATAGATTATCCCATAACAACCCCTAGACAACTTTGGGGCGAGTAAAATTTAAAAAAAAAAGGTCCGATTAAATTTGAAATTTCTCGTTATACTTTTGGACAGGGGTGGTTTTCGACGAAATTTCCTCTAAAAATGCACTGTCCGGGGGTTGTTAGAGGCATGGGCACCGACCCTGACGCGTTATTAATATGGAAATGCCGTAAAAATAGGACACATTTCGCGATCTCACGGGATTACTCGCTCGACACAGGTGTACCGAATCAAGATTCATCGGGATAGAGAGATTTACGAGAGGTTGGCTGCGGGGGTGGTCGGAGGGATATCGGTATAGGCTCGCATCGGGACCGGATAAAAAGCCGTGTGCGCACACCGGTTTGCTCGAAGGAAAAATCGAGGCAGCGCGTGTACAAATGGAGGGCAATGAACCGGCGGATTCGAGGGAAGGAAATAAAAGCGGAAACAGAATGAACGGCTCGATGGGTTTCCCGATACGATAAGTCGCCGCGGAAGTCTTCGTTCTCTTTCTCCTCTTGCTTCTCCCTTACCCTCCCTCTCTCTCTTTCTCTCCTAGATTCTGTGTTTCCCTCGATTCCCTCAACGAGGAGCTTCCCAATATGACTTCCAGAAACGCGAGCATAGCGGTCTGGATCGAAGAATTTTAACTCATCTTGTCAAAAAGTCAAATTTTTAAGTAGACATTGTGGGAAAACGAAGTCTAAAATAAATTAAGAAAATGGTTATCAAACAAACTCAAACAAACATAGAAAATTTAATAGCACCCTGGCACAAGAAAATCTAAAATGAATTAAGAAAGTGGTAAACAAATAAACATAGAAAATCTAATGCTATGCTAGTGCAACAAAATTTCAAATAAATTAGGAAAATGGTTAGCAAACAAACTCAAACAAACATAGAAAATCTGATACCATTTTAGAGCAACAAAATCTAAAGTGAATTAAGAAAATGGTTGCCAAACAAACACAAAACGTACAGTGAAAAATCGACAGGTTTTTGATATTTCTCTCATTTTGGATGTTCACCGCATGTCCGCTGAACTGTCACGAAATTTTCTGATAAAGACCGCAGTGCATCACTCCGAGAACGGATCCACAGAGACCCAGCTATAGATCTCGAGGAGCAAGCATCTTTACGGAGCCGTTCAACCGGCGTTCTTTGTTAGTCGGAGCCCCGGATGGTTTTATGCTCGATCGTGTTCGAATGCGAGAGAAATCGTTCCTTTGATTCCTGGCCCAGCCAGGTCTCTTTGTCCCGGCTCGAGTTGTTTCAACGCTTCGGATTTTTTTTCTTTTTCTCGAAGAGCAGTCGCGAGAGGCACTCCCCTCGATCGAGATCGAGATCGAGATTAATTCTGACCAGCTTACCGCTTTGATCCGTCGCTGCAGCTTGACCGGCGCTCGAGGATGGTGTCGCTGAGTGTGTCAATGCCACGTCTTCGACAATCGGGGACGTAAACGGGGCAGCGTTCGCAGGGGGGAGGCGATCGTTAGTCAAAAATCGCGAGAACGGAATCTTTCGAAAATTCCTGAACGAATTTTTATTGTAGCTGTGGGGTATCTTTTGTGACTGTTAAAAATTCTACCTTGACGGGACCTTGGTCGTTTTGGAGGTTGATTTTTGTACAGCTGCTCTTGGAAATTCGGGGACTATCTAATGACTCTCAGAATCTAATGACTCAGTGTATAATAATTC
>CM052124.1:4202144-4212517 GCA_028454245.1 Halictus quadricinctus
TAATGTTATTTTACATAAGGCCCCAACAATGAGCAAGAGTCCTTCCACTTTGAACTCGTAATACTCCTGTTAAAAAAAATCGTAGAATATTCTAACTGTGCTCATTTTGAAGGGCGAATTCTGTAGTTTCACACCCTTGAATTTAGTATTTTTCAAAGACTTCGTTTTCTTACAATATTATTCTATACACGTACTCTCACAATGTACGAACCTCAGTATCCCAGCCTCAAACGCACTCTTTAAGACAAAATAGCTTTTTTAATATTGACTGAACCGAATCGAGTCCTTTTTTAGAAGTTGGAAGGATCAGTGTACCAAATAATACGTAGAAGGAATTTTTGAAAAATTTCAGTCACGGGTCTATAAAAATAAGAGTTTTTCTTCAATTTTCAATGCAAATTTCTAAAAACATCGCACGACTTTAGGGAACAATTACAAGTGAAACAGAAGCTATTAGTCTTCAGTGTAGGAACGCCTGAAGTCAGTCAGCCGGATATTGCAGCGTGCGATTTTCCAGGCACTTATTACCGGCAGGTTTGCATCGGGACGTAATCTTTGGCGCGAGTTTCGCGAGTCTCTCTCTCTCTCTCTCTCTCTCTCTCTCTCTCTCTCTCTTTCTCTGTGTGTGTGTTACTCGATTTCAGCGACCTGTTTGTCGATCGTCGGTAGAACCGGCTGCATTCTGCACCAAGAAACCGCGCTCTGACGTGCAACGTAATTTCCTAGGTGCCTTTCGCGCCCCCAGCATACGGAAACACGGAACAGACAACAATGAAACTCCGGTCGGACGACACGTTCGAACGCCGACACTCGTCCTTATTATAGAACGAGAGAGAAAGGGAAATAGAGAGAGAGAGAGAGAGAAGAAGAAGATGGAGAGAACGAAAGAGAGAAAGAGAGAGAGTGAGAGAGAGAGGAGGGGGTGTCTTTCCGCCATCGAAGAAGTGGAAATTACGTCAAAGACGCGATTGTGCGGCGGCCATTGTATCGAGTGTTCGGGAACAGAAATAAACCAGGGCGACGATCAAGTTCGCGCATTGAATTCCGCCGTCCCTGAATTAGTGTTCTCCCGTGTCGGCGCGGGGACAGGGCCGGGACGAATTAAAGTTGCACCCGCGGCTGCGGAAAATTGGAAACTCCCAGCCCCGTTCGTTCATTCGTTCGTTTCAAACGTGATCGTGTCCGCGGTCTCTGCCGATCCCAAATTTCCGGACATTTATTCCAAAGTCGAGCCGAATAATAACCTCGTGTCCCCGTTCCGAGCGACGACCCTTGCCCGGCGCACCACATATCACGACTCATAGTCGATGCGTTAATAACAAAGAGATAATTCTCCAGCGACGTGTCCCGACCGACGCTTCGAACGACCCATTTCACGCGTTACGAGTACCACGATGACTGTCCGGGCCTCGGGAATCGATTGTCCTAACTCTTTTTTTTTTTTTTGTTAGGGACCACATCAGTCACAACGTAAAATTTATACTTTTCAGGTCCGACAACGGAATTTTATTTGTCTCGTCCCGATCGGCCCGGTTCTACCTCGGAGGGTCTTTGTTGGTTTCGAGACAATAGGAAAATTTGACAATTTTTTTGGGTGGAGATGAATTGATGTTTGGCACAGGGGTATTGACTGTACTCTGAGTATTTTTTTCAGAATTTTTGGATCACTTGTTGAGGTTGGAAAAAAAGATTTGAGACTCTACTTCGTGAGGTAAGAGGTTGTGAGTACGAGAGGAACAACCCCCAATTTTGAGTGTTAACTTTATGAATAGTTTTCTCGATTGCTATAAGGGATACCTGAGTGCAACAAACTGCAAACAATAGATGCATTCTAAGACCACGCCGTGTATTTTTCTCAAAATTTTCGGTCACCCTTCAACAATAAAAAAAAACCTCGAATCTCCACCTTATCTCATAGGAACTTGTTACTCCTACAGAAACAACCCCTAACTTTGTGAGTGGTTCTCTCGGTTTATAAAAGAGATATCTGAATGAATCAAACTGCAAATAGTAGATGCATCCTAGAACAACAACATATATTTTTCACAAAATTTAGCGCCTCTCATTGAAGCCATAAAAAATTCCTGTCTTCAACAATGAAGTCTACCTAAAATTGTAGGTGCAACAAACGTCCAGTTCTTAAAGTTTCTCTCGAGAAATCCTCTCACAAGTAAAAACAAAGCATCACCAGCGCATAAACATCGTTTGAACTAATCAGACAGAGAAAATGAAGCAGTATCTGGGCCAAGTAGAGAGAGGGAGAGAGAACTAAAAATCTAGGAACCTCGGGGTGGAGCAGCGTTTGTGCGAGAAACGCGAGTTTTCTCTGTCAGGGAGACCTGCCCACCTTTCTTCTTAATTACCGAGCTGGCTCGTACATTCGTTTCGCGGCTTGTGGGCTGGTCGAAACACTTCTCGCTCGCGTTGCCTCTTCAACCCTCGTCCCGACACCTCCTCACCCTGTTGGCCGCTGTTTTCGAAGCTGCCGGAAGCGCGAAATCGTCGGCGAACAAGTGGCGAGGGCGGTCCGTGGTTCGTACAAAAGAGAACTCTAGCGACGCCTCCGTTTTAACGTAACACTGTCTTCGAAATCCCCGATCTACACCACTTGTACAGAATACTAGGCAACAGTTGAGAGTAATCGCTATTTTATCCTTAATTATTTCCGTTCTATATCGGCTTAAAAAATCATCCCTTAACAGGGATCGCCAAACTAGGAACCCCAAAAATTCCATAAAATCAAAGTAAGTTATTTAATGAAATAAAAATTGCAAAAAATTAAATGCATGATACTGAGCAATCCTCCAACTTTCTTGCATGTTACAGATCCTAATCAAGTTTAGTACAATGAATATATCAACGTAAAAATTTATTTTAAAACCTGCACAAATAATTCCGTCACCCACATATGATTTCAAAAAAATTTTGAAAACGAAAATTTTCGATTTTCTGTTTTTGAACACTCCTGTGGAAAATTTGTATAACTGTAATGATTAATTAACATCAGTGTGAACAACCCCACGATTAATCTCATTCACTCAGTATCAAAAAATTCGAACAATGTCTGCCTTTAAGGATTGGTATAAAATCGAGTGGAAAACAGGATCGTATCTTTGACGAAAGCTACGAGGGGAAAGGGTGGGAATATCATAGTAAATGTCCCCGCGCGGGCCAGATATCGTCGCCGGAAGAAGATCTGCTGTGAATTCGTCGACCCACCCCCAAATACCAGGGGACGTGGCAGCACGTGACGAAGCACAGCGAGAAAAAAAGTGAAAGACGACGACCGAGGCGATTTATCGGCGGCCGAAGTTTCGGAATCGCGTGGGAGCCGGCATCCAACCTCACCCCCAGGAGATCTCGTTCTCCTTTTCGCAACATTTTTGTCCGTCGTTTGGGATCGTCGAGAGGATAATCCTCCGTCTGAGACGCGACGATTCGAAACGCGTTCGGGGATCGACGTCGACGATACGATCGCGGATTAAGAGGGAGCGGTTGCGGAAATGTAAACGGAAAAAATCGCTCGGCTAAGCCCGGGAGACGACGTCAGAAAGCCACCGAAAAAAATTAGAGGACATTGGCCACGTCGAAAACTTCGGCTTCGAATACTTATCTTGTTGAGATCGATCGGATAAATCAAGTGAATCCACCGGGAAAATCAGATAATGATAATAGAAAGTTAATAGTTATTGTTTTGGGTTTGTTATTGTTTTTAGTATTATTGTTTAAGGAGTAATATATTTAAAAGATTTGTTAGTGTTTCAGGACGTATCAATTGTAGAAGCTCCAGATTACCAGCTCCACTTAAAGAGCTGATTTAGGAGTTCTCACCCCTAACTTTGTGAGCAGTTTCCTCGGTTATTATGTCAGATATTCGAATGAATTAAAAAGCAATTGGTAAATGGATATTTGCTTTATCTTGCGTATTTTATTCAAAATTTTATGTCACTTCTTAAGGGTGAAAAAAAATCTTCGAATCTCTAGCCTATCTCGAATGAGAGAAACAACCCCTAACTTCGGAAGCGATTTTCTCGATGACCATATGAGATATTTGCATGAATCCAAGTGCGAATAGTAGATGCATGCAAGGACTATAGCATGTATTTTTTGCAAAATTTTACATCACTTCTTCAGGATAGAAAAAATGGTGTCGAATGAAGTCAGAATGGTGTTAGGTGTGAGAAAAACTACCCCCAACTTTGCGATCGATTTTCTCGATTATTGTACAAGATATTTAAACGAATTGAAGAGCACACGATAAATGTGCATTAACTAAGTCCATACGTCATCGATACGTCACCATCCATCCCCAAAGGGCTAAACAATCACGACGACTCGTTAGCTACTAGCGCCGTGGATTACCTCGAGCATCGGATACAAGTGTTTGAACATGTGCCGTCCGAATTGGAAACACAGCTGATCCAGTGTCTGTTTTGTTATCAAGCCAGCAATGTAGCAGACAGCGCAAAGGATCAAGCAACGCCTCTGGCAGCGAGCTGGCGAATGATTTCGCAGGGGGTTGCACGCGCGAGTACGCTTTTATGAAATGTTAAACGAGTCCAGGCGGGAATAATTCAAACGCGTCGCATCCCAACGAAATTTCAGCCTGTACGTTAGACGTGAGCCTGCGAGAGAGAGAGAGAGAGAGAGAGAGAGAGAGGGCGCCCTTCGCGTTTTTCCATGCAGTATTCATTTACCATTCCGGCGCGCGGTAAAAGGGTACATTTGCATGGAAATTTTTCTCGACTCGTTCCTCTCGAAAGGTGACGTACACAAATCCACCGGGCTATTTCTTGCCGCGCCGCGGAGAAAGGATTAAAGTATTCGCCGCGGAACAGAAATTGTTGCGGGGTAGAAGAAAATTATCGCGCGCGCAAAGGACAAGGACGGGGAACGAGCCCTTCAACCACAAACGGCCGCGCGCATCTTCGCTCGAGAGATTCACTCGACTCTTTTTAACGACACGCAGCCGCGAGCTTTTCAGTAATCCTCCTTTTGAATCTCTCCTCTCTTTACCCCTCTCCCTCTCTCTCTCTCTCTCCCTCTATCGTTCGCTCTCGCAAGCTCCGTGCATGCCTGAATGCGGCTGTTTGCGAGCAAGCGAGTTGTCAACTCACCCTGCAATCACAATCGACGAATGAGACGCAACCCTGAATCCCCAGCCCTACCACCAAGGGCTAACTTTTCGTCCAAGTGCCTGTCTTTATGAGCTTTCTGTTCTTTTGACGATTTTGTCCCCTGCTGTCCCATTTATTTATTTATTTATTCAATCATACTCCAGAGACGGCGCCATAAGTGTGCTTTTGCGTGACAGTTGATTTTCAGGATATTTGCGGTTTTTTTTGTGCAGGATCGGTAAACGTTACCGACGCAAGATTTGTTGCTATGTATTTAGTGTTCTTTGGAGCAGGTTTGGTAATTTTTTCGTGGGAAAATAGTTGAATTTGTCTGCTGTGTAACGTATCAAAGTTAGTTAAGGGGTTGCGGGTAACCAGAGCTGTAACCTAATATTAAAAAATTTTTCCTGCAGAACGTAATAAAGATATTCGAAAATTTTTTACCGTATATGAAAGCTGATTCGTTCGGCTACAAGATACAATTTTTTCTATTGTAAAGTTCACGTATGTCACGATCTCTAGGGCCATTTAAAAATGGTCTATATGGAACACCACTCAAGGGATGGCAAGCAACCAGAGCAGTAACCTAATATTCAAACATTTTTCCTGCAGAACGTAATAAAGATATTCGAAAATTTTTTACTGGATACGAAAACTGGTTTATTCGGCTGCAAGATAAAATTTGTACCATTGCAAAATCGCGTATCCCGGGACCGCTATAATTATTTCAATGAGATCCTGTTTATTAAGGGTTGCGATGCGTCTACTAGTACTTCGCGCGATTCCGACGCGATTAACACGGATCTAGAAAATTAAAGCAGGGCATACGTCGAAAGTTGATCAGCACTAGAGAATCCGACGAAACCGACGGGGTTGACGTTATCGAGAAACGACTCGTGATCTCGGCTCGCTCTTCAGATTACTTTGCGCGCGAGACGCGAAGAGTGTCGCAATTAACATGCTCGGCGCGATATCCGAGCTCTCTCGACGCCGTTCCACGGGTAAACGCTCGTCCCCTCGTCGCGTCGTCTGGCATAAAACCCGAACCCCTCAAGAACCCCTTTGAATCTCCCACTTTCACCCTCCCCCCTGGCCCCGGGGGGTCTGGAAAAAAAGGGGGTGAATGGGTGGGAAAAAAGGGGGTGGAACGCGCGTCGCGTTCACTTTTAGAGAAAAGAAAACGTTCCGGGTGCGGCACGGCTGCGAAGGAAGTCGCGACGCGAAGGGGGAAGCAAGCAGACTCGACTCGCAAATGGAAATTGGTTGCAAAGGAATATTTACTGGCGACCGTGGGCTAGGTGAAAAGCGTGTAACTTATGTGGCGGAGACGCTGGGAGGGCGAGCACGAAGAGCAATGCACCGGGCAAGGAGAACCGACACAGAGAATCATGCCACCGCGACGAGTCCTGTGAAATGGTTACCCAATTTATTATTTTGTTCGGCCCGGAATACACTCCTTCCGACCAACCGAAAGATCAAAGTCTGACTCCCCGGCCGAAATTTGTTGCATCTCGGTTCCTGGAAATTGAATGGGTTATGCGATATAGGTATCCTACTGTGGGCTGAGGAAGAGCATGGATAAATGGGTGGGTAGTTTTGTCAGGAAAAATTCTCAATTATTCTCCGGACATTTCTGCGAATAATATTCTAACAAAATTTGTCTGTCTCAAAAATAATTCCCTAAGCCAGGCACTTTTTCGGCGTCCACAAAAATGTGTGCCATTTTAGGTACGTTAATTGTCATCACTTAAACATATTTCGATGCTAATAGTTAGACTACGGATTTCATGCATTTATGACAAAAATGTAGGTTTTAGAGATACTGTTATATTATTTTCAATCTGTTAAACACAATCGAAAAGAAATCAAATTTTTATTTCAGTTTGTTGCAACTCAGATAGGAAGTTTTTAATTGCCATAAAGATCCAGTCTACTAATAGTGTGGTATTAACACTAGAACTACCGGACCAGTCAAAATGACTACCTAATTCTTCCTTTCACAATTACTGAAATTATAAAAATATTTTCAGAAATCTTTTAATCAACTGGAGCACACGTTAGAATAAAAATGGTGTCAGGTTTGAATAGACGGAGTCTTGATATTATCACAAAGCAATATCGTCGTATTTATTACTCGGTAGTTCTACTGTTAATTCATGTCTGCATACAGTGAGTCTACAGAACACTGCTATGCAAAGGCGAATATTTTTGTTTTCCTTCCAACGTCGGATCGTTTATTTAAAGTTACCAATTCAAATATGTGTTGATCAATTTTGTTCGCAGCAGGATACACAGGATCCACCGGAAACGGTCGATCCCAGGTTTCCAGGCTCTCCTTCAGGAGAATCCTCTCCATCCCTCTCTCTCTACCTTTCTCTTCGGATAGGAAAATCGGGCGGACCTAAATTTATTCTCGACAGGAGCCCGCCGCGTTCCCGATAATTCTGTTTGCTCGATTCTCCGCTCGCCGTGGCTGGTCCACTGTCTTCGTGGCTTTATTCGGTGCGACGATTGACCGGATGCGTCACCGTGACCTAAGACAACACTCTGTTCGAGCCGATCGAGACCTAAGGGTGCGGTATCAAATTTTTATCCAAACCAAATCTTCACAGAACCAATCAACCGATCATTTTCGTGGAAAATTCGACTCCTCGCAAATTCCTTCCATGCTCACATATTTTGAGACTTTTATTTTTAAGTTCCCGAAAAATCATCCCCCAGAAAATAACACGAATCAGTCGTCTGGGGGACTCGAGAGTTCAGCAGTATGGCAAAGACTATAACAATGGGTCCAGGGCACGGAAGCAAGGATCGAGCAGGTTCTTCACCCTCTCCTCTAAAGATAGCGGGCCGTCGGTCGAGTCGATTGCTAATTTTACACGGGTTGGCGGCGAGCGATCGCGATTCGAGGCAACCGACACATGATCGGTAACCAACCGAACGAGCAGTCGGGGCCGGCTGATCGGACGGCGGCTCTAATTTTAGATAAATCCATCCGGCGGCCGTGGCCGGGCGATATTAGTTCGTGGCCGTGTGGCTCGTACGTGCGAACGTATACTCTGGCCCGAATACACGTCGCTCGCCTAATAATGCACGCGAAGGTGCACGCGTATATGTATGAGCGCACCTCTATGCATGTAGGTAGCTGCAGCCGCCGCTCGATCCACGGCACACCAAGTCATCCCTCTCTCTCTCTCTCTCTCGCTCTCCCACCCTCCCTCCCCCCTCTCTCGGCTCTCGTCTCTCATCCGTCGAATGTCTGTGTGAGACCGACGGCCCGTGTACGAGCATCGAATTGCTCGCCAGGAAATCGATGTCCCCCTGGACGGTACCAGCCCGGTACCAACCGCCCTAGGCTAGCTTCCAATGGTACGCGTGTACGCGTCCCAGGAACCAAACTCTACGATGCCATTCCCGTTCCTTCTGTTCCAGTCATTCGCTAAATAATCATACTCTGGCGGCCTTAGCGTGGCACTTACTTTTGCAACTTGGTAATCGTGGTGCTTCAAGACTCGGGGCCATTTGGCAATTATTTTTAAAGCAGGGAAATTTTGGTTAAATATTATTAATAGAGGGTTGAAATGTTCGTACTTTGAGATATATTTGAGAATTTTTTCGATGTAATATATGCACGTTTACTCATTACTCGAATTAGTTTTAGAACCTATGCCAGGGGTGAACGGGACAGTGGTTCTCGAAGGAGTGCCTGTCTTTGCGAATTATTTCTGAGGCAAACATATTTTGGTATGATATTGCAATTAGTGGGTCGAAATGTAAGCATATTAGACAACATTTGAGAATTTTTTCATTGGAAAATATTCAAACCCTTAGTGACAGTCTATCCAGTTACTTTCGCTGGCCCCTTCAACCACCTAACATAGGTTCTAAAGACAATTAAGAAGAGGAAAAGTAGGGTAAATTTACATATTCTTTAACGAAAAAATTCTTAAATACTGCTCGAACTATGAACATTCGAGTCCACTAATTGGAATATTTTAATAACATTTCTTTCCGTCAGAAATAATTCAAAAAGCCGGGCATTCTTTCAAGTATCGCAGTTTCAACCCCCTAACACAGATTTCAATTCTCCAGGACGTGTAAATGGGTATATTTTTTAATGAAAAAATTCTCAAATGTGGTCCAATGTACGTACATTCCAACCCACTAATTTCAATATTTTAAAAAAATTTATATGCCTCAAAAATAATTATCGAAGACATTCCTGCTAACTTCCTTATTTCTTTCAACCCCCTAACACGAGTTCTAAAAAGCAACTAAGTACAATGAGTAAACGTACAAATATTTTAACAAAAAAATTCTGTTCAATGTACGTACGTTTAAACCCACTATCAATAATATTCCGAGGCCAATGAATTAATAACAACGACGTTGAAATGCCGCCGGAAAATCTGCACCGAATTTCTCCGCGCATCGCAGCGGAAGAGTCACGTTTCTGCAGCTTGCTTGATTCGAACTCGCGTCTCGGCGTTCTGGTAGCATCGCGGCGCTTTGGTATTTACTCTCGCGAACAATCGGGCGCGTCCCCGCAACGCCGGGAGAGGAAAATCGAATTAGAAGGCGGTCGGGTTCGGGCTGCGGCTGGGAACAGTCGGAAGGAGAGACAGAGTGAGGTAGAGGGAGAGGGAACTATCGGACCTAAATCGTTTGACACACATTCGTCGGGAACGGGTCGAATGTGACCGAATTTAGCCTGGAAGGCCGGAAGAATTGTTTGAAAGCGGAAGGACGACGACAGGAGAGCTCGGTAACGAAGGAGAAGAGCGGAGGAGCGCGGAGAGAAAAAGAGGCCGGCTTGAATGAACGTTTCATTTGGACGCTCGCCGTCCCCGGAAGCGGGAAATGGAGCTCGAGGCCAACGAGACCACTGAAATGCAAATGAATGGCTCGTTCCACCGGCTTCACCTCCGTGCCACCGCGATTCTGGCCGAGAGCGATGGATTTCGAGCCGCGGACAAGCCCCCGCGTCTTGCCGGCCGCGGCAACCATTCACCGAGGATCGATCAAGATCCCTGGATCCAGGCTTTTTCTCCTCGCAAAGCTTCGCAAGCTGTCAGAAGCTACGCGGCGGGGAGTCTGCCGCGAATACCGTTAGCTGCAACCCGCTCAAACATCATCAAACTTCGTCAAACATCGTCAAACTGGAGTTTGCAAGCCTATTTCTAAACTGGCAATCTCCAAAAATCGCAGTATAATTTCCTTACATTTCTCACACTATATCCGTATTTTTCAACAACT
>CM052124.1:4212617-4224627 GCA_028454245.1 Halictus quadricinctus
GCTGAACAAAAAAATTCACAGATACTCTCCAATGTACGTTCTTTGAATCCCCAAAAAATTTCTCCGACAAACTCTCCCGGGTCCCGAGGAAAAAATTCCCGAAGCTCTCTGTCCTGCTGACGGAGCCTGACACTGTCTCTCTTCGGCTAATAAAAAAAGCACTATTCTTGTTATGTACACGCACATCTCTGTGGCGATCTAACGTATATATTTTTTAAAATTTTACATTAAACTGAACGAAACAAGCAAGCCCATGTCCGGAACCGATTTCGAAAAAATGAATTTTTCAAAAAGTTACAGCTATGTGCTTCCTCATTGGTCTCGAGCGCGCCTCGTATACATACAGCATTTTAATAGTTCATAATTAGACCGCGGATTTTATGCATTTATGTCCACGCACGAACTATCGAATCGATAGCGCGGATCAGTCGATTCCTTTGAACCTCCCGGCTGATTGGAGGATGATTGATTGATCTCTTCGATCTGATTGTTCGATCTTCGGGTTCCGGGGATTATCCCGCGGGAAAGAGCTGGGCCCGCGGAATCGGACCGCTGCGAATCCCACAGGTGAGTCCGACGACCGCAAATTACAGGGGGATCCTCTCTGTAATCAGTGCCGGCGCGACGCAACGCTTTGAATCGTCTTTTGACGCGACGCCGCGACGCCGACGCACCGAATTAACGTTCTTTGACGCGTACCCGGGGGTTTTCACTTTGGCATCCGCCCCGCGCGACGCGCAACGACGATATCAACGACGACCCCCCTCACCCCCTCCCCGGTCCCCCACCTCCACGTTTTCCCCGAAATTTCTCCGAAGACAGCGTCCAAATGAAAAAGATAGAAAATTGTATGCGCCGTGCCGCGCCGCTGAAACGTTAACTATTCGTGTCGCGTGTAACGACGCAAACTGCATTCGCGCGGTGCAATTCCGCGCCGGACGTTACGTAATTACGGGACAACGGAACCGTGCGAGCGGACCGCTGCCGGGTCGCCCTTTCTCTGTCTCTCGCTTTCTCCCGTCCCGACAGAAGTGGCTGTATCGGTATTAATTAAAAATTGAATTTTTCCGCTGACTCCGCGCTGGCACCGCTCGACAACCACCCGAGCCCACTGTCAGCCGGACTCGATTGCAGCCGAGTGCTGTTTCGGCGTTACGTCACGGCGACCGGTTAATATTCGACCGACTCACTGCAATTTTTTTGCATTTTTTTTTATTAGCCACACGAACAGAGACGGGGTCACGCTCCGTCAGCAGGACACACCTGGAGGGGGATCTTCGGGAATTTTTTTCTCGTGACCCGAGAGAGTTTTACCGGGAAATTTTTTTGTGATTCAAAGAACGTACTTTGGAGAGTCTCTGGGAATTTTTTTGTTCAGCAATGTTCGTTTTCCACGAAGTTACGAATTAATTACTGGAAGTCGTGACAAGATATAGACAAACGCACGAGCACGTCACTGTAACTTTTCGAAAAATTGCGTTTTCCAAAATTGGTCTCCGCCAAGGACTTGCTTTTTTAGTCTAGTTTAATGTAAAATTAAAAATCTGCGCGTTAGATCAAACTCCACAGAGATGTACGTTTATATACCGAGAGGTGTCTGGGACCACGAATGCCTTGCAGAAATGGCTTCGGGAAAATGGCCGCCGCGCCATTTCAGGTTGAGGTATTCTGCTCAATTTTTCTGGAGACACTACTTAAATGTCATGGAGTAAGATGTATATCTTAATTTTTTAAAGAGACATAATTTTATGTGAACAAAAGTATCATCAATTATATGGTAAGAATGGTTCGCCGTACGAGTGTTAATGTGTTGAACAGTTTAAAAATAGCACGGAGACGATCACCGCGGACAATAAAATACATAAAATTGTTCGCGACCCAGTTTGAAAATCTGCACAGGTTAATAAGACGGGAAGATCGCGACCAAAATAACTGTGAGCGAAACCTAGTCGTGCGATCGATGGACGTGAATAAAAAGAACGGGCCAGCGCATCCGGTGTCGCCGCGAGGGGCGAAAAGAGTGCAACGTCGGCGCGTCCGAGCGAGAAAAGTCGCGGATGACGTCGGATCATTGATAATCGATGTGTTATTATGCGCCGGGCAGGAGGATATGAATTTAACCGAGCGAGGAGAGGAGGTAGGGCGCATCACCGTGACGTCACGGCCAACGACGAGAGAGGAAGACACCGTCGTCGTCGTCGTCGTCGTCGTCGTCGTCGACGAGTTAAGGTAGAAGGTTTGAGGTCGGTCTGCCACTGACGTAACGTGCCGGAGTCTCGCCGGTAGAGAGCAGCCCGATGCTCGAAGTGGGAGAGAGGGCCGACTATAAAGGGAGAGAGAACAGAGGGGAGGAGGACAGTATGGGTGACGAGCATCGGTATCGACCGACGCGACGGAAAGATGCGATGGAGCGTGTAGTCAAGGGACGCTGGCCGCGTCGAGGACCTTCAGGGTCCTCCACGGCTCTTAATCCTGGCGATTTCTGCTGCGGCACTGTTCAATCGAAAGCGAAACGCCGTCGCTGCCGCTCCAGATCCCGGCTCAGTCGAGGGAACCGAGGGAAAACCGGGAAACTTGCCTTTCCCCCCCTAAGGTCACGCGGTTCTATCGTCGGGGCAGTTAACTATCGTCCATCGTAGCTCATCGACCAACGCTTCGACCAACGATCGTGATGGGAATAGGAAAACTTGCTTTTCCCCCCTTAACGTCGCGTAAACTAAACCACAACGGTATACGGTAATTTCTGAACTGTCGAGGAAGAAGATCAAACTTGTAGTCGATCATATTGAGCATAGGGGTGCGCGACGATAAGGAGGGAAAAGATCGTCTGCTTTTTCTTCCAATTATTTTAACCAGTTCGATATCTAGCAAAATCAAAATATCATGTTGTTCTAGATCATGAATTAGGAAAAGCCTTTCCCTCCTTAGGGTCACACGATTCTGTCACCATCACAGAGTCGTCATTACGAGTCGAACGATGTTATCGGGTATACGGTGGAGATAGCAGAACGCGACGCTATGGAGGGAAAGGTTAGCTTCCCCCCACCCCCTTACCGTCAAACAGTGCAAACAAAAGGAGGGGAACAAAACCGACCATAAATCGTCGAATAAACGAACTGGTGGCAGCAGTCTCGTTCGGGGGTGAAATAATTAACGACAAGCAGTCAGCGGAATGACCATAATCGTTCCCATCGCGAGTCCAACGGTGTTAACAAGCCGTCGCTAGCAGCGTGCGGACATTAACATTCCACTTTGAAAGTTCCAAGTAAAAAGACGGGGGGGGGGGGGGGGGGGGGGCTGATGGAGGGGCGCACCGTCGAAGGCGAAGATAACGAGAACGTTTAACATGCAAATACTCGGTACGAAACGGTCGCAAAACAGCGGCACGGGTTCGTACGTTAGGTCAAACAATTACGTGGCCCGGGCACACCGGGCGCGGCCAACGTCGAGGATCGCGGGAACAACGTCGCGGCGCAAAAACAGTAATGTTACGATGTAGGTCGGTCGACGGAGTTTCTTGCTCGTACGAAAACCTGGCAGACCGTGCGCCCGAGAACCGAGGAAACGGTGGACCACCAGATCCTACGTCATCGGTTCAACGGCCAAATTATTCTGCGCGAAAAATACCGTCGACCCACGTAGAACTCAATTTTTCTCCGCCGAGCTCCTTTCCCCGAGACCAGCGATTTCAACTGTGAACCCTTTTTTACGATATTAGGCGATCTTGTCGCGTCCTGAATTATTCATTTCTCAAATGATCCTGCAATTAGTAGATTGGAAGCCAGGCAGTAACTTCTTACCATAATTCGAATTGAATCATCTTCTTTAAAATAGATAATTCTTTCATATTCACAGATTTTTCTCCTGTAATTGTACAGGAGAATGTATCCTGCAATTGATACATTGAAAATTTCCCTGTCTTACCCTGTTCCTTTAAGCGGTGAAATATTTGTTGAAATTTTATTTTTTCAAAATTCATCCCCACCACCTGCACTCTTTTCAAGTTTTGACAATGAAAACCGTAAAGATTGCTACAATTTTTAGTTGCAATTTTCCCCTGTGTCTTATATGGCTCTTTTAATATTTAGAATAATATGAGAAATAGAAGCTGTTTCTCGGAAGGGTGTTTCCACCCCCAAGACAATTTTTTCGACAAAAAATAAAAATTGCCCCGTAATGAGCATAGCATGGACTACATCTGGGCAAAATTTCAAATTTTTCTGAAGCCTGGAATTGCCAAAAAATAATTGGAGAATGTCGACCGGCGCGTGCAGTGGCTGCGGCGTAAGTAGAAAAGGTCAGCCGTGGTCAGACGCGACTGGTTCCTGAAGTAGCTCGTTTAGGGAGTCTTTGTAGTAGATTATCTCGGTAATGGGACCTCGTATAGAAAAATGTCGTATAACCTTTTCGATGGAGAATTTCACGTAGAATAGCCTAATAAAAAACTTAATACAATATCCATTGTATTTAAACCATAATAAACAAAATAATCTTAAATATACACGTAATAATAAAGAAAGGGGTCCAAATTAACAACCAGCGCAACAATTGTTAACTGAACAGCGACAAACAGTGCATTAACATAGTTTTTCATGACCATCCTCCCAAAAATCGAAGTTCGATCGTAGATCGCGCGGCTCGTGTTCGCGTTTCCGTCGCGCGTTTTCGCTGGCGCATTCGCGGCCACTTTTCGCCCGCCACCCCCGCTTCTTCTTGGTCCCACTGTATCCCTCTCTCTCTCTCTCTCTCTCTCTTTCTGGTTTTTTTTCTGGAATCAATAACGGCGCACGAGCCGGGGCGGCTAGAGCGGGTCAAGTGGCCATCCGCGCCTGTAAAGCCCCCGGTGGATAGCCCCGGCGGATAGCACAGCACACCGAATGCACGGGGTAATATTAGCGAGCTAGTTTCGGCTAGCGAGCACCCGAGGAATTGCCGAGTCAGCTCATCGGGATCAAGCTTTGTTCCGGTTCGGCGGGCTCCCACCGCTCCGGAGGACCATCCCGCCGGTGCATTCGGCTTCAGACGAGTCGCACTCTATCTTGTCCGGCCGTTTACCCTGCCCGAGGACGCCCCTATCCACCCCCTATCGTCCGGCCGTCTTAAGCCGGAAATTCATTGCTCTGCCACGCGACCCTGCCACCTATCTCTCACCCTCTATCTCCCTTCGTCGTCAAACGCTGGACCGGCTCGATACGCAACCCCAATATCACTGGGGCAGTCCTTACTTTTCGACTTTCGATTCTTTCTGACCTCGGCCAACCCCAAATTTGCGACTCTCGCCGAGTCTTTTAATGATTTTCTTTCGTTTTCGAACGAAATATATTTTAGAACACGCCGATTTTGATCAAATTGATGCGAGAGGTAAAGTTACAATGGACAAGATCCATATTGAAAGAAAATCTTTAATTGATCATTGTAGTGTTTTGGAAAGTTGGGTAAAAAGCAACATAAAAATTGTAGGACCTGTAATCGGGTTGCAGGGAATTAGGGGAGTATTACGAAAAAATGCAGGGCTCATGAAAAATTGGTGAGTCTGTGACAAGCAAAACGTAAAACGTAGAAACCTGTAAAACAGTTGTCGAGCAGGTAAAAGTGTCATTAAGCTTAGGATCGACTTTTGAGCTTTGAAAAAATTCTAGAGGAAAAAATGTAGGGCTCGTGAAAAAATTTTGGAGCTCGGGAAAAATATATGGGATCCACGACAAAATGTCAAATCAGACATTTCTTAAGATTATGAGAATTTTTTAAAGCATTCTGTAGATAGAAAGAGGAAATTATAGTGTCCCTTGAAAAAGATAGAGACAATAGAAAAAAATTCTGGGACTACGAACAAATTCTGGGACCGGTAGCCTAATCGGAACCTAAGTCCCACTGACACCAGGATGCGATTCGACGCAGAGGACAAAGAAGAAATCCGGAAAAATAATCTGAAAGTAGGAAAAAAGAGAGCAAGAGGGGGTGAGAGAGGGAGAGGGTTGTCGTCGAAGTCCTCGGGGAAATAAAATAAAAAAGAGCATCGTAGGAGACGATAAACGGCGTAGCTAACGAAATGGAGGAGGCCTATAGAGTGCAAGGGGAGAAGGAGGTGGGGGAGGAGGAGGAGAAAGAGGAGGAGAAGGCGGGGGTTAAGCAACTTGACCCGATTCGTAAAGTGTTTCACCTGGATGAGATCGTCCCTGCTCGGTTGGTCCGCACCCTCTTGACGTCACAGATGCACTCGGTGACGTCACGCCGCAACGTCACTGCACCGCCGTGTTGCCCCGGGTCAGGGGTCGTTGCCAGGAACGTAGCTTTGCACCGGGGGCCATCGATGACGCGCGTGCAGCTCTTTTAAATATATTTATTTACCCTTATTTCAGGCATATTCACTTACCATCATTTTAGGTATATTTCTTCACCCTTCATTAATCGATATCCTTTATTTACTAACAGATTAATACGACTAGCTCTTCGCTAACAGTGGTTGGGTCTGCTTTGACCCAGAGCGATACATATTCCGCGAAAATTCGTTTTGAATTGTTCAGCAGCCAGTTTAAATTATTGGCTATTTATGTCGAGTGCAGTAAGAGGATTAATAATCCTGCTTTTTTAGCAGCCAGTTTAAATTATTAGCTATTTACACTGAGCACAGTAAGAGGATTAATAATTGGGATTTATCTGAAAGCAGTGGATTCAGAATTGTGAAATAGAGAATTGAGATGTAAGGGTTTGAATGATGAGTACAGTAAGAGGATTAATAATTGGAATTTATTTGGTAGGAGTACGTTCAGAAATATGGGAAAATAATATCGAGATGCGAGGATTTGAACGGATCCAGCTGTGATTGCCATAAAATCGACGAAAACGTCTATCGCTCAACGGTCAATTAGCTGGTCCCAATAATCAGAGTTATTCTTTGCATCTGACCAAACTGTTGTACAGTTAACACGAATGAACATATTATATATTAAGTTTCATAACACACACAAAAATATATAACTCGCGTAATTTTGATTATTTTGTCGGGAAAAAAATCTCACTCATACTTCAAATACCAATGAACATACGTGTAAAATCCCAGTGCAAAAGGTTCAGTACTTTTCCGGAAAATAATTCCTGAAGTTGACCCATGTTCGAAAAACAAAACGTACCCTATAAAAAAATATATAACTCGCGTAATTTTGATTATTTCCACCTGAAAAAAATCACACATGTACTTCAGATACCAATGAATACGTGTGCAAAATCCGAACGCAAAAGGTTCGACAGTTCTCCGGAAAAAAATTCCTGTATATTCGTGGGAAAACAGCTTCGAAAACCAGGATACCCCGTTGAAGGGCAGAAAACTATGGTAGCCGCCGTCTTTGGTAGGGCCGTAGGTGCAAGTGGATAGTTGTGCATCTAGAACATGTCGGCTGTATCGATTCTGAAGAGCGTATAAACTCGTTAAGGAAAGTTGGCGTCGAGGGGGGCCTGTTATTGTGCCGTGTGCGCGCCGGTGTGCCGATGATCGCACAGGATAATCGCGCAACTGTTTTTGTTCTCCCACGCGGTTAACGTTCCGTGAACTCGGCGCAAATTATTAATTAAAATATTCCAGCGAGCGAGGAGCCGCCGCGCCGCGCTTAGCCGGATCAATCGGCCGGCGTTCCCGCGCGCACGCCGAATATTCGCTTGCTCGTGCAATGCACCTCCGTGCACACCTTTCCCACCATCGCCCCTCACATGCGATCATAATTCCTCGCGATTTTCCATCGATCCTGTGCAACTTCCGGAAATGCACGCACGTGTACCCGATATGTACAAAGCGGCCCGTGTAAAGTGTTACGTGCAGTTTTCTTGGAAACTGCAGCAGACATTAACGCGAACAAAATCAATTTTGATGATGCCACAATGCAAATTATTGTCCTCACGTGTTAACTAGTCGCCATTTATACAATCAAACCAACGGGGATAGAATAAGTACATGCATAGGGTAAGGGACCCCATTACAGTGGGGGTATCAATTACTGTGGCTATATTAATTATACTAATTTTTAAAAGGGAGCTTATTTTTAAAGGGATATATAACATATATATTAACTTATTTTAATGAAAAAATTTAATATCCCCTTTTTAATATTCATTATGCTTTAAAAATAAGTATCAATAATATAGGTACAGTAGTTGGTACCCCCACAGTATTTGGGTCCCTGATTATGTAATCTTGAATGCTGTATTCGTGATTGCTAGTATTTACCACGAGTAGGATCTGTAACTCATGACCAGTACGAGGATCTTTATAATAAGGATCTTTAAAATAAAAATTTTCTACCTGGATTTCAACAATCTGGAGAGAAGTAGAAATTTATTTCTTAATATGTTTAATAGATTGAAAATGGCATAACAGTATCTTTAAATCGTGCTAATGTTTTTACCGTTTTAAATTGCACCTACTCATTTTCGTCATAAAATTCGTAGTCTATATGTTAAGTCTATATATTCGCGTTGCTTTGGGCGGAAGTTCCCGAGACGCGTCGCAATTTTTCCTAAAAAGAGAGAAGTGGAAAGGGGTTAAGAGAGGGGGAGGCATAGAGGAAGGGAGGAATCCTGTGAAAATATTATAAAAAAAATGATCGCAAGGGAAACGAGCTTGATACATTTTCGCAGGACGCCGGGTCCCTTTTAAAGGATCCCTGAAAGCACGAATAAATCACGTCCCGCGGGTTTGCCACCCCCGTGCCTCCCACCGGGAGCCGGTATCACCAAAGGGTGGCACGGGCCAGAAACGAGGACATGCCGCGCACGTATAGGTCGTGTCAAAAGTAATGGTCGGTGTCTGTCAAACGTGCCGATTTCTCGAGCACGCCCGCGGATCCCGGGAAACGGCGAAATTGATGGTTTTGTGTGTGTTTCGGGACGCCCCCGCAACGAATATTACATTTTAGAGCGTACAGCATTGTAGTTTCGAGGATGGGAAAGCAGCAAATTTAAATGAAATTTGCGACCAAAATTATTAAAACGAGATGTTACTGAGGGGGGTTTCAGTATAAGAATTGTAGAAACTAAAATTTTGCTTAATAAAATTCCATCCTAGTCAAATTTACTATAAATTCTAAACCATAACTAAATCGAATTCTAGAACAATAACCACTAAATCAAATCGATACAGAAATTCTGAAAACTAGAATTTTACTTAATAAAATTCCAGCCTATTAAAATGTACTAAAAATTTTAAACCATAACCGAATACAATTCTGAAAAAATAACCGCTAAATCAAATCGATATAAAAATACTAGAAACTAAAATTTTGCTTAATAAATCCCGCCCCCTCGTTATCTGTTTCTTTCTGACGGACGTTTATCGATATCTCGTGACACACGATCGGGATTAATAACTCCGACAGTTTTCAATGAAGCGACTTGGAATAATTTATGACGTTACTTCGGACATGTATAAATATACCTGAAAAATCTCAGCTTGCCAGCTTCGATTGTTTCCCTGGAATTAATTCTGATATATTGCATTAATTAATACATAACCGAAATAAACCTGTCCAATCCTCTCAGTGGATGACGTGCGTAATGAACGAATAAAAATACGGCGAACACAGTATAGCGATGTATAATCGCGAAGATGACGTTCGTCGCAGAGGATGTTCTCGTTACCATGAATTACGTCGCGCTTTCGACAACGGGAACAACGTTTAATCGTCACGCCCGAAGATATTCCCGAAAGATTACGGGCACACGAGGGATTATGGAAATTCCGACGAGGATCGACGAACGTCGGAGCAATTAACGTAATTTGATTTACGCGGCGGGTATCGTCGCGAAAGAGACACGACGCGACGCGACGCGACGCGACGCGACGGGACGCGGCACGTTGTCACGATTTAACGGGAAACGATAACAGCGCAAATGATCGGGCGATTAGCGGGCGAAATGATCATCGGCCCTGGGTACGAACAGATTGCCGATAACGAGAACGAAAACAATCCCTCTCCACGTATAATGCAGTTTATCGTGACCGACGGCTTCGTCACGAAAGTATCCCACCTTTGCCCGAGTAATTTATTGATCAATGGATCACGATGTCAATTCGATCGACGATGGAATATCAATTTGCATCTGTATGATCGACGTATAATCTGTTCATAGACTTTTTGATATTTTCTCTATTAACACTAAACCTAGCACAAAATACAGTGAATTCTCTGTATATGTCGCCAAGGCATGGATGATAAACGTCGCGGAATTATCCCCACTACTCGAAACTCGAGAAGCTCCGGACGCCGAGAAGTGTAAACATAACTCGACGCTGTCAAGACCCAAGTTGTTGACATATATCGAGTATTCACTGTATATAAAAGTGAAACGTCTTATAGAAGGGAGAAGATTGAATTTACTTAAACACTGTACAATTTTCGTTATAATATGCGTTTAAATGAAGAAGTCAATTCAGTAATTTCTTATGAAAACGTTTTTATAATTTGAATAATTCTGAAATAGAAAACCGGTCTTTTTAACCGTGGTAGGTTTAGTATTAACAAATTCTAGAACGCGTACAATAATGAACACATCGAACCTAACAACTAATCAGCGGATTTTATGCATCTATGACAAAAATTAGTGTAATTTAAAACAGTAAAGACATTGCAGTAATTTAAAAATACTGTTATATCATTTTCAACCCATTAAACATGTTAAAAAAGCAAAATAAATTTCTATTTCGCTTCAGTTTGTTGCAATTCTCGAAGAAAATTTTTATTTTGCTCAAAATAACTGTCTGCTAATAACCTACCCTTTTACAATCAATTAGGAGATATTTGTCGGAGTCCATGTACAGGCCCCCTTAAATTCTGAACAATTTCAAGAATTTCTGTTAGTGATCGAAAAATAGTAGGATAATGTTCCCGATTCGCAACCCTCGTAAAAACCGATTGATCCACTCACCACCGATCTGCTCGCGGATCCACTCGGTCGAACCGACGAATTCTGACATACAATTAGTAAAAAGCTATCATCGGTGGCCGATGAAAAGTTCATTAACGGAGAGATTGGGGATTGGATCGCGGCCGGGCGGAATCAACGGCAATGATTATCCGTGCCGGTGTAATCGAAGTTGCAAACGTTGTTGCGGGCACAATGTGCCGCGATCAGCAGCAACAGCTATCATCGAACCGTCGGGACGCCGGTTTCCTCTCCTCCTTCGTATCGATCGGTACCGCGCGCCGATTGGCGACCGCTCCGAATCACGGAATCGTCGGCAGCAGATTTTCGCGGTCGCGTTTCACGAGCTCTCTTCGCGAACCCTCTCGCGATTCTATTTTCCGGAGCAGAGCAGAGCGGAGCGGAGAGGAGCGGAGAGGAGGAGAGCAGAAGGCGGCGGTCCATACGTCGATGCGACGACGGCGTTTATTTTTCCTTCTATATCTGGCGTCGACGTTGAAACACGGCGCTCTCTCCGTCGAGAGGAAGCACTCTCGCGGCTACGATCCCGCCGAATACCGGCCATTCTCGCAGTTTAATGGCTGTTTCTCTTAATTCCTCCGCTTTAACAGCCTCTTCCAGCGGCGAGTAAAATTTACGGCGCGGCTGCCGAGCCGAAACGATCAGACCGAACGTGTTTATCGCGCTTCGCGCCGCGCTCGCTCCCTGTAATTCCGCCTTGGAAATTCTGCGGATACCTGCAGAATCGCTACCTACGATCGATCCCGTCGATCCCCAGGACCCTGTCTTCGAATCCCTCCCGGAAGAAGGAGAACACGATTGTAGACCTCGGTGTAAAAATTTAATTCCTCTCGCAGCTGAAACCGCGGAAAATTCCCCGCAAAGTTCTATGGATCCCTGCAGAATCGCTCCCTGCGATCGATCCCGTCGATCCCCAGGATCATGTCACCGAATCCCTCCCGGAAGAAGGAGAACACGATTGTAGACCTCGGTGTAAAAATTTAATTCCTCTCGCAGCTGAAACCGCGGAAAATTCCCCGCAAAATTCTGCGGATCCCTCCAAAATCGCTCCCTGCGATAGATCCCGTCGATCCTCAGG
>CM052124.1:4227277-4239793 GCA_028454245.1 Halictus quadricinctus
TTACGAATTTTTCCCGAAGAATCTAATGGACCGATCTTTTTGGGCAACCTCTTGTTTAAAAGTGCGCGCATTGCACTACCTGTAGTAATTTTTCTATGTCTATTTGCCGAAGAATGTCTAGAACAAATGCAAACACATATGCAAGTTTATTTTGAAACGTCTGGGACTCTTGATTAGAAACTGTGATCTTTAGGAATTTTTTCTGAGAAAACTAATGGACCGATCTTTTTGGGGAACGTCTTGTTCGAAAGTGCACATATTGCACCAACCGTGGCAATTGTTTGGTTGCGAATTTCCAAAGAATAACAAATTAAAGAACCTGTAAGTCTGCTTTAGAGCGTCCAACACTCTCGGCTAGAGAATGAAATTTTTCGGAATGATATTTTACGAGTAAAAAATGTAGGTTACACGACCGTGTATGTATGAAAATGGAGGCTGGCAGTTTCCATTCGATGCGATTGCACCCGAATCGACAGAAGCACGGAACGGATGCAGGCGATACGCGCGTGCCGCACCGTTCGCGAAACGAGCATTTCGAAAATGCAATTTGCGCACGGAGGGCGGTAGGTACGCAGTTGCTCGGTCGCGGTTCCTCGCGAAGACACACGAATTTCCTCGCTTAGCTCGCGAGCTGAACATCGTTTACGACGTATCCCGCCTAACTAACTGTTGCAATATTAATGCGTCCTAACGGCGCCGTTGGAATCTCGCCGGAGATATTCCGGCGTTTATCTCCGGGACGGATTTCCTCTCGGATTCGAATGGAAAGTTGGTAGAACCAACGTTTAGTTTGCGAGCTGCGGTCCACTGGCGGATAGTTGTCGATCAATGGACCAGATCGATGGGGCAACGCGTTTACGTGTAGATCGAATCGGGAACGACGGTCGCAGACGCGGGGCGAATCTTCTCCTCGATTAAACGGGAAAAACGCGGGCCCCCTCCGGATAAAGGGTCGACACACTCCCGAGCCTTCTATAAATACCGAATGATCGATCTCGCGGCAAACAACGACTTTCGTATGTTCTTCTAACCAATGCGCTCTCCTACCAGCTTCCCTTTATTTTTATTGCAAATTTATTCCTGACTTCCTCGTTACTACTAAGGGGAATCTGGCCTTTAAGAATTTTTTCTGAGAAGATGAAGGCACCCTATTTTTTAACGAGTGTCTCGTTTAAAAGTACGTATATTGTACCATCTGTACCAATTTTTATATTTAATAATATTCTGGTTTCCATATGTAAATTCACATTTATTTGAAATAGGGTACGATTGTGAGAAGAATGTGACATTTAGGAATTTTTTCTGAGAAGATGAAGGGACTATATTTTTTAACGAGTGTACCGTTTAAAAGTACATATATTGTACGAAATATGCTAATTTTTATATTTAATAATATTCTAGGTTACATGTGCTTTATAAATATTCACATTTATTTTAAATAGAGTGTGATTGTGAGAAGAATGTAACTTTTAGGAATTTTTTCTGAGAAAATTAGTGGACTACATTCTTTAATGAGTGACTTATTTTAAAGATCATATATTGCACTATCTATAGTAATTTTTTAGTAGTGCTATCTTGAAACCTGGCGGAGCAACAACCTCTTCCCTTGAACTTGGTTTTCTAAATTCTTTAATCCAGTAAAATGAACGAAGAGTCTATTTTCAGTCAGTTAACGCCGTAATATATTGGTGGATTCTAAATTATTACAATGTATAATATATTCACTGGGTACTAAAATAGTGAACGTTCCTCAAATTTCGCGGACTATCGGAAGACCGATGATCGAACACGATATTAAATAATTCGTTCGTTAACCGATTGGTGCACCAGCCCGATTGCGGTAACCGAAACTGCATCCTGTAACTCCATAAATATCGATCGCTCGCAAACGATACGCTCGGAAACGAGACTATCGGTCCCGTTCAATTTTGTACGGTTTCCCCCGAAATCCGACCAGTTTCTGTTCTTCCGTGCAATGAGATCATGTTTGGGGGCACTCGATTCCGCTGGCAACGCCTCCCGCTATCGACAGCGTCATCGAGAGGATATCTTTCACTCAGCCATTCGATCCCCTAACGATTTGTTTACATGGTGTCGTGTAACTGACCGGTTGGAAAACCGGGGGGGCCGCGAGCGATTCTGCATGAGAAAATAAGTCGAAAATAGAGGATCGAATCTCTGTTCGCGGCCATGATCGATCTCGCATGTTTGCCCGACGAGCGTGGGCCAGTCTTCGACCGAAGTAGAAACGGTCGGCCACGATCAGACGCGCCGAAACTAATCGATAGCTCGCGTACGACCAGTATTCGACCCCGATTATCTCCGGTCGGGAATCTGCTACGAGAAATTGTTATCCGATGTTTTCTCCTGTAGAACCGGCCGAGGATTTTATGCATTTTTTACGGGCCCGATAATCTGGATATCGATGCCGTAAACGATTCGATACGACTCCGTCGGATTTATGTTTGTTTGGCGAGACGATTCGTAGAGGCGATAGGGCTTCCTCGGTGGGCCACAAAACTTTGCCATTGATGAGCATTCTCGAATGAATAAATTATGACGTGTACACCACGGTAGACTGTTTCCAGTGTGAAAACTATTTTTGAGCTAAATCTCGCGGTTTTCGAGAAAAAAAAATTACGAATAGCTCTCTCAGCCTCCTCATTCTGCATGGCCCACTTTAAAGGACACCAAATATTTTTCTACTCAAAATGCGTGGGTAAAAATTTTCAATAAACTGAAAAAATTCGATACACTAATGTACAAAAGGTTAAAATAGACTATATTGAAGAGGTAGCGTAAATAAAAAATATTTTACGCTTTCGAGTGATGTCACGTCTTGTTTAATTTACTGGGAATCCAGTCGGTCGCAATATTGGTTTTAGTTAGTGGGTCAGTGGAGTTTCGCTAATTATTCTTAACGACGATTTCTGTTGTCGGAATGAACGTCGTAATCGGGCCCATTAACAAGCCATTGACAGGAGAAACCCGTTAATTGTTCGGCACCGTTACGACGTATATTTGAACGGCATTCAGTCCGCTGCAAACCAGCGAACCAACAATCGTCACCGCGCAAAGAATAGCCCCCGCACCGGTTCGCGCGACCAATTTCGAGGTTCGATTCTGCTATAAAATTATTCGCGGAATAACAGACGCCCGGCTGCAACAATGGCGTCCGCGGCGCGAGCATCGACACGCCATCATTTCCAATTCCCGCTGCCTAACCAGCGATTGTTGTTCGCGAACACAATTCGCGGCCGTTGTTGCAACGCTAGTCGGAATTTATCCTCTCTCGAATCTCGTCGGAGCCGGGCGACGTATCGGCGACGGGACTCGTCAAGAAATTGGATCCATCCGACCCGAACGTACCGCCAACAGAAATTGATCTTCGTCATCCGTACGATGCCTTCTGGTGATCCGATACAGTACTATTATCACTGACGAGGACCGCCGACCGGATAGTATCGGGAATCGATTGTATCTACTGATCAACAACTGGGATTTTGATCAAATTCGAGGACGTGGTTCTGAGGCCGAAATTGGGGGGAGTTTAAGTCATCGCTTTGCTGATTTCGAATTTCCTTGCCGAGCAGAAACGTTTTAAAATGTTAATTTTGGAATAGAATCAATTCTTCTGTAATACTTCTCGAATCGATCATAACTCGTGATCGATGGTGGGGATTTTCATCAAAACGTACTATGGCGTGGAACAGGTAAAGTTAGGGGGAGTTTAAGTCATCACTTTGCTGATTTTGAATTTGTTTGTAAAGTAGAAACCTTTGAAAATGTAGTTAACGGAATAAACTCTTTCTCTTCTGAAACTCGTTTCAAGTTGATCGTAACTTATGATATACGTTGGGGATTTTTATAAAATCGTAGTATGACGGAGAACACGCAAAATTAGGGGCAGTTTAAGTCATCGACTCGATGATCTCGAATTCGTTCACAAAATGGAGACATTTTTAGGAGTTCTCGATTCAATGTTGAATAAACCGCCCTCCATTCGATAATTTAAATTGATCATACTTCATGATCGCCGACAGATATGTTTATAAAAATTTAGTGTGACCTAGAACACGTAAAATTAGGGGTAGTTTAAGTCATCAACTGGCTGTTCTCGAATTCGTTCAAAAAATGGAGACATTTTAAGAAGTTGTTAATTCAATGTGGAATAAACGGTCTTCCTTTCAACACATTTCAAATTGATCATACCTCATGATCTACGCCAGATATGCTTATAAAAATGTAGTATGACGTGGAACACGCAAAATTAGGGGTAGTTTAAGTCATCGATTCGGCGAGTCGTTTGAGAAGCTGGGTATCTTTCATTAGAAATTACTGAGTAAATTCGTTTACTAAACCGTGCACTGTAAAAGTCGCGCGAAGTGCAGGCAAAAGGGGTTTCGTTATTTCCACCAGGCAATCCAGAGTAGTCACAGCGCTGCTCGAGCGTTATCTAGAATTCCAGTTGCAAATCGTCTTTCGCAAGATCTCCGAAGTTGCCCAAAGCTCCGGGTACATATCGCGTCGATCGATAGGAATGTTTTCGCGAGAAAGAAACGACCGAACGATGGAGCGTACGAGACAAACGTCCTGCGGTAGACACGCTGTGGTGGGAAAAAAGAAAACGACGCCGACGCGGGGACGGGAGGAACGTCGTCGCGACGATCGTTTCGGTAGCTTTGACGAATGGGTTTCGAGGTATCTTTCCGCGCTGGCAGTCGCCGCGCAGCGCCGCGCCGGGACGCTGAACAATGATATTTCTCAGACAGCGATAAATATGCAAGAGGAGTCGGTGAAACTCGAGCCACCTGGCCCCCGACGCTCACCTTTCGCCCACCCCCTCCACCCCCAATGCCATTCGGGAAACCCCGCTGTCGATACTCGTCCGCCATTTGTTATTTTCCGTGAAAAGACAGACTCTGCGCGATCGCGTCGAATCTTTCGCGAGTCATTACGAGACGCGAGGGTGCGAAGGGGTGGAAAGAAGCGTATGGGGGATGGGGATGCATCGTTCCGGCGTGCCTCGAGCACCGGATCTTCCTCAACGATGCGAACGCCATTAAGGGCTCCACGCTTTTTCCAACCCTAATATCCTCTCGAAATAACGATCGAGTGTATTCGCCGCGGAAAGTGTCAAGGGCTCTCCCTACGCGGTTTCCTCGAGGAATTTTAACCCTCCAGACGGCCCTGGGTCGATTGAGACCCTTTGTCCTTCAGACAACTCAATTTTGTTCGGGACATTCTTGGAGAACTTTAGAAGCTGCTCTTGTGAGAATTGTAACGTTCAAAGTGCTGTATTTTGGGAACGAACTTCAGATCGTTGAAATGATGACTTAAACTACCCCTAATTATACGTGTTCCACGTCATACTAGATTATCATAAAAATATCTGGCATTGATCGTGAGATATGACCGATTTGAAGTGTACTGTTTTTAAGGGAGACCGATTATTCCACATTAAATTCGTAACTTTTTCAACCGTCTTTATTTTACAAAGAAATTCGAGGTCATGGAACTGATGACTTAAACTACCCCTAATTATACGTGTTCTACGCCGTACTAAACTTTTATAAACATATCTGGCGTAGATCGCGAGATATGATCAATTTGAAACGTACTGTGTTAAAGGAAGACGGATTATTCCACATTAAATTCGTAACTTTTTCAACCGTCTCTATTTTACAAACAAATTCGAGGTCAACGAAATGATGACTTAAACTACCCCTAATTCTACATGCAATTACTGACTGTACCGATCGGGGGATTGAAGAACGTTCCACTTCGAAGAAAATGTCGAAACGTTACTGACTAAAGAAGGAGATTAAAGAGCACTATTAACCACGTGATTAATCAGTGGTAGGAATAAATTTTAGAACGCGCTGCCGACCAAGAATTTTCGGATAGATTATTTTCCGAGAAAACAGGTGCGACTACCGCGAAGCAGCGATCGCAGGGGACAGATTGTCGAATGCTCGCCTCGGTTCTTAGACAAGCGACGAAGATGGTCAATTACCGTTAATGCACCTGTATCGTTGGCGGTCGGGGGTGCGGAGGGATGAGGGGAGATTACAATGGCTCCCGGATGGCGCTCGAGAGTATGCGGCAGAAGGTTGGTCCGTGAAACCGTAATTCCGGGTGCAACTTTCGGCCAATGCTTAATTCCCTGGCCCATTTTTCCACGCGGAAACACGCTGAGTAAACTCACCTCGCTCGGGAAACTTCTGCCTCGGCCCTCCTCGCTCCGTTCTGCAACAAAGTCGCAACGACCCAATTAGCGCGTCGTTGACATTATATTTTCCGCGAAATATTTAACGAGCCGCTCCGCTCTTCACGCTAATAAAACCCGGGTAGAACGCGGAAACAAGAGAGACCCGGCACGCGATAACGTCGCGTGGATCGTCCCGTAAGAGCGCGCTCGTTTTCAATCTGATCGAAACGGAACGTAGAAATACGTTCCGTTGTTTTATACGTAATTGAATCATTTATTCTGAAACGGCGGGCGAATGTCTTTTCAATATTAAAATGGTCGGAAATCGACGATCGATTTCCGCAATTTGTTCGAACTGCTAGTGCTTCATTTTGTTAATTGAACACATCCACTGCCATACACCTGGCACTATCCTTTAATTATCGGGCACGAACTTTTGCACTGACCTATATCAAGGGTTTTCTAAACAAACAAATTACTCTGATCCTGTATGGGGTTGGAATATAATAGTCAATTAATTAATTTGTACATTTCAGTAAGAGAAATCGCAATTGCAACCAGAGGGTTGTTTCACATCCCCCAAGTTTCGGTGGGGTCCAAAAGGGGTGATTTTCGAACGATTTCCTCGATTTGGGAATCGATCGTGCGATCGACCTACGATTTCGTGACGATAATCCGTCGTCCCTGTTCTCAGGATGGAATCGATAGCATGAGGGGGGTGGTTAAGGGGTGGTTAGAGGGTGTACAAGCGAAGGAAGGGCCGAAATCGCAGCCTACGGTTACCGGTCGACCTTTCCGTTGATCTTCGGGATTCGAGTCCGGTAATTGCTGCGGCAATTACCGCGAATTACGGCGATAATTACCGTCATTATGCGGTGCAGTAATTTCGGTAATTACTGCAGTAAATCGTAAGCTCCGATTGCAAGCTCTCCCGACCCGTCGCTAGACCGAGGGGGTGCATAACTTTTAAGACGCGTGACTAACAGGCTGACACCGGATTCCCTTCCTTGGAGCCCTCCCACGCCTGCTGCTTCCGTTTGCGAATTACGCTCGGGTTCGTGAAATCCGGGGGTGGCTTTGATTTTGAGCCTGTGGTCCCGAATTAGTATGCAACAGCCCGGAATCGGTATCAGCCGATTTTTTGAAGGACTCAAAGGAGCATCATTAGGGACGTCTGAATGTTAATCAGTCTGACAGCGATGGTGCAACGTGAAGTGGAATAAAAAATTAAAGAATTTTGACTTGCAATAATTGACGAAAATTTGCTTCCCCAGTGTTGCATTCAATTATTGTTTTCAGGGGACTTAAAATTCAATTGTGTCTAACAGCACCTCAAGTCTGTTCTGCAATTACTTTTTATAAAGGAGGGATTGTTGCATGAAAATTTGAGATATGGCATTTATTGTACAAGTTTCGAGGAATATTTATGTATTTTTCTCTCTTCATTTTCTTACAAGATGGCTGAACTAGAATTTTTTTCATCCCAACTAGAGCAACCCTCTTCGCGACAGCGTAGATGACTTCCGGAAGATGAGCCATAACTTTGTAAGTGTTAGATATTGTCAGCTAAAAAAATTGTGAGGCACTCTCTAGATCAACCCACTTTATATGCAAAAAGAATTATTCAATTAAGTCTTACAGTTTCTGAGAAACAAATTTACAGAAATCACTTTTTCTTGGCTTCCTGATGCTGCGTGACAAAAGAAAATACATTCGTTTTTTAACCATTTTTATCAATCGAAAATAATATTGTAGTATTCTTGAAGTCCCAAACAAAGTGTTTCATTAAATTTTTGTAAATCCTGTAGCAAGATCCGAGTGTGACAGTTCACAAGTCTGGCAAAACAGGTCACCATTTCAGGGTTAGGTCATCATCCCACAGCTTTCAAGCCCGTTTTCGACCGCACTGTGCGACGTGCAACGACAGAACAAACGAGGACAACAGGATGTCGAACGGAATTAAAGTGTAACGCAGAAATCGCGAGACTGGTCTCGTTCGTCGAGGAACAACGAGCCGGAAATGAAAAGCAAGCGGACGGAGAGAGATAGAGTGAAAGAGAGAGAGAGAGGGAGAGAGAGAGAGAGAGTTAGAAGAGCTGCTGGAGCAAAGTCTCGTCGTATCGATGATTCGGTGGAGGATCGATCGAGGAAATGACAGTTTTGCGACGCGCCGGGAGGCCTGGCAAGCACGCACTGATTGCGCACCATGCGACTACGCGTCCATCAACCTGACAAACGTCAGGCTCGATGGAAATGGCCGGGCTCGCTCTCCCGCTCGACGTGCCTGCATTTGGCGGAACGCTAAGCCACCTAATTCACGCTAAACTCCGCCATTTTTTACCGAGCCGATCGCGTTACCCTTCCTGCACGACCGCATCACCGGAAATGATTACGCCATCTAACAAATTTTTACTCTTTCTCTGCGCTGGACAAAACTCGACGAATTCGAGAATTTTTTCTGCTCGAAGTGTGAAAGTTAGGCGAGTGATTCTTGTGTAGAATGATTCTTTAGACTTTCCTGAATGCCATGGTATTTTTCCTTTTAATATTGTAAGCGCTTAAATATTTTTTAACCATTTTTAAATGGTTAAGGTTTCGGTGCTTTGGAGTCTTGTATGAAAGTTGTTACATTTCGGACTTCAAGAATTTTTTCTGCTTCGAGTGTGAAAGTTAGGCGAGTGATTCTTATGCAGAACGATTCTGCAGACTTTCCTGAATACAATGGTATTTTTCTCATTGATATTGCAAGTGTTTAAACATATCTGAACAATTTTTAAATGGGTAAGGTTTGGATGCACTGAAATAGATTTTGAAAGTTCTCTCATTTATGACTTTAAGAATTATTGAATATGTAGAAAGATTCTGCAAATTATCCCAAATACAACAGTACATTTTCTTGCAACATTGTGAGCATCATGTTTAAATAATTTTTAAGTACAGCAAGGCCTAGCCATTAATACAGCAAGCACAAGAAGTGGTTCTGTACCTTCTCAACAATTTCATCGCATCATAAAGAATTGAAGAACCCCATTAACCTTTCATAAACATCCCCCTCCCACCCCCACTCAACCCCAGAAGACCACAAGACTGCAAACGCACAAAATCCTCAGTCTAACCACGACCGACGATGGTTTCCAGCATTCAAGGGGTGACTCCATTAGCAGCTTTAAGGGGTAAGAATTGCGGGAAAGGGTTGAAGGTGTCTCACGAAGATTTCCCGCCATTAGAAAATAACGGGGGTGGCAAGAGGGAACGTGTCGAGCGTGAAAATATCAGCTCGGCCCATTACCGTGAACTCGGGGCGGAGACCGGTAATTTGAATATACCTTCGGATCTCGTTACGTATGCAGTCGTCGAACCTGATTTCTCTTCATGAGTGTGCGGCCGGGCAATTCCGAAAATTCGACCGGTCCACCGGAACGATACTTTCGTTCGCCACGGTGCAAGTAATAGGGTAATTTTCGCAGAAACGAGGAACGGGTTCGGGTTCGGGTTCGGGTTCGTCTAGCCCGCGCAAACTGCGCGCGGTTGCCTTCGAAAGGCGTAAAACTGGAAATAGTCGAGCTGACGTAATGCTTGCGGAACTTTTTTCCGAAAAATCCTTACGGTCCTGATGTTTACGACAGTCGAACGCTGCGGGCCCAAAGTTCGCCGAATGTGGGCCAAAGTTCGCAAAATTTTAGTTTTCCCCCTCGGTGCAATTTTCACGAATCATTTCGCAAGAGTCCGGAGAGAAAAAATTTTTTAATCGAACTGGAGACTAAAAATAGAAACTGTCACTTCAATCAAATAATTATTGATAAGTTAAAAGAAATTTTTGTGACAAGCAATTATTGTTCGATTTCGAAACGCATAAAATTCCTCTGCGGTTATCAACAGAATAATTGTTGCACGTTGCAACAGTTCAGCTTAAACTAGATTAAAATGTATCATCGCAGAAACTGCAATTATTCTCGCGCAGACTTTATTTAATTCGTTTAAAATCTCGCCTGCCAGCGCCGAAAAGCACAGTGCAGCGAACACATTCCCGGAGAATATAACTCGCGGAGCGAATAAACAACGGGAAAGCTGATAAATAAAACCGCAACAGTGCTATTACTCGGGGAAGACAGAAGAATATTTACTCGTAGCGTGTTTTACAAGAAGCCTGATAAAAACATGTAGAATCGTTTCGGGCTGCAAATGAATTACGATGACGCCACGGGTTTCCTGCGAGCGGCGCCGATTATTCGCTATAAACTATTTGAAAACTCGAGCCCCCGGCTCTTTATCTCGACACCGCGGGGGATTCGCCGCGGAATTAATCGGTACAATAATAATAACCGGCTCGCAAGTGTTATCGTCGTAAAATTAATTTCAACGATCGCGCTTGCACGGCGCGGCGCGGATTAATTCGCGAGTGGACCACGATAAATCAGGGCTGGTACAATAATGAAATTCAATGCGCCCCCGGGCGTTTCGGGCGTCGGGCAACTTTTCTCAAAAGCGACTATTCATCTTTCTTACGAAACAGTTTGAGAACAGTTCGCTCATAAACGGCACCGGCCGCCCGAGCTCGCGCTGGAAAGATCCTCGTCTCTGTCGCCCGTTCACCCCCCCCCCCTTGCTTCTCGGAACCGGGTCACCAAGATTGATGGTTTTTCTTCTGTTCGCGGGACACCACCCCAAAACGAGGCTGTTATTCAGAAATTTCGTGAACAATTTACTCGAATGTTTCGTAAACATCTCGCGTGCTACGAGAGCGCTCCGTTTTGGAAAGAGAACCGACTGTTCTGACGTCGGGACAATTTTCAATAGTGCCTCAATATTCGCTGCGGCTTAACTTCCCCTCAGGAAACCAAGAATTGTTAAACTTTCTTTATGCAATCCTGCAGATTTTTACGTGAAAATGTCGAAAATCCAAGTTTCAATCCTAGGAGATCACTGGTTCAAAAGTTATACGAAGCGGGGTCCCGTATCTGTTGAAAATCTTTCGAACTAGTGATCTCCTAGAATTGAAACTCAGATTTTCGGCACTTTCTCGCCAAAATCGACAGGATTGCACAAGAAAAAGTTAAAAATTTCCGGTTTCCTCAGGGAAAGTTTAACCTCCGCTGTATTAAACAATACTCCATTATTTGTGCAATTCTTCATCTATTGTGCAATTTCCAGAAGAACCATGCATTCAAGAAAATTTGCAAGAACAGGAGGTACGGCAAGAACCGGATTTAACCAACCAAATTCCACAATTTGCATCAACTGCGGCTCTCCTGGCAGCTTGCATCGACAGACACAAATCGAGGCAACCAGTCAGGGTTTAAACGATCCCATCACGAGTCTCGGATCCCGAAGAAGAACTTGCCGATGTCCAAGTGCAACCACAGCGACCGAACGTAGCCGCCCCAGGGGCTGCATCGAAAGGGAAACGGTCACGGCGGAGAGAACGGAATCGAGAGAAGGAAATCGGATTCGACGGGGTAACCTGGCGGAATCAAAAACTCTCGAACGTGTCCTTCTCGTGGGCAGCGGGGCCCACGAGAAGGGGATACGCGAGGATTCAAGTGCCGTAAAACCGATTCGATTTGCACAGCCGCCCTCCGATTCCACCCTTTCATCAAACTCTCTCGAGCCGGCTTCCTCTCAATCTCCGACTCTGCCATCCCTCTGTCTCACGTTCTCGTAATTTCCTGCCGACGTCCGCCGCTCGGCTACCGATACACGCGCGCGCGCGTTCCGCGTACTCCGGGAACCTTGATTCTACCCACCGTGGGCGAGAAACTCGAGAAAAAATGATCCGCAGAAAGAAGGCCCCAAAAATGCAGAAGACAATGCCGATGGAAAGGAAAGAGACACGGGAGAGGGTTGGGAAAATCGGTCGATTTAAGAAATTTAGCTCAGGAAACCAGAAATTTTTTACTTTTCGTTATGTAATCCTTTGGTTTTTGGCGAGAAGATACCGAAAATCCAAGTTTCAACCCTAGGGGATCGCTAGTTCAGAAGTTATGCGTACAGATGTTCGATATTCAGCGTTTTTGACAGGTAAGGGCGCCGCTACGTATAACTATCGATCTCCTAGGATTGAAACATGGATTTTCGGAAGTTTCTCGCCAAAATCTACAGGATTGCATAAAGAAGAGTTAATAATTTCTGGTTTCCTGAGGAAAAGTTTAACCTTGATTTCAAGATACAGTTAGCTACGTAGACATTCATTTCTTTTCTCGATGATTTTAGTGACTTAGAAATAATTCCACAGCTTTGGAACCATCTAACAAAGGGAAATTCTAAAAATTCATTGAATGCAGCACACTGAAAGAGAAACGCGGTGA
>CM052124.1:4239893-4264621 GCA_028454245.1 Halictus quadricinctus
GAGAGAAACTTGGTTCTCCTATATGTCGCGATCGATGCAGACAATTTTTATTTCGCATAAAGTTTCGCGAATTATTCACGACACAAAAGACCCTATGAAACAGCAAGATGAGCGACCTCTCAAAAAGTTCGTTCATGAGTTCTTAGCTCGCTCGAGAGGGGTTGAGATAATGCAGCAAGCATTTCCCGTCCCCAAGAGACACGGCGGTTCCACGCAGACACTGAGGAACAAATTAGGCTACTGTCCCCTAATACGAGACACGCCATGAAGATTCTATTGTTCCGGCGAGAGGGAGGGTAATTGGTAGGGAATGGGGTGATTTCGAGGCCGGTTGCGTGATGTTATGAGCAAGGTCTTCTTCGTTTTAATGTCGGGGCGTAATTCGAAGCGGATTTGGCCGGATGTGCTCGCTGGTCCGTTCATTCGCAGACTGACTGACACTCGGTGCACAAAGCACCGGGCACACGTGACCCGTCCTTTTGCACATCCACCCCCGCAAGCGCCACCCTCGCTCGCTGGTCCACCCACGCCAGAGCGCTGCAACACGGTGCATACACACTCGAAATGGTGGTGCACGCGCTCCCTAGGCTGCCGACACACTCGGCCCTCTCTGTCCCTCTGTGATCCTATACCTTTCACTCTGTATCTCTGTGTCCCTCTCCCCCCTCTCTCTCTCTCCTGCTCTCTTTCTCTCTGTCTCTGTCTTTCTCCGGGCCGCCGAGCCACAACCAATCCTCGCAGCCGGAGTGTTACCGGATTACAATGTTTGTCGGCGACTGTGCAAACACCGTGTGGTTCCTCCCGTGTACGCACACCCACTTTCGCGTGCACGTGAACCGACGCTCACCATCGCACACCCACCAGTCCCCGTGATAACACAGTGTCGAGCAGGCGACATAAATAGAGGCAAACGAGCGGCCGCGCCCGTGCACTCTCTCTCCCTCTCTCTCTCTCTCTCTCTCTCGCTTTCTCTCTCCTGGCTGCAACCCTGTGTGCACTCCACCACGCAGGCCGAGCTTCCTGCCGGCCGTGGAATTAAAATAAAAATCTCCGCGATTCCTGCCAGCCCGCTGTCCACGATTTTCCAGTCACTGGGAACCTGTTCTACCTTCGTGTCGTCCCTTCGAGACTACATCGCACCCCCTCTGACGTTTTTCGTGCGACAGATGCCGGTGGAATTATTAAACGATTCGATAATGATTAGACAAGTCTCTCGTCAAAGCTGCCAAATATTTCCAATTTCTTCGGAATTTCGTACGAAGTTGTCAGCACGACAGAAACAACCCTTAACTTTGTGAGGGATTTTCTTGGTCACTGTATGAGATATTGGAATGAAACAAAATGGAAATTGTAGATGAATTCTAGGACCATAATATATATTTTTGTCGAAATTTTGGGGTCGCCTATCGAGGGCTGAAAATTTCTCGAACCTCTACCTCAGCTCATAGGAACTTGTTACTGCCACCGTGACAACCACTAACTTTGGAAGCGATTTTCTCGATTATTATTTGAGATATCTGAATGGATCAAAGTGGAAATTATAGATGCATTCTACGACCATAACATATAATTTTATGAAAATTTTAGGATCACCCTTTAAGAGCAGGAAAGTTATCAAATCCCTAGCTCATCGCATGGAAAGTTGTTGATTTTACGGTAACAACCCTTAACTTTGTGAGCGAGTGTCTCGATTGCCATATGAGATATCTAAATGCAGTAAAGTGCAAACAGTAGCTGCATACTCGGACTATGGCACAAATTTTTTTCAAAATTCTGTGTTACCTATTGGGCGTAGAAAAAAATGATTTTCTCGGGTACGTACACACATTCCATTTATACCTGTCCGAATTTAAAATACTGTTTTAATTAGGCCCACTAAAATTGTACGTACCTTTGTTTCTTTTTATTTATGGTATGACAAACACTATTTAACACCCGTTGTCGTATAATCTGCAGCTTCGGATATCGGTTTTAGAACCGTCTTTCCTAAATTTCGGTCGCCTTTGTTGGAGGCCGTTCCGAGTGCAGCGCTGCACTTACCGGTAAAATAGCCCCATTCCGCATCGGCCCCCCAGCCGGTACGAGCGCACTCGGATCCCGGAACGCAGAAATGCAATATGTGCATACGGCAGACGTGCCGGGAATAACGCCGACAGTTTTGCACACGTTCCCAAACCTCCGAGAGACATCTCGCACGGAGCTTTCCGCGGGGTTCATCCGCGACAGTGAATGCTCCGTTTAAGACACTGCCAGAAGCCGGCGGTGTTCACGTGGCGGATGTTAATCTTGCACGGTTTGTTGATTTTTATAGGCGATACGTGCCGACTGTCGAAAATTACTATAGAAACCCCTGCCAGACTACTGATACTCCGCGAATCCGGACGTTCGATCTTCGAAGGTGTCGCGGGCTGAGAGTTCGGTGGTCGTTGCGAATTTTTCTGCGATGAAAGTACGCGACCGATTTTCGCGAAACTTTCTGGGCCTGTTCTTGCGTCGTCAAGGTAACGAAAAATATTTTTCTTTCGCGGAAAATGTTTATTCGTTACCGAAATAAAAATTATGTTCCTTCGATGCCACTCTGGACCGTGTCTTTCTGGACTATCTCTATCTACTACTAGATCAAGTAGGGAATTGGACATTTTTTATGCTCCTATTAGATGACACGAAATTTTTTAAAAAATATATGTTATAGCCACATTATGCATCTATCATACGCACTTTGATTCATTCCGATACCTCATACGGAGCTCCAGAAAATCGCATACAAAGTTAAGGGTTGCGTCTCTATCTGCTACTAGATCAAGTAAGGGACATGGAAATTTTTCATGCCCTTGTTAGATGACACAAAATTTTGAAAAAAATATATGTTATAGCCACAAAATGCATCTATCATACGCACCTTGATTTATTTCGATACCTCATACGGGGCTCCAGAAAATCGCATACAAAGTTAAGGGTTGCGTCTCTATCTGCTACTAGATCAAGTAGGGACTTGGAAATTTTTCATGCCCTTGTTAGATGCCACAAAATTTTGAAAAAAATATATGTTATAGCCACAACTTGCATCTATCATACGCACTTTGATTCGTTCCAATATCCCGTACGGCGTGCAAGAAAATCTCAACCGAAGTGAAAGGTTGTCAGCTCGAAATTTTTCTTACAAAGCCGAGCACGGATCCGTAGATAAATATTAAAATTCCTTTTCCTTTGACGCTCGGCTCGCGCCACCTGCCTCTTCCCACTTCCCCCGAATCCTCGATTCCTGGACCACGAACGGTGAAAATCGATGTCGGGAACAGACACAGTCTGGTTTCCCGACTTACCCGCGCGGCTGTTTGTTCTCGGGGCGATCGTAGCCAGCTCGTGGAAACGTCTTGGGGTAACGAGCCGGTCGCCAGCGATCCAGAAAATTTTAATCAACCGCCTTGCCGGCCGTTCGATGACCGAGGAAATTGTTAGGATTAAATTCTCCGGGGGTCGGAAACGCCCCTAACTTTCGTCCCGCGGCCTCGTTATCCCCGCTTTTTTCCGACTCATCTATTCACCTCGCCGGGATGAATTATGCCGGCGAGAGAACGAGAAAACGCGAGAAGCAGGGCCAGGGCATGTGGAACCCTTTAGGAACCCTTTAGAAATCGAATCAACGCGGCTTCGACGAGGAAACTTCTAACCCCGACCGCGATTTCCGATCCCCCCCTCCCCGCGCGAAACCGCATCCTGAATAAAATAATAGGACACCCCGGCGCGGCGCTCGTTCCTCGTGAAATATACACGAAATTCTCGTCTTCCTTTTCCGGGCGAGGCTTGGATAAACCTAACCCAGACACAGTTACCACGAAGAAGCCGTGCAACGGCTACCGGAAGTGGTCAGACGCCAGCACACACGCGTCGCTGCGGACAACCAGCTGGAACTCGCGCCTGTAACTTTACACCGGCCGTAAAGACGGCTAAAAAATTAGAGTAGGTCTTCCCCCGCTGACCAGCTTATTCGCGCCAGCCGATCCGTGTTTCGAAAATTCCCGCCTCTGGAAAAAAAGTAACGCGCACGGAAACGTGAAAGAAACGCTCCCTTTAAACAAAGTGGCCGGCCTTTGTGGAATATTTTTCGAGCAACCGGAACGGCGTATCGTAAAAAATGTTGATGGATATTGTTGGTATACTCTGTACCACTGTATGGAAATGTTTGTTCCGAGTTTGGCCTGTTGGACAATTTTTTCGGACGCGGGTAATGAATGGGAGATGTTTCGGAATTTTTCGAAGACAAAAGACACCGGGAGAAAAATGTTGTTCGGTATTGTTTCTACATTTTTTATGACTGTGTGGAAATTTTTGTTTCGGTTCGCCGTTGTCGGTCCGTTTTATATCGGGCCCGAAAGTTGACAGAACAGGGGGTGTTTTTCCAATTTTTCGACAGCGAAGAATAGGTGACAAGTGGTAAAAAATGTTGTTGTTCTTCAAGATTGTACAGAAATTGTTGTTTCAATTTCGCACCGTCGGTTCATTTTTTTATATGAGGTGAAAGACGTTGAACCCCCAGGAGAACCCCAATTTTTCTTAAAGGAAGTGCAGGTCTTTAAAAAATATTTTAAAGCAAAGGGCACGATGTGTTTTAAAAATTCTTGTTGGCTATTGTAGATACACTCTTTAAGATCGTATAAAAATTTTTCCGCTAATTATTCATTGCCTAATTCGCAATCCAATTACATCCATCGACGATCGTGTTACGGACAAGGAGAAAGGTCAGTTTAACCGTAGTGAGAAAGGAAGTCAGAGAAAATCCGGCAGGATACTTTTCTAATAGAATTGTGGAAAGGATGGAGCTAATGTAGGAGTAGCTAGAGCCCACAAAAACCGTGATAGCTTGCACTGGTGTTCCAGCGAATGGAGATTCGATCGTTTTCGTTGTCTACTGGAGCGATCGAATCGGTTTCGCGTTTCTTCCTCCGGAAACTGAAGGTTGGTGGTTGTTTCGACCGTTTAGTCGTATTTAATGAGAAATCCCGGCTATTCTACGATAGGGTGGTCGGACGCGTTCCATCCCTCGCGAGAAAACCTGGCAGAGAACTTGCCCCCAGTCGGCCGATAAAGTTTCTACCTTATAACCGGGCTCAGGGGCGGGCACGAACTTTCCTTCCGAAACGTCGAGCAAGGAGCACCGTGTTTCCCCGTAAAGGAATTACGTTTCGCCGAAATAGAAAAGCAACTTTCAATCGCATCGCGTCCCCAAGTAGAAATAACGCATCGTTGCATCGGACGCGACACACGTGGACCGGATACGTTATTACACCGGTGCCTGGCCGTGACCGTTTACCCGGGGAACGCCCACTGCTCTCGCAAATCCTGATTGGTGAGCCTCGTGCTCGAAAACGATCCACTTCTAATCCGACCCTGTCGATTCTGCTGAAACACCGGAGAACTCGATCAGAGAGCGTCGCTCAAATTTTTTTATCACGTGAATTTAAAATAGTGTCAAACCAAAAGATTTTTTGATTGTTGGTACATGAAGGACAATTTTAGGAGGCGATATTTTCAGCTAAATATCAAGTACGAAATATGTGAGTGGGATACGAAAATATAACCTAGATTTGTTTGTGGGCTTCTTTGAGTTGGCGTGGCTTCGTTGCTCCTGATTTTATTAGAATCAATATGCTACTCTCTGATCTGGACCCTACATTCTCTAAAAATCTAGCTTTGAAGCCCCCGGTGGGCTTCAGTTAAGAATTTTTCAATTTTTAACTCATAGGAACTATGTGGGCGTGGTCTGCCACAAGTAGGCGTGGTTTCAGTGCTCTCAATAGAATCAGAATACAGGCCACGTTTAATATGGACGTTACATTTCCTAAAAATTCAGCACTAATATCGACAATGAGCCCTCACTCAGAATTATTCAATTCTCACAGTCAAACCCCTACCAGGGCGTGGTCTGCAGTAAGTAGGCGTGGTTTCACTGTTCTCAATAGAGTCAGAATAGAGCCCACGTATAATATGAACGTTACATTTCCTAAAAATTGAGCACTAATGTCCACAATGAGCTCTTTCTCCATATTATTCAATTCTCACAATCAAACCCCTATCAGGGCGTGGTCTGATATAAGTAGGCGTGGCTTTAAAGCACTCAGCAGAACCTCAGATCACTTCCTATACCTGATTGAAGCCGCTGAAAATTCACTTCCAAAACTCACAATTACCCTGTACTCTGAATTGTTCCACTTCCAAAGGGAAAGGACTAACTAGGCGTGGCTTGTCGAAAGTGGGCGTGGCTCCGGCGCTCACAACGACGCAAATCCGGTGCCCCACAGGGCAATCTATGCTCTCACGTTCTCCTATCGAGTTTCGCGCGCCTATCGACTCGATATCCTTCGGAGCAGCGTCTAAGAAAATCGAAGCTCGCATACGTTAACGCTCCTTTGAGAATTTGCGCCATCCGATTCGCGCGAAACTTATTGCCACGAAGCCCTACCTCTCTCGTTCTCTCTCTCTCGTCGTTTTCCGAGCATCAGAGAATTTTCATCGTGCCCCAAGAGCCAGGGGAAAAGGCGAGGATAGGAGGAGAGGAAAGTAAAGGAAATCGTTCCGAGGCGCGCGGCGTGCACTTAGTAGCCTCGGATAAGTGCAATTTTCTGCTATTTCTTTGACTTTAACGTTTACGATTTCCCCGTCGCGTCGCGAACTCCGGAACAACGGAGATTATACCGCGGGAGCGGGAGCGCACGGGGTCAGGATAACCGGAGGAAAAGGGACAGACACGTTTTCGTTCCGGTGCTCCTTAAGAGAACAGCGCTTTGTACTTCTTCGGCTGAATACTTGTCCGGTCTCGGGAACGGTGAGGGCGCGGGTGGGAAGCGGGGAAAAGTTTCCGAGAGTTCTCGCCCGATCTCTTATCGTCGAATGAAAGCGACGAAAACGGCCGCGCTTTAAACTTCGATCCCCGTTCCTATTAACGACCGCCCGTTAAAATGACCCGGCGTTTATCGCGAGTCCACGTGCAGAAACGCCCACGTTGCGCAATCCCAATCACGATCGATTCTCGAAAACCGATGTGTTTCCTGGCAAGAATTTCCGAGCAGTCGACGACCGAAAATAGAAATCGGTGAAATACTGTCTCGAATTGTAAATGCTACCTCCGAAAATATTCGATTGGAATAATGAGTAACTACCCCGAACTTCGGAAACGGTTTTCTCGGGAACTGTGCGAGATATTGGAATGAAACAAAATGGAAATTGTAGATGCATTCGAGGACCATAACACATATTTTTGTCAAAATTTTGAGATCACTTTTTGAGGACTGAAAAATTCTCAAACCTCTAGCTCATCTCATAAGAAGTTGTTTCTGCCACCGTGAGAACCCCTAACTTTGAAAGCGATTTTCTCGATTGTTATTTGAGATATCTGAATGGATCAAATTGTAAATTGTAGATGCATCCTAGGACTATAATATATATTTTTTCAAAAATTTTTGATCACTCGTTAATGCACGACAAAAATCTTCGAGTCCCTACATTATCATCTACCTGCTATCATGTAACCAAACAACCCTCAACTTTGCAATCAATTTTCTCGAACACTATCAGAGATATCTGAATGCAGCAAAGCGCAAATGATAGCTGCATACCTCGGCTACGACCCATATTTCTCCCAAAATTTTCAGTCGTCCATTAAGGGCAGGAAAAATCGTCGAACCACCCCGCTTCGTCTGGTACGAGAAATATCGGGAAACGAGAACTGTGTCTGTTCCCAGTATCGATTTTTCCGTTCGCGGTGCCATGATCGAAGATAGGTCGAGATTCGGAGGAGGTAGAAAGAGAAATCGGCAGGTGGCGATGCGAGGATCAAAGGGAAGAAGAGGGCAAGATGTACGATGCGATCGACCAGCAGACTATACCGAAGGATTCCGTTGCGTTACTGATTTCTCTCTCCCCTCGTCGTATCACGGCTGAACCCCGGGAAATTTCCTATCGCGGCTGATGCGGAGAAATGACGTGGAAAATCGGCGGGAATGCCCCTTTAGTCCAGTGCAATCTTTTAGCTTCTCTTCTCTTCCCCAAGCTTTCTCTCGAATTTATTTCCCGCGGCTCGACTCGGTCTCGTTAAATCGTCACGGTCGAATATCGATCTTTTTGTCCAGGCGTTCCTCCCAGCTAAATATTTCGGAAACATTGAGGCGAGTTTAATACCGAAACTTCAGAAAACGGAGCTCCATTGTACGGAGAAACGACGAAAAATATTTTAAAAGCATTTTGTGGTACTTGATTTTCCAATACGTCTGAAATTATGGCTGCAGGGTTTTGATCAAATTCTAAATCGGGCTGTGAAGCCTCGTTAGCGTCAAATTCGTTACCCTTTTAATAAATAATTCTCTCCAAAGAACCCATTCAATAAAATTTAATTTCTCCTCCAAACCACCCCTTTCGCTGAGCATACTCTCGAAGCAATAATATCTCGGTAAAGAGTGATTATTTTTAACCAAAACTGTTTGTATATATTGTTCAATGTACTGTCTAAATGTGATGAAAGTTTCAGAATTTTGTATCAAACCGTTGAGTAATAAGAAATTCGTAAAGAACACTTTTCTAAAACCACCCCTCTCGCGTTCTCTTCGCATGCTCCTGAAGTAATTGCAATATCTCGGTAAAGAATGATTATTTTTAACCAAAACTTTTTGTATATATTGTTCAAAGTACTGTCTAAATGTGATGAAAGTTTCAGAATTTTGTATCAAACCGTTGAGTAATAAGAAATTCGTAAAGAACACTTTTCTAAAACCACCCCTCTCGCGTTCTCTTCGCAAGCTCCTGAAGTAATTGCAATATCTCGGTAAAGAGTGATTATTTTTAACCAAAACTTTTTGTATATATTGTTCAAAGTACTGCCTAAATGTGATGAAAGTTTCAGAATTTTGTATCAAACCGTTGAGTAATAAGAAATTCGTAAAGGACACTTTCTAAAACCACCCCTCTCGCGTTCTCTTCGCAAGCTCCTGAAGTAATTGCAATATCTCGGTAAAGAGTGATTATTTTTAACCAAAACTTTTTGTATATATTGTTCAAAGTACTGCCTAAATGTGATGAAAGTTTCAGAATTTTGTATCAAACCGTTGAGTAATAAGAAATTCGTAAAGAACACTTTTCTAAAACCACCCCTCTCGCGTTCTCTTCGCATGCTCCTGAAGTAATTGCAATATCTCGGTAAAGAGTGATTATTTTTAACCAAAACTTTTTGTATACATTGTTCAATGCACTGTCTAAACGTGTGAAAATTTTTATGAATTTACGTTGGACGGTTCAGCGACAAGAAATTGGTAAAGAGCGGCGTCGTTTAAGGCAGAGGCGCTGGCACGGCGAAATTCGATTAGGCACCGATTTCTTCGGTTCGTTCGCCCATCGGTCTACAGCACGAGATGCCAGGAGGCGAGGTGGTTAAAACAAAATGTACGTCGTCCTGGCGTTCAGGTTTTTTCGCCGGTGATCCGGGGAACAACGATTCCAAGATTCCTGGCTCGTACGCCAACCACCGTAACATTATTTTCAGCTCAGTCTCGGGAACCCGCGGCGAAGGAATACGGGCGAAACGACTTCGAGAAAGAAACAAATGGCACCTTCGTGGCTCAATCTATCGGCTGATTTGAATAAGTCGACTGTCGGAGGCGTTCGACACCCCTCTCCACCCTCCTCCAACCATTCCGCACCCTTCTGTTGCTCTTCTAGAATCCTTTCAGTCCTCGAAAGGGTCTCCTCGATTGCGACTTCAATTTCTACTTTGGTCTATCCTTCGGTTTTACAGATTACACAAAAACCTCGACTTTTTACTGGAGAAACAGTAATTGCTGGATTATGTGTTACTACCTTTAAAATTAATGACACAGGAGCTATTTTTTACTGAATTATCTTCTGTAATTGGTGTGGGGAATTTTAATTTTGTATTAGGTCATCCCATAAGTTCGTTCCGTTCACTCTCGTACCATTTAAATTCGAAAAATAAGATATGTAATCACCCTTTCATCATACCGTCACTATCGAATCTCTGCGGTTTTTCATTAAAATACTTTTCAATGGTGAATAATACAAACATATCCACGGAACGAACTTATGGGACTAATATCAAGGTTCCATTTGCAGAAGGATCTGACTATATTTTGAATACATACCATTCGAAATTAATTCGGATCTTTATGCAGAATAAAAATATGCTGCAGCAACTGCAGGGAACAGGAGGCAAACGGAAATGTCTCCTCCTCCTGTGTAATAATAAACATCCTGTGTTCCATATTGGATAAATTTAATTACTGCTCACACAGACGCCTAAACGAATGTCTGTCGGGCAAAATAAAAATCGTCTGAATGGCTTGCATAAATTCCTCAGAAATGTCTTCTGTGACAAGAAGAATTTAGCCCGGTCCAGTCCGATAACGAGAATAATCGAGTCGGTCAGGTCAGGTGGCGCACCCCGTACAGTTTCTCATGGTGTTGTCGATTCGACGGTGTACAATCGAGAGAGCTCGACGGTGTGGGTGTTCGGGGGAACTCAAACTCCCATTCCGGCGGATCGTTTCTTCGCACCTGTTCTTTATTTACTGCCGGCGCGGCGGATTCGCTCGCGGAATTTAATACCGGGCCGAGTAATCCGGGCCGCCGAAATTAATGCCAGCGGCGCACGCCAGATAATAGTCAAGAAACGTATGAAATATTCGAGGAAAAGTTCTATAGGGAAGTTATCGGGCCGGTGCTGGCTCTCTCTCTCTCTCTCTCTCTTTCTCTCTCCCTCTCGCAGATAAAACATCTGCGCAAAAAGGAACCGAGATAGAGAAAGAGAATCGGAGTCGGAACCCCCTCGGACCCGGATCGATCCCCCGAGATCTCGATCAATGCAAACTCATTTTCGAGGAGATCGTTGTCTCCTTCTTCGTCTGAGATCGAGCCATCCGAGGACTGCCTCTGCAACGACGGAGAATCCTCGAGGTCAATGAGACCATTGCCAAGATCTGCGGAGAGCAAGAGTCGCTCCTTAGAAAGTACTTGTCGGAAAAAAACGATGATATAATCGTGGCCTCCATCGAGGGCAACGACAGGGCCTCCGATGCTCCGACAACTGTCATTGTTCGAGGAAAGGGCTCCTGGATATTTTATTTAACGCTCTAAACTATTTGCAAACCTTGAATCCTATGAATCCAAATCAGAATAAACATATACGATACGAAGGGAATAGCGGACTCTTACATGTGCTTAAACAGCAATCACATCCATTCAATTCGTGTGAATTATGTATAATGGCTTGATTTCTACCGTTGTTAGTCTCATATCGTCAAGAACAATGACGTATAGCATAGTTCACGCAGAATTAGGGTGAGTTTAAGTCATCATTTTATCACTCTCGAATTTGTTTATAAGATATAGATTGTTGAACAAAGTGGTCGATTTAACCTGGAATAATCTGCCCTATATTTACTCCGTCTTAAATTGTTTGTTTCAGGTTGATCAACATTAGCGATCTTGCTCAAAATTACATATGGCATAGTTCACGCAAAATTAGGGTGAGTTTAAGTCATCATTTCGTTGGTCTCTAATTTATTTATAAAATACGGACCATTGAACAAAAGTGATCAATTTAACCTGGAATAATCTGCTCTACATTTACTCCGTCATCAATTGTTTGTTTCACGTTGATCAATATTAGCGATCTTGCTCAAAATTACATATGGCATAGTTCACGCAAAATTAGGGTGAGTTTAAGTCATCATTTCACTCGCCCCTTATTTGTTCATGAAATACAGGTCGACAAAGTTTGCAATTTTTACTCTCACGTCTGACAACAAGCTGACATTCCTCTGCCTGCACACATGAATTTTTATCTCGAAAACTGTGTGTCCGATTCAAGTGTTTCTTTTTTTAAAATACTCGAAAAGACTTGGCCTACAGTGTGAACATTTTTTCATGCAAGCCTTGAACGTACACCCAGCGTCTCACAGCATTGTCTCGCGACTCTTTCGAGAGCGCGCCGAAAATCGGTAAATCCGCGCAGATTACGGCGACAAAACTTGTCGCGATAGTCGAATTAGAGTCTCGCGAATTACGCTAATGGCTTGGGGAGAGGGGGTGGGGGGTAGCCAGGAATTTATGGAAATCCCGAATGTATTCAATTTTCGGCCGTTGAACGCGCAAGTTGTTCGATTCCGCGCGCAATATGCAAAGTTTCGGTATTATGGTGGTGCAACGCAGGGGAAGACGGAAACGCGGGGAGGGGGGCGATCGGGGGAGGAGAGAAGTTGCCGAAAATGGGGAAATTTTCAGGCACCGTGGCTAATCATAGTACGTGCCTCTAGCCCGCCATAGCACGCCCGGGAAAATTGCTGTTGCGAATAGCTAGACCGACGTTGCTCACCCCCCGCGCCCCCTTTCTTCCACGATGCGTAAATTACTGGCATAATTGGGGGGAGAACCTGAGCTGTGCTGTGGGTTCGGACACTTTTGACCATCCTTTGGTAATTATTTAGTGCAGGTGCTGCGATGGATCCGGGAATGGGAGAGTATCGTGCTGGAACGTTGCCTGTAATCGATATGTAACTCGTTGTCCGTCGATACAGAAATTTCGTGGAAAAACGATTGCAATTTTACAGTATCTGCTTGCAAATAGTGCTCGCGTTTAAGCTGAAAATGTATTTTCGGTACGTGTAAATAATGGGTATCATTTGCATTTTATGGGAGATGATGCTGGAAGAGCGTAATCGACATGTAACTCGTTTGTTGATAGAGGTGTCTGGTGCAAAAATTATTGCAGTTTTGAAGTATCTGCTTCGCGACGATGCTCATGTTTAAAATATATTTTCGATCTGTGTAAATGGGGATCATTTTCGTTTTATGGGAGATGATGCTGGGAGATTGCCTGTAATCGATATGTAACTCGTTTGTTGATAGAGGGGTCCGATGCAAAAATGATTGCAATTTTGAAGTGTCTGCTTGAAAACAGTGCTCATGCGTTAGCTTGAACTTTGTACGTGCAAATAGGGGTCATTTGCATTTGATTGCGGACATAATGTTGAGATGAAGAAACAAGTCCATCTGTTCTGTAGGTACTTGGTGACATGATTGGTGACATGTTAATGAATAAAAATCTGTTCATACGTATTACAGTGAAAATAGAGATCTAAATATAAATGAAGATATGTCCAACCCTCGAAATGTGAAAGGCAGATTTTAACTGAAGAATTATCCCAGCGCAGCCATAAACGATAGCGGTTCCGTGCTGTGTATGGAAGACATCTCGAGTGAGAGGGAGCAGAGCCAGATAGCGAGTTTCCAGCATGATTGTTCGTTGCAGGACGTTTATTCGTTGTTTCGGGAGCGGGTTTGCGGCAGCCCGTGCCTCAAAACCCGAAGCTCGCGGTCACTTTTTGCAACGGCGGCGGTAATTGAAGGTGAACAGAGCCTTAGCGCCGCCTGGCTGCCCCATCCAAAGAGCAGTCCGGTTTCTTACTTAATTACCGCAACGACTTTGCACGCGTTTTCTTGCCCGCGGTAATTGTGATCTTCGGATCTCCCGCTTCCCGCTGTTTCGCGGTGTATTGCGGCCGAGAGTGTTCGCCTAATATTTTTTACCACCATTCATACCCGTAGGTGTGAAACGAACCATCGCACAGAATTATGTAATCCATTGAAATCCGGTAGCAAAAATTTGTCCATCTTGGAAAATTAGGTTCGATCCTAAATTTCCACTGATTAGTCCCGAATGACCCAAATCAGTGTAAAGATACACTGAGCACTTGTAACGATGAAGGAACAGAAGGAGGGAAGTTAATAAAAATTTTACGAACGCATTGGCCACCGTAAAACAGTGAAGAGGTCACGTAGAAGCCATGAACCTGGAGTACGTGTCTCAAGAAATAGATAACAGCACCGACGGTGTGAGATCATAGGATATTCGGTTGTCCCGACACACACACACGACGCTCACACACTGTTCGGGAGACAGATGGACGAAATACAGTGGTTACTCCGGGAATCGTACCGAACTGCAGCCGCAGCAGCAGCAGCAGCAGCGAATGCAAGGGACAAGAGTGAGGAAAACTTGACAATGCCCTCAGGCCAAGGTGGCGCACTGTACCAAGACTCAGAGAGATTGGAAGAGAAAACGCCGGTGGAGGCGGAGGACCGAGTGCCACTAAAAGTGTCATCCCTCGTTCTTGCTACTATTTAGCGGCGTGTAGAACCAGCGAGTCACGCCGAAACTGTATACTGGGTGTCGCGAAAATATTGGGATCGGATTGCTGATCAAAAATCGAACCGAAAAGTCCTTTACAGTTTTGCAAACCCAGCCACCGTTCTCGAGATATAAGCAATTTACTGGTTTGAATTGCTAGGCCACGCCCATGATACACAGTGGGCGTGGCTAGGGTGTTCATTCTCTAATATCTTGAGAATGAAACCTCCTAAAGAACTTCTTGATTCGTACTTTCTTTCGAGAGTATTACTTTAAACGAATAAACGTTTTTGAGACGCTGCAGGCCCGCCAATAGGAAAAGCAGAGGGCGTGGCCAGGATTTTCAATCTCTACTCTCTCGAGAGCGGAGTATTATTTTAGGCGTTCTTACACATTTTTGAAACTCTTATACGGCTTCACGAATTTTTTTTCGCGGTTCCCAGCAGTCACCTGACAGCCAGACCACGCCCTTCTGTATAGAAAAGGTAGTGGGCGTGGCTGGAATGTTGAAACTCTAATATCTCGAGAACGAAGCCCCGGTTCGCGAAATGGTAAAGGACTTTCCGATTCGAAATTTCACGAAGAATATTATTCCAGATGAATGAATGCTTCCGGGACACCTGGTACGTCGAGGTATAAGTACAAAAGGACCGAAAGGGGCACCGGTCGGCCATTTTCTTCGGCAACACCTCAAAGTTTCACGGGCACTCGGCCAACGTGCCATTTCTCCGCGAGTTCCCGAATCCTCTCTCGACACCTACAGAATTATCGCGGCTCGCCTCCCGTTTTACAATTCCCGAAGGATTCGTGAAAATGCAGAAAGGATACTTATTTTCCCGAGGTGATGCCGGCGAACGGAGACCGGAGTGGCTTCGTTGAAATCCACCGGAGACATTCGAAAGTGCTTTATGGTTATACGACGCATACATATTCCCTCTTGTTCGCGAACGAATTTTTGGGGACGGCTACGTCTAATGGATCCTCCTCGCTGAGGATCCACCGTGATTCCTTGACTTCAAGGTATCTGTCTCGGCTGATCTTCGCTTTTGTGTTAGAAAAAAATACTAGTGAGAAACTAATGAGGATACATTGATTAATCTTGCTGGTACAAAGTGTCGTAAAATTTTTACGATTTTGAAAATATTAACAACTTCAAGGTCATCTAATATTCTGTGTGACTTAACTTTTCCTTAGCTATTTTCAATTCTGATAACCTGTGGAATATTTTTAAGGAAAAGCATCTTCTTGCTTTAAAATTTAGTCTTGTGTTTATTTTTATATTTTGAGTTTAATTTGCTGGCAACATGCGAGAAACGAAAGAGTTTTCTCGATTTCCGAGGAATTCGCGACCGTTCCGAGGACAGCGGCAAGCTCTGAAAGGCGGATTGTTGTCGACACGGTGTGCTGAGTCCAATGAGATGCAAATAGTTAACTAACTAACTGACGGCTGGTTCCCGGCAGCAACACAAGCAAGCCTCCCGAACCTAATCGGGTTCGCAGCCGCGTAATAACAAGGGTAGCTGGCTTGCGAAAATTTCCCAGGAAACCCGAAGAGAGTAATCGCGGCGGGGCAAGATTAAAAGAGCCCGGAAGAAAAAGCTCGGGTCTAGATGAACCGGCATTCGGCTGTTCTAAACCATTTTTCTTGTCCTGCTAACTTTCCCATCTTTGAGATAGTTTTCCCGGAAATTCCAACACCAATTCGTGTATTAGTTGTGCTAAGTTAATCGGGAACAACTTATTTGTAGAGTTAACAATTATTAGTCGACTGGGACTTTCACACGAGCGAATAAATGAATCAGAAAATAGTAAAAATATTATCAGAATTTAACACATTACCTACCAAAATCTTTTCAGTGGAAAAAGTCACCCCCAGTAACTCGGTATTATAATGTAAAAGTCGAGCCTCCTACGGCACAATTATTGAAAATCCTATTAATCGGAAACCGATAGTTAAAGTGTTAATGCTATAATAGTCCGTTCAAATGATTGAAAACGAGGAACGAATGTCTACTTAACTCCTGTTTTTTGTGACCGAGGTGGAGCATTTTTATTTTGCATAAAGATCCGCAGTCCAGTTATTAGCAGGGGGAAAAAATGGATTGTACGAGGGATGAACATTTTAGTTGCAGCGTCGCGCAGATGTGCGACCTCTTCAGGGACAGTTGAATAATAGAGAGCGCCATCGCAGCCTCGAGGTCGACCAACCTGTATCCTCGTGCTCCACCCTGTGTCCCTGTAGCCGGCGATAGTTGTGAATAACGATGCCCGGGGGAGAATCATCCCCTTGCCGGTGCCGTCATGCTGGCTGAAACCGGACTAGCCGCCGGACCCTCGAGCGAAACGCGTTCCACCCCCGGCCTCGTCGCCGACACAGACACCGTCCCACCCCATTCCACGAGCTTTCCGTCAGCTACACACTACCACCCCGTAGTCCGATAGCATCGCGGAACGGACTACTTATCGGCGAGCCGCTACTTATTCCACCCTTTCGTTTTCTCCGTCGCGGTATCGCTCCCTCCGGAAACTCGCTTAAAGCCGGGGGTGGACGTTCAACCAACTTCTATCCGAGAAGCCTTCCGAACGGACTCTACCGACGAGAGTCACTCTGGATATTTTTCTGCTACCTAATTTTATCTTGAAATATGCCCCGTGACGTTTTCATCAACGTCCTCGACGTTGATCGAAGAGGGGGTTAATTCGAAGTACAGTAGCAAGGGAACTGATTACTCCAAGTTATATCGATCGCTTTGTTTGAGGATGTCTATTTTTTAAACAAATAAGGGCTCAGCGAAATGATGACTTAAAGTCAGCCTAATTTTGGGCGAACTATGCCGTATGTCATTTTGATCACGATCCCCAATGTTGATCAATGTGTAATAAACAATTTGAGACACAGTAAAAATAGGGTAGATTATTCGAGGTTTAATTGACCACTTTGTTGAACGGCCTGTATTTTACAAAAACAAATTAGAGGCCATCAAAATGATGACTTAAACTAGAGCTAATTTTGCGCGAACTATGCTGTATGTGATTTTGATCAAGATCTCTAATGTTGATCAATGTGAAACAAACAATTTCAGACGGAGTAAAAATATGGAGATTATTCCAGATTAAATCGACCACTTTGTTCAACGGCCTGTACTTTATAAACAAATTCAAGACCATCGAAATGATGACTTAAACTCACCCTAATTTTGCACGAACTATGCCATATGTGATTTTGATCAAGATCCCTAATGTCGATCAACGTGAAACAAACAATTTAAAATAGAAAAAAACAGAAGAAAATCAACGTGAGCACAGGCAGAATATTTTGATTTCCCTACACGAAGTTATGGGGGTTCGAAGACCCATAATTTTCCAGTTATAATTTACTGTTCCTCTAATTTTGGGAGTCAGTACATGTTTAATCCAGGTGCAATTATTTTTACTGCATTTATTCACAGACTGCTATCTTTCCAAATATGTCGATATTTTCACTAGAGATAATAATATTTCAGAAGTTATAGTTGTTCAATAATAAAACTCGCTAATTCAAGAGTTATTTCTACGTTTATCTGAGAGCCTGAATTTCCAAGTTTTCGGCTGCAACGTATGTTGTCTCTGCGACCAGTTTCTCCGGGAAACTTGTCGATGTTCGGATAGTTTCGAGCGTCCCTCGTAAGAGTATCTCCAGGAAAATCCGTAGTCGAGGGGAACGGGCTTTCCCTTTGGTTTTTGGATTTTCCGGTCGCGGTATTCGTCGAAAATCCGACTTGCCCGTGGTCGTCGGTTAGGGGTGGGGTTGCACGCGATGCATCGCGATGCACCGTCGTTATTGTGCATTCCATCGGGAGTTGCACGGCACTCGAGTGAAATACCGAGCCGGAGATATCTTGCTTAGTTTCCCCGCAAGATGTTTCTTAGGATATTGAACCGCGAGAGGGGCAGAAACCCTGGCCTGCAGAAACAATTCCTCGGGAAAAATGGCGGACGGTGACGCGACGCTCGTAAGAGAAATGTAACTCGAAACGCATATTCTCTTCGGATGATATTTTCTTTCTTGCTCTCTCTCTCGCTCGCTCGCTCGCTCGCTCTCTCTGGTGGTGTTTTTTTTCCGCGTATCGGAAAACGTCCTCCACATCGACACCCTTCTTCTCCACGTCTCATTAATTTCGACCCCTCTTTCTCTCATTCTTCTTCTCGTAACTCGCACTTTCCATTACTGTGGATCCCCCTCCCCCTCCCCATTATCGGAACACCCATTATCCTGTTCTTTTAGCCGAGTGTTCTGTCCCTGGTACGTTATATTATCCTTGCACACATGTATACCCAGAAATATAGTCGTCGATGTATCGGCACAAGTCATATTTCTTCTGATAATTTGACTGGTGATATATTGGAGACTTTTCTCGGTTAATTTATCTTTATGTAGTTCAACTGGTGAAAAATTTCAGATAGAACAGTGTACTTTGGGTAAAATTAGGGGAGGACTTTGCTGGGCATAATCTGCTCCCTTTTTAATCGATCTCAAATTGTTTATGTCTCACAGCGTTGGACATCAGGAATCTTCATAACAATGACATATAGCATAGTGTACGTAAAATTAGCCCCAGTTTAAGTCATCATTTCGTTGGTTCTCAATTTGTTTATAAAATACGGACCATTGAACAAAGCGGTCGACATAACCTGAACTAATCTACATATTTTTACTCCGTCTGAAATCGTTTGTTTCACATTGATCAACATTAGGGATCTCGATTAAAATTACCTATGGCATAGTTTACGCAAAATTAGGGCTAGTTTAAGTCATCATTTCGCTAGCCTCTTATTTGTTCTTAAAATACACCTTTTTTTAAATAACCTGACAAGCTCGCAGGCTGACCTGTGTCAGATTAGACTTAAGAATTTTTATCTCGAAAACTATAAATCCGATTCAAGCGATTCTTTCTTCACATTAATCCGGAAGGTGTACCCTACAATATCAGTATTTTTGCGTAGCAAAAATCAATTTTCCATTGCCCAAAATTAATAAAATAATTGTTAGAGTGCCATCAAATTTTCTCGAGAGACTTCACTGTATTCTGTTCCCTGCTCTGCTGTAAAAGTATTGCTCCCTCGTTCTTTTCGCCAGCTCGCTGCCTCCGTTTTCTATGCTCCGTTCCCTGGCCTCTATCCCGGTTAGGGTGGTCGGGGATAATGTCCTCGCGACCTTTGCCTCAGCTACGACCCCTGCCGCGTTTCGAGTTATCGTTCGAGACAGCTCTTCGCACCTTCTCTCCCCTCGGTCGCGTTGTTTCGCGAAACGAACAAGATCTCCATGGATGGAATTTTCCGCTGGCCGAGGTCGTAAAAATGTGGGGAACGGGACGTGTCTGGATTATGGGGATTCCTGTTACGCATCCTTCTTCGTGAGGCTCCATCGACGAGCTTAACCATCCGCGACACCGAAGAATCTCCGTCATAGTGATTCCGTACACTGTCAGGCATGCTGGAACGAACTCATTCGACTCTGGAGCGTCGTTCGTTGCTGTTGGACCGTGCAACGTTATGCACTCGCGACGCGCAAATGTCTTGTGAAACCGTAAACTGAAAGATCTCGTTGCTTTTAATACTGTGTCATTTCACTTTCAATTTAGAACTGTATCTCCTGCTAGAAGGCAACACGCTGGAGCGATTTTGATGAAATTTTTCTGGGAGATAGTTCCTGCGAAAACATTTGACACGTGTCTTTTCTTATTGGCGATTGTTTATTATACAGGGGTGGAAATAATTCTGAAACTTGGGAACGTAGAGGATTAATAAAACTCACAGATTTACTTGATTGTAATAAATGAACGAACAAATCAAGAAAATATTTTCTTGCAGTTTAACGACGCATCTACACATCCCAAAAAAGCTAAATCACGTCAATAGTTTACCGCGAATAAATTCATACAGATTTCTCGAAGCTATTACACTGTAATAAAATTGTTCTTTGCACCCGAGGTGCAATTATCGAGAATTTTTTCCAATGAAGCCAATGAAACTATCATCTCGAAACTTTTCAGGTATATAGAACAATCTTTGAAAAAGAGCCTAACATTTTTTGCACGCGAGAATCACGACTGTATGCATTTTAATAGCCTGCGTAACCAGCAAGTGCGCAGTAACCATAACCATCGAGAGACAGAAATAATTTAATTACCCATCCTGATTTCCCGGCTGATAATCGTCCTTTGCCATAACCGTGGTACAATTGTTTAGCATCGATTGCGTGGATCGGGTTAATCAGTGGGCCGGCGGATAAAAAGGCTAACGAGTCTGAGCGCGATTATGGGAGAAGCGATCTCGTGCGCGCCGTCTCGAGAATGTTTCAGGAAGTGACTAACGCTCGCGGAAAATTTTACAGTCGAGCCATTATCGTAAAAATCTATAGTAGGCCTCCGGGGAGAAAGAGAGAGAGAGAAAGCGCGGGATTATGATAACGACCGAGCGTAAGTGTGGGTTACGCTCTCGGGGGCGTCTATTGTACACGTGACGTGGTCCTCGGATAAAAAAAAAAAAAAAAAAATGAAACGAGCCGAAACGCGGCGCACGGATCCCACGTAAAAATTTAATTTAACTTTTCTGACCCCGACCGATGACGCTGCCAGCTATCTCGGCCACGTTGATCGACGTCAGTTCATTTAGAAAGGCCGAATATATCGCTCGAACTTTTTCGAACGAACCCCCGAGGCTTGTTCCACACTATCGGCAATATCGGGACTATTAATCCTAGATATGGGCATTCCTGCGATCTCGATCACCACGCATTTCCCAGTCTTTGGAGGCCGCAATCCTTTTCTAACCCGGCCAATAAGCCGACCGATGCTCGCTGGCACGCGTAAACGCGACCACGCCGCGGGAAACGAAGAAACTATGCCTGTGCCAGTCGAAACGGTGAACGTTCATGTGAAAATCTCAAACAAGTTTGTTACACGTCCATCGAATCATTCGATTTTCAATTGTTTTTATTTCATACCGGGAATGAATGATCGCCCCGGACGAACGCACACTTTCCAGGTAAAACAACTGCCATAAATCTTTAGGACAAACACTTGAAAAAATTCTGGCTATCAGACCAAACATGGGAGAATGCATGCGGAAAATCCTGCGTTTGTAAACTTTACCGTTTCTGTTGAATAAATAAAGAACGACGATGAAAATAGACGATTGGACCACGGCTGTCGGCCTGATTTGAATTTTTTGTGGAAATCTGGGTGAATGTATTTTTATGAAACTTGGCGGGTCTTGTAGAGCATATGTTCAAGTAGTATTGTGAATTTTTTCTAGCAAAAATCATCGATTTTGTGGAAGATGTACAATGACGACGGGAGCTAAGACGAGAATAAAAGAAACAGGAGACATCAGGTAGTGGGAGTATAATTTTCCCAAACAAATTAGTATGATATAGCAATGAATTTTATTTCGGTTTATATCATATTTAATTATCTCCACTGAAAATGCTCGTAGATCTCTAAAAGTTTAAAAGAAATTACCGGTCCTTCGTTAAGACACAACTTCTTTGATTTACAAGCCGGTATGAAAGACTTGATTAACATTTCATCTCAATTTATATACATGAAAGCGTGAAAGAATATAAATTATGTAACTGGTTCAAACTAGAGGTGCAGGTTCACTTCCAAACGAGAAATAAGTATGATTTAATCGGACTCTGTTTCTCTTGCCTTTAAATCTTGAAGTTTTTAATCTTGCTCCGTGAAGAGCGTTATTATAATATGAAAATTCGAGGAGAGAACGGTAGGTAGTCGGAGGAATAATTGTCTGGGAGCCGAGAGGCCGGGATAAATAAGTCCTTAAGGCGAGAAGAATTTTCCATACTTATCTATTCGACGTCGGTGCACCTCTGGTTTCCCTGCAGGCTACTTCATCCAGCATGGTATGATAGCGGTTGTTAAATTTGCATATAAGGTGGCCCGGTGCGGTTTTCGAGCTTCCTTTTGTAGGAAGGGATTGTTTCCGCGCATAGACGGAGCGATGGCTCGGCGAAAATGGCCAGTGTGGAAGCCTGTTACAGGATAATAATAGGCCGCAGCATTTATCGATATAGCGCGTATTGTTTGCAAAGGCTTCCCACGAACAGTTCCTCGAACGCCAGCCACAGAAATTCCTCTGACAATCCGGGTCGGGCGCAAACAGAGAAACAGAGACCAATACATAGAAAGAGAGAGAGAGAGAGAGAGAGTTTCCCGTACAGGATTACAACTATTTTTCATCCCAGATGACAATCGATCGTCGCCGACGTCTGTCCCGAGGAGCACAGCCGGAAACACAGCGCCCGTTTAAACGACGGGAATTTTCTTAAGGACTTAAACTCTGTTTAAGGACACGTCACGGGGACTAATTACCTAATCAGCTGCCGGGATTCCAAAGTTACGCCGCCCGGAAACTCGCAGCTAACTCGGTGGCGTGAACGATGCGACCGCTAAACGTTGCACTCCTTTGCCAGCGAACTAATTGCAGGGTACGCCGCGGAGTAATAGTTCCTTGCGAGACGAGTCGCGTTGTTCTCGCCCCGCAACAACAGACAGAACACACCCCGGCACGCGATCGATCGTGGTCGATTGCTGGAAAGATCGAGACCGGAAATCCAACGAACGAGCGCCTGTCCCTTGAGAAAACCTGTTCCTCGAACGATCTTCGCGTGTTCGCCAATTTTTCCCCCAGGGAACTGTCGGGCCCATTGATTTTAAACTTTGGGGCTGCATTTGGGAATCCTTGGAGAACACGCCAGAATTTTTTCCGTCCGGAAATTGTGACCATGTTCGAAGTTATGGTGTTTTCTATCGCAGCAAGGCTGGTACTGTGCTGCAATCTCATTTGATTGATACCGTATGGTTGTCATTTGACTGTAATAATTTTTTTCCAGGGAACTGACGGGCCCATTGATTTTAAACTTTGGGACTGCATTTGGGAATCCTTGGAGAACACGCCAGAATTTTTTCCGTCCGGAAATTGTGACCATGTTCGAAGTTATGGTGTTTTCTGTCGCAACAAGGCTGGTACTGTGCTGCAATCTCATTTGATTGGTATCGTAGAGTTATCATTTGACTATAATAATTTTTTTCCAGGGAACTGATGGGGCTATTGATTTTAAACTTTGTGGGTGTATTTGGCAGTCTATGGAGGATAGGATAATATTTTTTTCATGGGAAAATTATGACCACGTTCGGAGTTATGGAGTTTTCTATCGCAGCAAGACTGGTAGTGTGCTGCAATCTCGTTTGATTGATATCGTATGGTCATGATTTGACGATAATAACTTTCTGCCGCCATAGAGCGGCATTTTAGCACTTTTGTGATCCACTATGGAACGACGGGCACATAACGGGAGCATGTGTACAAGCTAACAGGAGTTCGATGAAGAACACGAACAAATGAACGTTTATTCGGCTTCTACGGGATGATCCGCTGGTCAAACTTCCAGCTGCGCTTGTTATTAATCGACGGGGGGTGCTCGTAACTCATCGCCGACTCCCTCCGCAGTCTGCTCTAAGTTTTTTTATAGCACGGCTCCCCCCCCCCCCCCTATTCGTCCTTCGCAATTTTTCTGCGCCGGACGCGCGGCCCCGTATATCTCAACCGTTCGTTTTCGTCGTTCCGTTTTTACCTTGGAGTCGGCTCGAAGCCGAGAGGAGAGAGACGATCGAAAAACGTTTCGGACGCGAGAGATCGCGGTTCCAAGGCCGCGACCGTGCAAAAACGAGCGTGCAAGGGATCCCGAGGCCGCGGGTAGGCGCTGCAAGCCCGTATGACGTTCGCGAAAAGGTCAGGGGTGAGGATGTGAAATGGCAGGAGCCAGGTCACGATGCACTTCTTTTTAAAGATAATTCGGTCGGGACCGCGTGGGACGAGAACCTCGAATTTACCGGCTTTACGCTTACCCAGATTCGCAACTGTATTCGTGGCACCAGGACATCGCGTGCATTCTCCACAATTTTTATTATTTTGGCTGGAGAAAATGACCGATATTAGTTGAATATATACTTTATAAGATCCAGCAGATTTCGTTAAGAAATATTGATCGGTGTTTGCGCAAAAAATTCGGAAAGATGCACAAGTTTCCGAGCCGCGCAAATCAGCTTCTCGATTTTCCAACCGAGGCACCAGGACGTCGTGTGCATCCTCTACAATTTTTATTACTTTTGCTGGAAAAAATTACCGATATTAGCTGAATATATACTCAACAAGATCCAGCAGATTTCGTTAAAAAATATTCATTGGTATTAGCGCAAAAAATTCGGGAAGGTGCACAAGTTTCCGTGCCACACAAATCAGCTTCTCGATTTTCCAACCGAGGCACCAGGGCATCGTGTGCATCCTCTACAATTTTTATTATTTTTACTGGAAAAAATTACCGATATTAGTTGAATATATACTCTATAAGATCCAACAGATTTCGTTAAAAAATATTCATTGGTATTAGCGCAAAAAATTCGGGAAGGTGCACAAGTTTCCGAGCCACGCAAATCAGCTTCTCGATTTTCCAACCGAGGCACCAGGGCATCGTGTG
>CM052124.1:4264721-4280052 GCA_028454245.1 Halictus quadricinctus
AAGATCCAGCAGATTTCGTTAAGAAATATTGATCGGTGTTTGCGCAAAAAATTCGGAAAGATGCACAAGTTTCCGAGCCGCGCAAATCAGCTTCTCGATTTTCCAACCGAGGCACCAGAACATTGTGTGCATCCTCTACAATTTTTATTATTTTTACTGGAAAAAATTACCGATATTAGTTGAATATATACTCTACAAGATCCAGTAGATTTCGTTAAGAAATATTCCTTGGTATTTGTGCAAAAAATTCGGAAAGATGCACAAGTTTTCGAGCCACGCAGACGGGCGGGCGAACTGTTCCTCGACTTTCAACGGAATTTATTTATTTAACGAAAGCCGTAAACCCCACGAATGTGGGATTTTGTGTATGTGTTCTACGAAGTTTGATGCGATACTCAGAATTTTTATAAGCGTTATTACTAAAAGTTTATAGAGCTGTTAAACTTTGAACGAAAACTAAGTGCAAGCTTCGCAGAGAAAGTATCGACCGGTTCGGTCTCAAAGATGGTTGCAATTCGAAACAGCTAGCAGTATTGGAGGAAGAAACAAATTTTTATTCAGTTAAAGTACGGCGCAATAGACGCAATATTTATTTTCCATAAAGATCCTAGCGATAGTATTTATCGATCAAAACGTTTCATGGCATTTTCATTCTGAAAGGGATCATATTTGTTTTCAGAATAGAGAGGGGTGGAGACATTGAAAATGGCGGCGCAGACGTCCGAAAGTTTCGCGAAGCATTTTTGTCTTTATAGGGGCGGGAGGGGCGAAATGGAGGAATTCTATTTGCATGAAGAATTTCAGGAAACTCGACGCCAGGAGCAGAAATGTCGAACGCTTGCTATTGAGAGACACGGGAGGGCACACGGCGATCTCCCGGGAGACTTTAATGACCGGACCGCCGAATTCCATAAACCGGCTCGGTATCGGATTATATCGCCGGTGGTATACGGCTTTCATGATCGTGTTCGAATTTTAATACCGCGTTTCGCGTAACGCGCACGACACGATCGCGCGCGCAGAAAGCGCCTACCAACTCCGGGGCTCGGCGGCTATCGGGCTTCCCCTCGGGCTTTACGATATCGCGAAACGCCCCCCGGACCCGTTTAAGTGCGATGGACGTCGTAAGCTTTACGATCGTCCTAGAGCCGACGGCCCACTTTCGCTATATTGCGAACCGTTTCGATTTTCCGGCCGCCGCTACCCCCACCCTCCGCCGGAATCTGCAAAAAGCTCGACAAAATTCGTGTCTCTGTTAATCATACATTATTCATTACACGCGAAACAGTTGCGGGGGTCGTTCAATCGAATTCTGGTATTACTTATTTGCCAGCATGAGACTCTTCATAAAACTACCCCTGCAGGGGATGCTCCGATCTAAGAAATTGAACCCCCTGCTGGTTGATTTTGAACGTGGTTTTAAACAATTAATTGAACAAATAAATGCTCACCGATTGCGAGCCTGACACGCCTAAATGAATCTTAAATGAACACAGTTATTGAATTATTTCTTGTTGCATCAACCCTATTCCCTAAACTCGTTGAACTTATTAGGAAATTATTTCCTAAGACAGAAAATTGTTTGTGAATAGTAGTGTTAACGCAATAATACGAAAGAATTGATGTACCTAATTGTACTGAAAAAGTTGCAACATTCCTGCCCTAGTACAATATAAAAAATATTGTTTTATGTGATGCTGTAATTACGACTTTGCTAGGGAGTAAAAATATAAAAGCTTTTTCAGTATAAATATCCATTCTTAATTGGCAAGGAAATATTCGCGAAGTACACTTACTGATACAGTACAGTCTTGATCTAAGCCCAATCCCTGGGACCGTGCTGTGACATATATCGTGTAGGACTACTATTTCCTTGCGACCGAACTAAAATCGTGTAGCTCCTTTAGATCGAGACTTTACTGCACTTTGCTTCAAGAGACCTGAACTTGACTATTATTTATTTAACGAACGAGATTTGAGCCTCCTTTTCTGTCTATCTCAATTAAGTATGAGCTTACCAAAAAACCTAGTTTTAACCTATTTCAAGATATGACAATTTTTGAATTATTTCCACCTATTTTCTAAAAAGGTCCCACCGTGCACCGCGCTACCTGCCAGCGGTTTGCATACAGGAATTGTCAAGAAGACATGAATTTTTGTTCTGCAATGTTTGAAAGCATCCACGAAGAATACCCCACGGAGAATTCGAACATGTTATTCCTGGAGAAGAGCAGATCTTCCCGACTGAAGCCGATCTCTTCGCTGAAGAATTCTCTTGGCATCGATCACTGATCGCATTAGCGTCCGTCCAGTATACCGTATGAAATCGCTCGGGGTTACTTGGAAAGCCTTGGGACACCGACTTATCCCGGTTCTTTGTTTTTTAAAAATATAGCACTGAGAATTGTTAGGTGAACATGGAAAATTGACAAACTTCTGAGGTAATAAGTACATTGTGGTGGAGCCACCATTACGTATGCATTTGTGACAAGAATGGGAACAATTTAAAATAGCGACAGAACCGATGTATTATTTTCAGCCTGTCAAAATTATTAAAGAAAGAATTTTTCACTTGGTTCCTGCACAACATTCTTATATTTCTCGAACTAATCATAACTTTGCATATGAATAATATTTTCTTAACAAAAAAATTTCTGATATAAAGATTGGCAAATTATCTGCGGATATTTATGCATTTCTTAAATACAAGAAACCATTTATATTATTAAAGTTTACCAAAGTATTTCAGTTTTCACAGAATGAATCCTCGCATCAACGAAACAGATTTTTCTCCGAGTACAATGTTTAGAAAATGAACTGTCAAAAATTGAAATTGCAAAAAGAACTATTGGTTAACATTTCCGCAAAGTTTAAACTTGACATGTTTATTAACAGTGTTTTAAAAAATTTCCAAAGCTAGCAATTATTTTGCAACCCCTCGAAAAATCATCTCTAGAGATTTGTCCTTCCTCGAGATCATAAAATGAATTATTATACGTTTCGACCAGATATTCCGGCGGAGTTGCAAATTTGAACTTCCCGCGGGTTTCGCGTGCGCGTCTGGATATTTTAATCTCCCGTCCCACAGAGAGATAGAGAGAGAGAGAGAGAGAGAGAGAGAGAGAGAGAGAGAGAGAGAGAGAGGGAGGGAGAGAGTAACCAATAATTCGGGGGCAGCGTTGATCAAACAATTCAGGCGGCTCTCGTGTTACCGGGGCTTGATTATCTCGACTTTCGCAGCGAGCGTCGAGCAAGCAGATACCCTTTCAATCGAGATCACCTTTCGATCGGCTAGGATATCGTTGTACAGAGGCCGCGTTTCGCGTCGGATCAAGCCCCTCCGCTCTCTCGATCGAACCGCGGAAGACGAAGCAATAACGGATATTAGAGGTGTACAGATTTCCGCTCCTCGCATCCACAATACCGATCGAGGGAGAGGGAAACCTTGCTGCGTACGTTCCGCACACCGTTCCGAGCACCGTCCGTCGTTCATGTTTGTCTTACAACGTTGTTACACCGTCGCGGCTCGAGCTTACGATTGACGTTTTAATTTGCATTTGTATGATTACAGGGCTTCCCCGGGACTCATAACTATTCATAGCGGGTGGCATACTCGCGGAGACCCGCTCGACACGGATGCGATCCTGGAAAGAAATGGCTGAGAGTAATCTGCAAAAAATCGGTTTTATACTCCTCGCGCTGAAATGGACGATTAGCCCCAGATCCCGGAGGAATATATCCATTACTTTTACAATGGGCTCCATTGTGGGCAAGATGCAAAATGCGATTTTGTTTTTCCATATGAATCGTTAAAATGCGATGGACATTCTCCGTGAAATATTGAAACAATTTAGCAAATAAAGGTCATGGAACCTCGGTCCTAGAATACGGTGAATTCTCGATATATGTCACACTCGATATATGTCACAGCGTCATGTAGCGTCCAGGAGACATACCCGAGCCGTGTTATGCGTCCGAGGCTTCTCGAGACCCCTTATACCCCGCGGTAGTGGGGATAATTCCGCGACGATTATCATTCAGGCCTTGGCGACATATATAGAGAAAACCCTGTACCGATACATCGGAGCTCTAGAGGCCTCGGTTCACGGCTCCTGACGGGAGAAACTCAGCGGTAGTAGGGATAATTCGACGACATTTATCATCCAGGCCTTGGCGACATATATAGAGAAATCACTGTACCGTGTACTATGACTTTACACTGCACACCGTATCTCTTTCGAGTACCACCTCCACCCAAAGTGGAAGACCGAATTATTTGTTCAAAAAATTTTGACAACATCTGCAAAATTCTAGAGTATTCTTAGAAGCTAAACTTTTCGGGTTAGCACCGAACGTCTGCTGCACCGACTGCGGTTCACTGCACAGAAAGATGCGACGTGAGAGATAAACCGTGGCACAAGGTTCTGTTAACTTTTGCGGGATTGTTCGGAGGTGTTAAATTCGGCGGAACAAGATGGTGGCAACCGTGGAGGTGTCCGAATGTAAAGACGGTTTTCGAGCAGCTGGTCACTCGACGAGCACGTCGTCGACGGTCGTTCGTCAGGGAACCAGGCGTCGCGCTCACAGGAAAGTTCCATCTCATCAGCCATTAAACAAAGCAGCAGCAGACACAAAGGAGCGTCTGCATTGTCGAGAGGGTAGCTGGCAACGGCTCAAGAGACAACCAACCCCCTGTCGACTGGCGTCGAGAGGTGTTTCTGATTAATCTCCGCGGCCCCCTCCCTTCTCTTTTTTTTTTCTTTTTCTCTGCTGCTACTGCTTCTTCTTCTTCCTTCGGCTACTCGTGTCCCCTTCTCACGCCGACCGTGCTCCGCACCTTTCAAAAATGCAAAACGCTCCCGAGTAGCCCTTTTCCTTTTCAAACCGTAAGACTGTCCCCTTGCGGGTAGCTAACTGTCCTGCGACGGCTCAAAGGGTGCAATCCATAGACCCCGACCCACCCCCCTGGTCATGAAATATTGCAGTTCCCGCAATCCTGCCCTCTGTTCGCAAATATGCGCAAACTAGTGGGTAACGATGCAGGAATTAATACCGAGAATGTCTTGGAAAAAACTGCTGAATTTATTCAAGGTGGAAAATTAGGGAGTGAAATGCAATGGTTATAACTTAAAGCTGGTAATAGCACAAATAGTTTAAGTAGTGATTAATATCGTGGGATTATGATCCTCCAGACGAATTGAGTCTGGAGATTAGGAAAAGTCGGAGGGTTTTCTTTTCCAAAATCCTACAATATTTTGTAAAATTGCCAAGAAATCGATTGTATCGTACAACGAATCGGATGTACATTTTCAATAAGAACTAATACTTTGTTGCAGCACTTTGATGTTTTGTACACTTTATAGGACGGTAGAGAGGCCGATCATCAGCAGAGAAATGACAAGGGTTAGCTCGGAAGGAACGAAGATGAATCTTTCTGGATACATTGCAGCAGCAGTTTGATTAGATCGTGGAATCAGCCAGTTTTCGTTGGCTCGCGATCCGGGAATCTTAGCGTCAAGATACCCGAGGTGGATTGCTCTCGGTTCAACAAGAATGATCGCTGGTGATCGGCGTCTGGTACCCATCTACCCGACAAACGAGTTCGAGTGCACCACCAGTAATAGCCTCTCTCACGCGATCTTGAATTTAACCTATCGATCAGGGGGAGCGTGTTGCTCGATCGCGCTCTTCAAAGAATCCTCGGCGAAGTCGACCGGGATATTAGGCAGAGCGTTCCCCTTTTGTCTTGAGCAACGTCCTCCGGAAGATCTGCGCGGTGCCATTCCTCGAACTCAGGGCCAAAGACCATAACTCTTGTCCCTTCGACGTCCTTGAACTTCTCAAGAATGGAAAATTTAAAATGAAGGATCACGGACATTTTAGTTCATCTCTGTAGCACCTACTACAGTGCTAAAATATTTTATTTATGTTTAAGATTAATTTCCCTTGGATCAATTTCCCTGTCAACTTTGACAGGCTATATCTCAGCAAGCAATTAACAGATTTAAATATTTTAAGAACCAGTGGATACACTGATTTATACACTATAAATCTTGTGTAGTAGTAAAAATCTGTAACACGAAAATTAAATTAGAAAATCCAATGTTGGTCGTTTTTTTCGATAAATGGCACCAACGTCTCGACCTTCATCATATTTGTCAACCGTAATTTTCCATCGTTTTCGTCGACTTATGATGAGTTTATTCTTCCTTTATCGGGACAGAAAAATTGTCTAACAAGCTGTTAACACATCCAAACAATGGACTATTTGCAATTGTTCATTGGTGAAATTTTCTTCGATGTTTAATCGCGTTTTTCATTGTCTTTCGCTGGCGGATTCGCGAGCATTCCGACTACTCTCGCAGAAACAGGTGGATCAAAGAGGGTTGCAGTCGCGCGGAATGCAATCGCGAGAGGAAACAAGCCGCGGATAAGTGGAGTGCTAACCGGGCCGATCGAGTTCCCTCGAAAAGGACATTGATACGTAGATAGAGAGAGAGAGAGAGAGAGAGAGAGAGAGAGAGAGAGAGAGAGAGGGAGAGGGAGAGGGGAGGAGAGAGCAACGTGTACCCCCATCCACGAGAGATTGGAACCTTTAACGGAGATAAAGGACCCGGTTTAGAGTCGCTTCCACCGGAAGAACAACAATCCTTTTCCTCTTTCCATCGTCCTTCCGTCTCGGCGACTCCGCTCGGCTCCCGGACTCGCGAGTTTTTTTCCCCGCGAGAATCGACTTCCGATGCGACCAATTGTTTCGACCCAAAGTGGCCCGAACCTAACCCGGACTTGTTATATCAATTCTATACGCAGCAGATTTCAATAAGCTGAGCACGAATTACACAGCCGAATTTCAATGATTGAATTTTCAACTTTAGGAATTTTTTATAATTAAACTGTAAATGTTACGCGAATGATTTTTATGTAGGACGATTCTGTGGACTCTCACGAATGCAACGGTATATATTTTGTTAACGTTACCGGATGTTCAAACATGTTTAAAAAATGTTTAGGTGCAACAAAGTTCGATGCATTCAAATCGTGCATATAGAAGTCGTCAAATTTTCAACTTTAGGAATTTTTTCTGCTTCAGTCGCGAATGCTACGTGGATGATTCTTGTGCGGAATTGTTGCATAGACTTTCAGGAATGTGGCAGTATTTTTTTTCTTAAGATTGTAAATTTTTAAACATATTTGAAAAACCCTTAAATATACCTAAGTTAACATAGTGCACAAGTGACGTCGAACTTTCGACTTGGAGAATTTTTCCTGCTTCAACCCTAAAAGCTATTATAGTAGATTCGTTAGTTAAAATAATAAAGCTAGTATAGTAGATTATAGTAGATTTCCAAACAGCATTATAAACATTTAACTAGGTTTAAACAACGTTCAAAGGGGGCGAGACATAATGCGTCTTAAATGTTGGATATTTTCCCATCAATTACAAAGAAGGGTGGGGGGGATAAATAACAAAAGTCAACAGGGGTCAATAAACGCTATTGACAGATCCCTCTGGCTTTTCCGCCGGCCAGCATTGTCCCCGTCGAATTTTCACCGCAGCTGCGCGGAGTACACAATCGATTTGCAAAAATCCGCGATTATTCGCGCAGTTATGCCCTCCGCTGCACTTCGACTGCAATTCACCTGGTTCAAACGGTTCGTAGGGGTAAACGTTGGCTCGCAGCGTATCCTGCATAATTCTCCGAACCCTACGGCGACGCGTTCGACCGTTCATCGACCCGTGAACAGCGCGAATTCCCGTTGCGACTTTGCCCGGCGAAAATTCGCACTGGCGAATTAAAATTTCACGATTTCCGGCGTCGCCGGTGCAGGTGCCCGTCGTTCACCTGGATGCACTTTGTTCCTCGGGAAGCGAACACGGAGAGAGGGGGGAGGGGGCGAGTTCAGAGCTGTGCATCGGAAGAGCGGATTAGCCGCGAACGGTGTCATCGGATCTTTTAGCGAGGGTAGGGGGCGTAATTAGTATTCATGGCGCGAGTCGGCCGGAAAAACGCGAACTTGTTGATTGCGCAAGGGCGCGGCAGCCTGCATTCAAGTTAATTACGTCGCGCGGTACGCACGGTTAATCGCGATTACCGGGTTAATACCTGCACGCCGCGTACGTGCGCGCGGAGCCGCGGATCGGCCCGACCCGGCTCGGCCCGAAATCTTTGTCATTGGTTAATTAAGTCGCAAACGCGCGAGCATTAATAACTTTACGGGGGAGACCGCTCGCCGGTGCGCTGTCCCGGAAAAACGGAATAACGAAAATCAACCCGGTCAACGGAGATAATCAAGCGACGCTCCAGGAATTTTCCGTCTCGTTCATTCCCATCCCGCACGCTCCTCGCATTTTACCGGGAGAAATTAGCGAAAGCAAGCCGAGTTTTGTGCAATTTTTTATCTAATTGAATCGCGAGTTTATTGAGGATTTTTACGCGTTGTTGGTTGGCGATGGTTTTGTAGTTTCCCGGGTGAAAAAACTGCCCCACATAGAAAAAGAATTTTCCGTTTTCCTGTACGGCAAACCTCTTTGCATTTTCCGAGGAGAAATTCGAAAACACAAGCTTATCTTTGTGTAATTTTTATGAACTTGCGAGACGGTTAAAGAATTTTGTATGGTATGTGGTTTAGTAAATTGAGGGAAAAACCACCCCTTTTAGGATGGGATTTTTCATCTTATTCATTTCCACCCTCTCTCTCTGTATTTTTTCAGAAAATATTCAACGAAATAATTGGAGAATTTTTAGCGGTGCTGGTTGGTGTTAATTTTGCGCTTTCAGGGAGAAACCAACCCTCTCAAGGGATGATTCTGCTGAGTCGTTCATTCATGCAATCACAGTTTGGGGATCGGAAGAGAGATAGAGGAAATATTTGCAGAAACTTCGGAGCATTCGCGAAAGGCTATCTGCAGGAAGATGCTTGGGAAATGGTTCCAGAAAAATATTCTTTCCAGAGATTTTTACATGTTTCCAGGAAAACGGAACAACGAAAATCAACCCGGTCAGCGAGATAATCGCGCGACGCTCCGAGAGTTTTCCGTATCGTTCATTCCCATCCTGCACACTCTTCGTATTTTCGAAGGAAAATCGGTGGACACAAACTGATTTTATTACGATTTTTATATGAAATTTCTTAATAAAACAACTGGGAAAATTTAAAGGATGATAGCGCAGAGGGATGTAGAAATCACTCCTTTTTGGCCGAGTTATTTATTTACGCTCTGATAATTTGAGGAAATATCAGAGATCCAAAAAATTTGACTGAATTGTTTATTTCTGCACTGATAATTTTAAAATTGTAAGAAAGATCAAGGAAATATTTACAGAAATTATTTGGCACATGAAGGTGTAATTGTATTTCCAGAAAAATATTGTTCTTTGCTTCTTTGTAAAAATTGTTACCTTTTCAGGTGAATGGAAACTTCCTTTAATTATTGCTAATTACGTGGTGAAATTGTCACTCCGAACAATACAGAAGGGAAACGTTTCTGTCTTTCTACAGCCTAAACAATTGAATATTCTACGAGAAAATATTCTAATTAACGAGTTCGCACGGCATTGCACAGTACCAAATTCATACACGCCGAACTTCAGAAATCTCGAATATATTCAAGTACGGAAAATTTTTAATGAAACAGAAATACCGACAGTTGCCATACTGTTTGTTAAAAAATTCCAGGGAAAAGCCAACAAAATAAAGTAATAAAGTAATTTCGTCGCAACAGCCAAATAAAAAGAGGCTGACTGCGAAACTCTGCTAAAAAATTGCATATTTTTCTACCCTGAAAGCTGCAACGTTCCAAGCCTTTTCAGTAACAAAGTTATTAATTAACATTTTAAGCAGAAAAATGAATTGACAGCGCTGTATGTTTTAATCGTTTTGTCACTCACTTTTTAAAAAATTATAAATTAATACCGAAAAATGTCAGTCAATCCGAACTTGCCATATTATCCCAATGGTAACATTCGTGATTAATAAAATAAATAATATATTACTTTTTAAAAATGACAAGGGTGTTTAGGCTTTGCGAATCTCTTCTCTATACTCTTATGAATCCCTCAGTCAAATTTCATCACGCTATGAACGTCTGAACGCGGGTTATGAAGAATTTAGTGGAACCGTGACCTACGGTTCGGATAGTAGAGGTTTCACAATTTCCTGATTTAAACAAGCAAATGAAATCCAAACAGGGTCGTGTTTGGTATCATTTTACTCAGGAAAATGTCACGAATACGGCGACAGAAGTTCCAGTAAAAGATAATTAGGAACAAGAGAGTTCTGTCACTAAATTAGTCTCACCGGTACAATGGCACGAATGTTACGTTTAATCGTTATTATTTCCTACATTCGACACTGGGGGGTAAAAGATCAGGCAATAGGGTTCGCAAACGATCATCAGACGTATCAATAGACATCTCTACAACAACTTATATATACAACTTTCAGAAAAAAAAAATAAAAAGTTAAACAGCGACATACCTCGACAAGAGAAGCGACCAATATCGACTCGCGAGAGATATGTCATGTAAAAATTGTCAAATATCAACTCGCGAGGTAACAACCGAATGTGCCGAGGGGGTTGAAGAGTAATACTAATAGCTGTAAAAATAATACTAATATGCTGTACATAAGGAGGTCCCACTGGAGCAAGGAGCACAGAAAAATCCTGGTTCCTCCGTAGGAGCGTGGTGCTGGGGGCACGAAGAAATTAGGCTCCCGTAGGATCGGCTTGCAAGGGAGGTTTCGTTCCCACCCCCGGTATCTGCTCTCGCCTACTCGGCTTGGGTAGCTTCCGAAAAGTCGCCGGTTCGCCTTTTACCTTTTCTGGGGCTGGTGCTGGCCGAGTTCGGGGCGAAGGCCGAGCGTGGAACACGGATAGGGAAGAAAAAGGTGAAACGGGGGTGGCGGCGGCGTCGTAAGAAGCAAGGAAGTAGAAAGAGGAGAAGGAAAGGAGGGAAGGAATGGTTGAAGGGAGACGTAAGAGGGTGGAAACGAGAAGGGTGCCGGCTCTCCGGAGAAGAGACGGACCGAGAGAGAGAGAGAGAGAGAGAAGAGGAGAAGCGAGTTGAGAGAGAGAGAGAGGGAAGAGGAGAGAGGCGGCACGCGACGCTACGGGGGAGATAGGCGGCGGTGGCCCTTCCACGGAGGCGTTCGGACACGTTCGGTTAAGTTCGTGGACCGTCGGCGGTCGATAGAGCAAACACGGCCGCGCCCCAACCCCCCGGGGGGCCGAGAGAGAGGGTGAGAGTAAGAGAGAGGGAGAAAGGGGTGGGAAGGGGGATGAAGCGAGAGAAAGTGAGGGAGAGAGATAGTCTCGGTAAATGCGAGCGTACGTAGGTGCGAGCGAAGGGGACTAGCCTGAGGGGATCAAAACCACCCCTGTGACGGAATATCATAATTATTACAAGCGTTACGCTCTCGTGGGGATCCTCTCGTCCTGTCGAGGACACCGCCGCCTCACAGAGACACGATGCTAGAAAACGACCATTTTTTCACACTGGAAGCACCAAAAGCGAAATTCATTCATCCCCAAAACGCGACTACAATAAACTTCCGTATAACGCGGGAAAAAATTATTAACTCTCCAACTCGGATTATTTGCACGGACATAGAGAATTTTTAAAAATGCTAGCTGGGTCAAAGGGTATTCTCGATGCCACCTTAGCCTAAACAAGGGGTTCTATCGTCATCGATAACGCAAAGTTTGCGTCACCTGGACGGGTCCTAATATTTTTAATTTCTTCCCGTCAGGAAAAAATCGCGCGTCATCGGGTGCTAAAAAGGGCATCCACCCGCGAGTACGAGATTTCCCTTTGTTCCCGCGAGTCTCTCTCTCTCTCTCTCTCTCTCTCTCGTAGTATCAACACTCGCACAATGGTCGGATACGTTGCGGACGAGGCGTACAGCCCGGAGGCTTTATCTTTGCGAAAGATGGCGAGAATAATCGCGGCGAGATCTTCGGTTCCCCTATCCGGTTCATCAGCATTACGTTCCTCGTTTCGCCGGCATGAAAGACCGACTCCTCGTGACACCGTGTCTTCTGTACGGAACGGAACGGAACGAAGGAACGAACGAACGCCAGTTTCTTAGACGATCACGGAAGCAGAGCCCGACTTCAAAGGGAGCACACGGCCGCTTTTTTCCTCCATCCACGTTTCTGGCCGCGGCGACATGCGCGTTATGATCGCGTTTCAACAGATTGCCAAGAAGATGAACGCGAAAACGCGAGGCCCCTGGCCCGGGCTCTCAAAGGGCTCGATGAAACCATCCGTTGGTATCGCCCGTTCCTCTGTTTACCCTGGTAAAGAGAGTGGAAGATAAGGCTTAAAAAAAGGGGGGAAGAAAGCCGGAGCCGCACCGAGCGAAATCGAGAGAACGAGAAGCGAAGAGAGACGAAGAGAGAGAGAGAGAGTGGGAGAGAAAACGTTAATGTTGGCCAGGAGGAAGGAGAAGAACGGCCGAGAGGCAAGGACGCAAATGGGATTGCCTTTCAAATTCCTCGAGGGCTCGTGCCAAGGACGAAGAAAGATTTGAACTTGGAGCCCCGTTCCGTTTGTCCACGCCGATAGCCTCTGATAGAAGTGCCCGCCCCCACGGTCCCGCCCCTCCCTCTGGAGCAGAAGAGGGAATTGTCTCGGAAATTAATTCGTCGAAATTAATTCCTTTGAGACTTCTGCCGTTCCTTCGCGAAATATTTATGAAACTACCCTCGTGCCTTTTCCCTTCGATCGTTCCTGGGGATGGGGAAGTGCTCCTTGGTGACGGTGGCGTTCTGGATTCGCTCCGAAGGGCCAATTGGTTCGGGATACAATGAAAATTAACGGTATTGCTATAGACAGCTATCTGTCTTGCCGTCTGTGTGCTCTGAGGGGGCGTGGCTTTTTCCATCTCGATTTTAACTGGGCCAAAGCAGTGCCCTGTGGAGCAATCCTTGATCTAAGTACACGTCCCACAATGAAGGTCAAGAAGGAATTGTCTCAATCGCGAATGGCCCTTCGAGGTTTCAACGATCCTCCTATAGAAGATTATCTGTCTTGCTGTCGCTCTACTGCGAGTAGGCGTGGCCTTCGCGTTCTCGATTCTAGCGGGGCCAGAGCAGTGCCCCGTAGAGCAAGCTTTGTGCTTTGATCAAAGTACGTGTCCCGTAACAAAAGCCAGGAAGGAGTGGTCTCAAAAATCTTGCTATACAGGATTATCCTACCTTGCTGTTCCTATACCCTGAGTGGGCGTGGCCTTTTCGCTCTTGATTCTAACGGGGCCAGAGCAGTGCCCCGTAGATCAAGCTTTGTGCTTTGATCAAAGTACGTGTCCCGTAACAAAAGCCAGGAAGGAGTGGTCTCAAAAATCTTGCTATACAGGATTATCCTATCTTGCTGTTCCTATACCCTGAGTGGGCGTGGCCTTCTCGCTCCCAATTCTAATGGATCCAGAGCAGAATACCACAGTACCATTATTATTTCAGGATACCCAACATAGGATTTGATATATTTTCTGACAGAAAAACACACGCTAACTTACTAAAAACGAGATTCTCTTGGAAATTACTGAAAATTCTCGAAAAATTCACAGCCCACAGTTTACGCCAGGGGAATATCCTAAACGAGGCAGTGTTTCGCCCAACCATCCAAGCGAATGAAAGAGTAGAAGGGCTTCGAATCGCCCGCACAGAGCTTTCATTTAGTGCATCGTCTTTACCAGGATCCCGCGATTTTCCTAACGGTAGAGCCGCATAGTCGGCGTTACGTTTCGCCCAGGGATGCGTGCAAGCATATACATCCAGCCCGTTGGCGGCGTTACAACGAACAAGATCTTTGAAGTATCCGGCCCCGCAAAGCTTCGCTGCTACCCGTATCCGTCGTTCTTATAACGATCCACGGCCCGGTGCTCCCGAGCCGAGGCAAACCGGCGTGTTTTCATTCCCGCGAGGAGACTCGAATCCGCCCCAGCATGCCGCCGCGGCGAAACACAGAGCCGCGCCGCTTAAGCACGCCTATGAATGCGACTGGGCGCAAGTATTTACACGGGGAGCGTCTTTAACGATTTCCGGGCTACCGATTCCTTCCATCGACACGCTCCGCCCACTACATTCTACTAGAATCCCGGAGATTCTACGTGGAGCCTGTTGGAACGAAGATGGTCCCTCGGAGCCGCGCTGGGACCCCTCCTGGTGTCGGAGCGCGGAAGCCACGCCCACTCGGGGCACGCAGGAAGACGGATAGATTGCTTTCTATGGTAAGATCAGAGAACTTTTCTTGGTTTTTTGAACTGGGTGCTCTTCAGGGCAAATACTGAGCTCCATTTCTTGGGTAAACTTATTTTTAATAACTAGTTTTAATAACTATTATTTTGGAGTTATTGAAGTTATTAAATGACGAAATGTATTCTCATGTAACATCTGTTTCTTACAGTTGCTTTGCACAATTTCTATTTTACTTGTGATTGACGACCAACGTTGTCTTGTAAAAATGAATTGAATTTCTTTGGATTTAATCGAGTATTGGCTCCACTGTGTTCAGGATTGTTAAACTCTCCAATAATTCCTTTTGAAAGGAGAAAAAAATAACGGAAAATAGTACTGAAAAGTATTCCGGACCGCTTTCGCATGAAATTCTAGCAATCTCTAGCCGGCGGCGTGTATCTGCAAGGGGGATGCTACGGGAAAATGGTTTTTTCCTCTCCCTCCATCTTTCCACGTTCGTTGCGTTGCCATGGGCCGAGCGCGTTCTCGTCCGATTGTGCAAATTATTCCCTCGTAAACGTTGCGAGGAGAGAAAGAGCAAGAGAGAGAGAGAGAGAGAGAGAGAGAGAGAGAGAGAGAGAGCTTAAAGCGCGCGCGCGTGATTTTCTCTCGGTTGCGTCCTCTTTATCAAACACAATGTTGCTCGGCGTGTTTCCGCGCTTTTGTCGGCGGAGTTACATCACGCTCGCAATTACGGCTCTTTGTCCGGCGACTTTGCTTCATCGTGTCTCGATTGCGACTCGCAGCACCGTGAAATATAATGCACGGTCAGAAAAGTGATTCGCGTTCGTCCGGTCGGAATCAAATTTGCAGCGCCACCGGTTGCTCCGTCGATCGGCTCCCTCCTCGACGCCCAAAAGTGTATCCTTCTATACTTGTCTTCGACGATTTCAGAAAATGTTCACCTAAAAGATGCTCTAAAATTGATTTTGAAATGCCAGAATACCATTGATTTTAATTTATGGGTGTTATATTCCTAATGATGAAAATGTTCAAATGTTCAAAAATTCTCTCTGAAGAAATACATGACGTCACATCCCGAAAATTGCACCAGTATCAATAGCGGAGGTACCTACTGACGTCACGATCTGT
>CM052124.1:4295674-4321072 GCA_028454245.1 Halictus quadricinctus
AAAGACCGATCATTTGACCAGTTTTATCATTCAGGTTGAGTATTAAACGTGGCAAATCTCTTCTCTATAAATACGTGTGGTCGCCTGCAAAGCCGCAACTGCAACCAATTACGTGATCGTCGCGGGAGAAATTGCAGCGCACGCGATGTTGCAAAGCTGCAATTACCGATCCGAAAGAAATGTAACCTGTCCTCGACGCTGCTGTCCGGCTGGGCTTCTTCTTGCGCCCGAAGCGCGACTCGCGAAAAAAAGATGCGAACGCGGCAACCATACTTCCGCGTGAAAACCGCTATAGAGTGGCCGAGTTCCGCGCGAAACGAGTTTCGAAGTTTCCGATAATTACTCGCTCGAGCCGACGCGTAACGCCGGTCGGCGATCATGTTCGATCTAGTCGTTCCCGCGACGCGACGTTTCAATTAAACTCCGCAGAAACCGCAAGTCGGGATTCGAGCGCGTGTGTACAGCGACGCATAATTTCCCTAATTGCCGGGCCCGTTTACCAACCGTACCGTCGTTCAGGAATCGCTGCCTCCGCGTTGCGCTGCGTCACGAAGCTGCTTTGACAGTGGTTCGAATGATCGCGCAAAAATGACTAGGGCAAAATTAAAAATTGGTAGGGTTTGTCTGCACAGATTAGGGGAGGGTGGAACGCGATTATAATGCTCCCAAGAACTTTATATTTTTGGATTGAAACTGAACGAGAATGTTAAATTATTTGGGCTGATTTTGTGGAACAGAGATTAATTGAAGATGTAGTGATCATTTTAATAAATGGAAAAGATTTTTAGAAAATCCGTAGTTTAGTAATTCGGTACCACGTCACCCTTTCTCACTGTGTCACATTTTTAATAATATTTCTGCTTCTTTTTCGGTAAAATTGATTACAAAAATTCAGACTGGTTCTTGGAACATGGCTGAACATGCACGCAAGAAGTTATCCACGTGGCCCTTTTAAGCTCCTTATAATAAATTCTCAAACGTTGCACAGTAATAAGTGAACCTCGAACTAAAAATGCGTAATACGTCCACGTTCATAATTTTGCTCCTTGAAACTGCCGCGGCGAATGAAATTTTTGTTAATGGAACTGTTTCATATGATCTTCAGGGAATATGAAAATATTTTTTGTTTCACAAGCTCGCCGCATTCTAAGCCCGTGCACGTAAAACTGTAAAAAGTCTGTCGAGAGGTCTGTCCGAAACAGACGCTTAGCCGGGTGCATTGCAGCGGCGCCGCCGCCATTTTGTACAATAAAAGGGCGAAAAAAAAATTCTGACATTCTTCAAAGTCTATGTAATAAAACCGGAATAAAAAGTTCTCCATTCGCGCTATCATTCTTCCTAATAAAAAATTCCAAATTAAACATCCCCTCAGGCGTCTCGAAACGTAGGGGTGGGTTCTCCGCGCTTGAACATTTTTGTAACTAGCGAAAATTTTCCACGATATTCCTCAATCTTTGAACCACCGAATACGAATTTTTTCACTCCAAAATTTTCAAAAAGGCGGCCTGTGGCATTTCTGCTGTGCGAGGTTTTGTCCTCTTTTCGGAGCTCGAGGACAAAAATTCGATTCTGTCCTTCGACAAAACAGGTCTGATTTTCCCCTCGAGGAGAGCGAGAGAGCCATTCCCCGAGTGTCGAAGGGTGTGGAAAAGCGAATCGAGACGACAGGCATCCGCGCGGCGTTTTCCCCGCGAGATGTCGCGAGTCGCGGGGAGGAAAGTTTTCACCGGTCGCGGAATATTCTTCCCCGGCCACAAATTGCGATCCATTCAGGATTATTTGGAATTCGAGGGAAGTTTCTCTCTGCTGCAAGTGGTTCTCTTGCCGGGTGTGGGCGACCGAGTTCAATCAAGTCGAGTCTTTCCTATCCATCCCCGGTTTTCCCACCCCTCTTATCCGTCTGCTTTCTGGCTCTCTTCTCCGCCGGGGTTCTCCGCCACGCGTAAAGCAGTCAAGTTATCCATCGGCCGACTTTCTTCTTCGGGAAGGAGGGCGGTGAGGGAAGGGTGTTTGTCGTTCCCGTTGCGACGACACGCCTAACTCAATCCGACCCGGTCTCTTTCTCTCTCACTCTCTCTCACTCTCTCTCTCTCTATTTCTCACTGCTTATTACGCTGTTTCATTCCGTCGCGTCGAGCCTCGCGGAGAGTTTGCTCGCGTGAAAAGAGGAGAGATCAACCGGGACAGGGCACACGCGTATAATCACGCGAGAATAAGGCTGCGATGAGGACGCGACCGTTTCTGAATCCCCGTGAAATTGCTCGGGAATCGAGGAGAGACTGAGCGCTTCTGAATGGACGCAATCGCGGAAAAATGTCTAGTCACGTTTACACGTGAACGCCGGACCCCGAAGACGAAGCCGGGAATGTTGGACACGCGAAAAATGAAATATAGATAAACCCATCCGGCAAATAAATAATGTTATCTCGCCGCGTTGCTTCGAACCGTTCGTCGAGTCGGGATTGAAATTATTCTCAACGATTTTCTCGGGGAAACTCAGACGTAATCGATACTAGTTTACGTCCTCAAAATTTTCTAGTATTTTTAATTTCAGGTATAATTAATGCACGATTATTCAGATTGCAAGGACGCGTCCAAGAGGAATTATTCCACAAATTTATTTCTCCTAATTTTTATGAAACAATGCAAACCAGGCATATTTATTAAAATTGCCATCAACTGATTGAATCCTCAGCCCAGTCTTCACTCGATACACAGTGATTTCCCTATATATGTCGCCAAGGCCTGGATGATAAACGTCGCGGAATTATCCCCGCTACCGCGGGGCATACCTCGGACGCCGAGGAGTGTAAACATAACAGGACTCGGGTCTCCTGGACGATACACGACGCCATCGAGACCCGTGTTGTCGACATATATCGAGAATTCACTGCATGTCCCAAATATCTAACCGACAAAAGTCCCACTGCCGCGGGGTATACCCAAGAAGCTTCGCTGTCCTACGTTCGGTATCAAAGAACAGTATCTCCTAGCCGACATATATCCCTGAGTGTTGTGGACATATATCGAGTAAAAAGACGGTACTGCCACAGCATAATTTAAAGCAATTTTTACATCACTACGCTGGGTACCCGCTAACTTCCCTAGAAAAATGTTTCCAATATTTTCGAAAATCCCCGACCGCTTCCCATGATGAATTATCTACAGCGTTGCGAGGAAAAGCGCAGATCGTGCCGTACGCGCACCGATAATAATCGAACCCGGTCCGGCGATCGATAATCGTCCGCCGCGTTAGGTTTCCAGCGGTATTCGATAATGACGCGGGATGGAGGGAGGGGGGGGGGAAGGGAAGCGAAGAACCGGTCGGATCCCAGCGATAAAACGAATTTAAATTAATGCGCCGAACGGTGGATAACAGGGCTACATAATATTTTCACTAAGCACTCTCTCTCCTCTCTGGCAAGCTGTCAGACCTGCAACGATTTGTAGCTCATTTACGCGACCGAAGAGCTTAATTCGGTTGAGCTATTAACCGTGGCACAATGGTTTCGTTGATTTAGTTACATTGCTGCAGGCGAGATGCGGAGGGAGTGCAATAGCTACAGAGAGAACAAGAGAGCAGGAGATAGAGAGAGGGGGGGATGTGTAAAGGGAGAATAGCTGTTCGAAGCTTCAAGTGCCGCGACTCGCTCGAAAACGCGGATCCGCCGGGCTTGAACGGTAAACACGCGTTTGTTGACTTGATAAAATAATCTGATCGACCGTAACGCCCGTTGAATGCGACCGTTCTGTCGAACGCATGAAAATTATGCGTTCTCTGCGGCGAAACACGTCCCATTCTGCCCCGTGGTCTGATCGTCAATAACCGGCGCCGCATTAATTGCACGCCGGTCGTATCAAACAATTTCGAACCGGTTCCCTCTGGTCGGCAACCGTGAAATCCGTTGTTCAACGGTTTCCGTCGTCGACGTCGTCGTTGTCGTCGACGCGGTACTCCCAGGCGAACGCGTTTCCAGGCAAATGTTGCCTTAAAGGAAACCGCACACCGGAGCCATCGACGAGGATCTACAACAACGGGCGATCGCTCTACCGATTAATACGAGTACCAAACATTTATGATAGATCTATCAGCCACCGGTGCCGCCGAGTGCACCGAATCGCACCGACAAAGCTGACTCCGCGCCATAGTTCCCTTCGGCTTCCCGGCAGACACTAAGGGATACCTCCCTCCTCCTCCTCTTGCCCCCCCTTGAACAGCGTAAACGTGGTTATGGTCGAGACCGACAAGGGATTTTCGAGGAAATCGAGCGGAGACGTGCTGCTGCTGTTCAAATATCTAATTAAAGAAAAATCTAACTAACCGGAACTGTAATGCAAATTGCACCTTGTCTTTCGCAGAGATTCGGTTGCGCTTAATTAATCGCGATTTCCAGCAACAATTAGGCACATCTGACGGGTACTTCGTGTACAGGGAAGTTGAACTTAATCTGCTCGGTCTCGTTTGTGATTTCCCTTGGTGGGTTTGTAAGTGGATCCAAAATGTATTTGGACAATTCTATTTATGAAGAATTCTTGGCGCTTGAACTGTGATAACTTCGTTTGAAAAAATTGTACAAGAGTGTATCCAGGCTCAGTTTAAAGCTTGATATCCCTATTTTATATTAATTGTCACTAACTTGAACTTAAAAAATTTTTGCACGTCCTAACAGGCGGGGAGATGAAGATATTAGATTTCTGGTTTTTAGAAAATTGTCGATGATGTGTGAACTAATTTTGTGAGAAAAAATCGTATGCTGATAAACTTGGGTTTATTTTAAAGCTTGACGTCTCTACTTTCATAAACTATCAGTGATTTAACCATCAAAAATTTTCGCACGTAGCAACAATTTTTAGAAAATTATCGCTCCTATTGAAATTGTTATAATTTCGTTTTAAAAAATGCTGTAGCAATATAGACACATTTTAAAGCTTGAAGCCTCTGCTTTTGCCTCCCACCGTTCATTTTTGTCTAAAATATTTTTCCACGATACAGCAACTAGGAAGACGCTTTTTTTACCCTAGAATATTTTGAAATGCCCCAAGAAATTTTGTATTGTATCACTAAACTTTTGAATTGTGGATTACAAGACTAACGAAAAACAGGGAAAGTTTGTAGAGTCGGGATAAGTTTACAAAGAATCGGGAACGTTTGAAAAAGGAGACCCGCAAAGACATTTGCGAGGTTCCAGGAAAAAATGAAAGGGAATAGGAAAAGTGGGTGGGAGAAAAGGGGCGGACGGAAGGGACTCGAAAGATTTCTGTTATTTGACGTAATGATCCCCGTGGAATGCGACGAACGCAGCCGGGAGAATATTTTCTTGGCAAGGCAATTTTACCTGGTCTCCTCCTCCTCCTTCCCCACCTTACTTACCCTATTTCCTCTCCCTTCCGGGACCTGTCATCGATCCAACAGGGAACGGAGCGAAAATTCCACGCGCCACCTTCGAACGAATTTTCTTGCGAGCCTCTTCCTCCCCCACCCCTTTCTCCTACCGCGCTAATAGAAGAAACAATGGGGGCGAGTATGGCTATCGAGAGAAAAAAATTAAAATTCCACGACTGACCGGCAGCTGGTGATTAAAAATACCGAAGGATCGCTCGCATAACTTCGGCCAGGGATCGTGCGAGTCGCGCGCTTCGTTCGATATCGGCACCTTTTTGAAACGACTTCTGACAGTACCGACAACAAATTAATATCTCTAATCAGCGGGCCTCTGTTATTCCTTAATGATACCTCATTCAATAAATTGCGTTGTTCGAATAAATTCACTCCTAGAGGGTCTAGAGGCTGAAGAACGAAAAATCAGTTTTTAACCCCCCACTTAGCCACATTCAAAAATTCTAAAAAAAATCTGGCACATTCAGCACATCGTGCCACACATTCGAGAATTTTTTCCAATTTTTCAGACGCAAACTCTGATCGTAAAAAATGCAGAAACTTGTCGTTTTGCACGAAGATCCAAGGACTAGATCTAATTACGAATTTTTCTTCGAGGCGCAAGGATGACCCTTAAAATTGCGATGTCGATTACAAGGTTATCGGACGTTGCCGAAAATTTGGGTACGGACCGAAAGGGTTAAGGGTCGCGTGCATCCCGCGGTAAACAGAAATGGGCTGGAGCGTGCGGTCGTTGTAAACTTTTAAAACATCCTTCAATCGAACAGAGTGCCGTCGTCGAGTTTTCCGGTAAAGGCGAAACGCGGTACACCGCCGCGTACTCTCCAATATTGCCGGAGAAAAATACTTCGCCTAACCAAATTACTCACCGCCCGACCCGGCCCATCGTTTCCCGATAAACGCGGAGAGAAACCCTTGCGTCGAAAATCTACCGTGTGAAAAACACAGAGAGAGAGAGAGAGGGAGAGAGAGAGAGAGAATCATCGTCGAGGAATAGATATCGGCTCCTTTTAATCGGGAAAAGTGCTGCTCTCTCCCCTCCTCTAAGATTTATAAGGAGCCCCACGGACGGTTTCACTCTTTTCTCTCCCCGAGTTTCCCGACGGGACGGAGGGTAATGATTGCCGTTTGATTCGTGGTACAAGCTTTCGGTGGTTCCCGGAGCCCAAACAAATGATCTCCCTTTCTCTCTCTCTCTCTCTCTCCCCCCTTCTCGCCCTAAACGAGCAAGAGGGCGAAAAACCGGGAACGCAACACGGCGAAAGTTATCGGCCCGGGAACGAGATAATAGGGAGGGAGGGAGAGGAGATCCTACGGCGATAACCGTCAATCATCATTTTCTTACGGGCAACCGTAACCGGATGTCCCTTCCAGCTAAACGCTCGCAGAAAAAGTAATTGCCTTTTTCAGCCGCGCGAGATGCGACGGAACAAAAGACGACTCTCGCGAAACACAATCGTCCGGTTTCGAAAAATTCTACTGGGTTCTGATCTGGTTCTACTGTGGACGAGAGATTGCGATTATCGAGGTGATACAGTAATTAAAAGCTCCGTCGTATCGGGAAGAACTGTATCGGCAATTTTTAATAGAGACACGTTGATGCCATATTGCGGGAAATTGAACGCAATCTTTCTTCGGGTAAAAAAAAAACAGTTTTTCGAAAGTTCGATGTATGTAGTTCGATAACGCACGGTTGGCTTATTGACAGGCGATATTGCCTTTCTTGAACAAAAAAAAAAAGAATGATCAAAGGAGCCGGGATCCGAGAGCTGCAAAAAGAATTTTAACAATTTGTCTGGCGGAAGGGTATTAATGGAATTTCCGAGTATGATACGTTTAACGGGAACTGGAACAGCTCTTTTAACGTAAAAATGTTAATAAAAATCGTTCGATCACGGCTGACTTGAGGATTCAAGGCCATAATTGCTGTAACTATCGAAAAATTGATGGAGGAATCTTGAAAGTCATGAATCTTGAAGAATAATTAAAGAGCTGCCAAAAGTTACTAGTTTCCAAGTCATGAAAGCGATTAAAATAGGAACTGCACATCTATGCAGCTCTTGCATCTTGCAGTCAATGCAGACAATTTTTAATTCGCACAAACGTCCGCAGTCTAGCTACATGTGTTAATGATTGTAAGAGAACAGTTTACAGGGTGCCAGAGAAGTTCTCGGCAAGCAACGTCAGGATAAGGTAAAGACCTGACACCGGGGTGTCGGTGGCCAATCACGCAAAGTGGCATCAGCCGTTGACTTCCGGTACACCTGTGAGCGCGACTCGACTCTACGCGAGCGCAACCATGCACACGTGGACGCGCACGCAACGGCAGCACGCACAAACGCGGGCAATTCTGCAGCGCACGCGGCTACAACTCCTGCAAATATTTACGCGCGCGCGATGTGTACGATGGTAACGACCGGGAAGGTATCTTCGATGCGAGCCTCCATTACCGAGCGGGCTGGAGAGATACGGGGGGACCGAGATAGACTGGCAGACTGGGAGACTGGGAGACACGGAGACTGGGGCACTTACAGAAAATAAAAAACTGAGAGGGACTGGAAGATTGGGAAACTGAGAGATTGGGAGTCTGAGAGTCTGAGAGTCTGAGAGTCTGAGAGTCTGAGAATCTGAGAGACTGAGGTACTGGGAAACTGAAAGACTGAGAGACTAAGAGGGACTGAGAAACTGACAGGGCCTGAGAGACTGGCAGACTGAGAAAAACTGAAAAACTGAGAGACTGAGAGACTCAGATACTGAGAAACTGAAACACTAAAAGGTACTGTGAGACTGAGTGGTACTGAGAGACTGAGTGGCACGGAGAATCTGGAAGGGGCTGAGAGACCGAGAAAAATTGAAAACCCGAGAGTCTGAAAGAAACTGAGAAACTGAGAGTCTAAGAGAAACTGAAAGACTGAGAGGGATTGAGAGAAACTGAAAGACTGAGATGGCTTGAGAGAAGTTGAGAGGGAGTAAGAAAGGTCGAGGAGGACTGAGAAAGATTGAGAGGAACTGAGAGGGACTGAGAAAGACTGAGAGGGCCTGAGAGCCTGAGAGACTGAGAGAGACTGACACGGTGAAAGACACACCACCCCCGCCCGCCTTCGGCGAAGAATCAATGCGACCACCTCCACATCCCGCCACCCACGCTTCCCCCTCTCCTTCTTCTCTCTTCTCTCAGTTTCTCCCTTTCTCTCCCCCCACTCAGCAAAGAATAGGGCACCCAACGCGCGGTTTATGTACCGGCGAATTTCCATTCTGATTCCAAGAATCCAATTTACATCGGGGCCCGCCGAAGCGGAAAAGTCGAGACAACATGGCGGGAATCACCGGCGCGACCATAAGCCACGGATCGGCCACTGGATGAGGAAAGGGTCGAGATCTATGGGGATCCTGGGATCGTAGACCTCGGAGCAATGCGGGCTGTCACAATAGCGTTGCATTCGATTTTTGGGTTGCTGCGATGCAACCGAGTGCATCGGAAAGCTTATTCAGTATTCTAATTCGGTTGAACTGCACATAGCGAGAAATGTGTCGTTTTGGATGTTGCATTGTTTGAAGTGGTCGGGAAAAATTTGTTTATCTATTTGTTTTTCGGGGTGGACCTGGTGAAACTTGTTCAAATTTTGTAAAACATTCATGTATTGCACGATCTGACAGCCTAGCATCGAATTGTCGCCATTTTGTTGCAAATTGAACTCTTGGTACGCACTTTATCCAGAAAGTTTATAATCATATGATTACTGAATCTTCAAAAAGCTTCGAAAAAGGACCTCCGAAGAAAACAGACATATCTTCGACAATAGTTACTATGTTCCACTAAAAAAATTACTTAAGCTACTTCAAAATATGCTCTCCAAGATCCAAAAACTCCGAAAAGTTCACTAGTTTCGAACAGAAAAATTTCTTTCCGAGGTCACGATACCAATTTTTGCGAAGATCGTCTCGAGCTACGAATTTCAGTCAGCCACTGAAAAAATGGCCGCGAGTACCAGTAGGAGAGCCGAATTGTGCACTTGCGATTTTACTTTCCTCTCTTTTTACCGAAACGATAAGTCATCGGGAAACATTTTCTCCGTTGATATGGAAATCGCGACGCGAGTTCTCCATTCATGCGAGCACCGCAGAGCCCTAAAACCTTTTCGTGCCCTCTCATCGGCCCCTACTCGAGGAGATATTCCGTGGAGAGACTACTTTACGGCCGCTATAAATTTGAATTTTATCGGCCGCTGCTAATTGGAATGCGCCGTCTCGTCGACTATGTTTTCTTATAAACCTACCGGACGCAGCCCTTTTATCGAGTTTATAGGTGCAGCAGCCCTCACGAAACTCTGTTGGCCGGTCGCACTGTGGGAAACTCCGATCTTGACGAAGAAGAATCGAGAAGACACGGGAGACATCGATGCTGGCAGAAGCGTTGGAAAGATTGAGCAATTCGACCAGTATAAAAACAAAAAGCCACTATCCCAGACCTTCTAATTAAAAAAAAATACATTTCTAATTGGAGAAGTTCTAATTTTTTGGTGTTCGAACCCTATCGATGAATGGTCGCCATTTTTCTGGGGGGCAGAGGCAAGGGGCACCTAGTTAACGCTTTACGACGTTGCAAAACGGTGCAAAGGGGTTGTTCGAGATTCGTTGGGCAAATGTGATTGTCAGTGGAAGCAACAGCAACATTCTGAAGCCGTGGCTCGACCACTTTCAAACAATTTTCCCTGTGTTTCCCTTCCTCGGAGATTCCGTGCCCGACGTCAAAGGATAAATTGCATTAGCTTCTAAGCAACAGACTGTCGGGAAGAGAGAGAGAGAGAGAGAGAGAGAGAGGGCTACCCCCGGAAACGGGGGCCCGGAGGCCATTTCAATTTAGTCCGGGGAGTCATTAAATCGACCAGGTGCGCGACGAGAAAGAGAGGTTGCAAGACGGGGACCGTCCTTTCACCTGTCGCGCGCGGCTTTCTGGTAACGAACAGGCAAGTCCACCTAACCCTCGCCAATTTCGATCCTCCCTCTCTCTTCCACTCTCTCCTTCCCTCTTACTCTCCGTCCTCCTCTTGCCCCCTCTCCCTTTCTGAGCCCTTCGGCGACAGGGCAATTCTGCATTTTGTATTAGTTTAAAATCTGCACTAGTTGCATTACGGCTCGAGACGTACAATGGATCTAATTTCGCATTGTATCATGGCTCGAGACGTCCAATGCTTCAAATTATGTACTGTATAACGACCGAGGCAATAATCCGAATTTTCTACCGTATAACAGCTCAAAATGTACAGTATCTGAAATGTCATATTGTATTATAGTTCAATGCTCTCTCTCTCTCTCTCGATTTTACCCTCACTAGTTCCCTCCGTCTCTCTTCCTCTCACCTATTCACTCACCGAGCCCTCGGCGTCAAGGTAAGGCAACTGCTGCCCGGCCCTTCGAGTACAATGAGTTACCAGCCCCGGCCTGACCACAAATACGCTGAATATGCATGAGGCCCTTGTCTCCGCTATCGGGTACGAACGTCCTCGAATTAGGTTTCCCGCAGGTTCTTCGAGTCCTGTTCGCGTTGGTGCTCTAGCCACTCCAAGAGGCTCTCTAGCCACCTCTCATACCTTCGCCTCGAGGACCAAGTCGAGCCTCTGTCATGCTTTTCCGCACGTACCCCTTTAGCCGGCCCGAATTCGAGGGTCTCTTATACGAGGGGAATCGATAGGTCGACATCGAACCCGATAGTCGGTGAATAGACTAGCGACGACACCGGTGGGAGAAAAAACCGGTCCGAGGGAACAAAGAACCTGGAAGTGTTACGGACACGGTCGATGCGCCGGATGCTCGGATCGAGACGGGAATTTGGCATTTGCAAAATTTCGCGACGGTGGAGAAACCTGTAACCTTTCCTCGCACCTTCCTCAAGCCTTACTCACAGTGTCTTGGTAAGTGGGATTTCCGAATTTGAGAAATTAAGGGAGGTGCGAGTGATTTTCTTCGAGCTCAGCTTGTGGTTTTAATTACTAGATGGTTGGGGGTGGAGGTTTGTGGGAAATGGAATTTTCAAAATGTCGAGGAGGTGGAGGAACCTGTAACCTTTCCTCACACCTTCCTGAAGCCTTACTCACAGTGTCTGGTGAGTAGGATTTCCGAATTTGAGAAATTAAGGGAGGTGCGAGTGATTTTCTTCGAGCTCAGCTTGTGGTTTTAATTACTAGATGGTTGGGGGTGGGGGTTTGTGAGAAATGGAATTTTCAAAATTTCGAGGAGGTGGAGGAACCTGTAACCTTTCCTCGCACCTTCCTGAAGCCTTACTCACAGTGTCTTGTGATTAGGATTTCCGAATTTGAGAAATTAAGGGAGGTGCGAGTGATTTTTTTCGAGCTCAGTTTGTGGCCTTAATTACTAGATGGTTGGGGGTGGAGGTTTGTGGGAAATGGAATTTTCAAAATTCCGAGGAGGTGGAGGAACCTGTAACCTTTCCTCGCACCTTTCTTAAGCCTTACTCACAGTGCCTGGTAAGTGGGTTTACAGAGTACAGTGTTTACTCTGTATATGTCCCAAATGCCTATCCAATAAAAGTCCCAGATATGAGGCCTCTAGCTGTCAATCAAAGAATCTCCTGGCCGATATACGTCATTGGCCAGACCCGTGTTTTGGACGTACATCGAGTGAACACTGTACTCCATCATAAAAATTGAAACAATGTCTACAGAAATGGTATAATTAAATCGGCAGTTAATTAAATCGTGACGCAGTTCTCTCTTTCTTTCAATTGGATATCAAGTTGCATATCTGAGGGTTCTCGCAATTTTTCATCATGGGAAAAGAATTATGCAGAATTAGAAGAACAGCTTTCTGGCCAACGAAACGTAACGGTTAACCATTTGCAACGATGAAAAAGAAAACAAACTCCCCCTCGGTTTCTCACGTATTACACGCGATTCCTATCCGGAAGTAGCCGAGGAAGATAATACGCCGGTAGAATTCTCACGTTGAATAAGATGTAATCAGAGTTTCCTGTTCCACAACTTTTTCCTTCTTCTTTTTTTTCTTTTCGTCGCAGAAAAGAAACGAGAGAGAGAGAGAGAGAGAGAGAGAGAGAGAGAGAAGCAACGAAAAGCTCAGCGATTCGTATCGCTCGGCGTTGACGAATTCCGCCTTTTCGAAGTGAACGTCGTAAACGAGAATCGATTCCCGCGCTTCACCGTCCTCCAACACAACACCTTTTACGATGCAATTATGCTATTGTATCGATTATTAATGATCGCTCCGTGACGCCGCTCCGCTTCCGGGGAACGTGTTATTCGAGGATTGCGGGGAACGGGTACACCCGTTCCGGAGCGTGTAAATTAATTAATGATAGATTAGAACGATTCTTTTTCAGTGCGACGGGCTGTTAGTGTTGAACTTGTCCCTTTAGCTATCAATTTTAACGAGATGTTTGCGCGTTGTCATTCATTATTTTAATTTTATTTTATATTTTAAAAAATCATTAGAAATTTTACCAATTGGAATTTCTACTTATTGGATTCATTACAAATTTGATTGATTGGAATTTATCTAATGATTGGGTTTATTAGAAATTTTATTAACCAGAATTTCCAATAATTGGATTTATTCGAGAATCTAATAAATTTTTAATTAATTAATCATACGGATGCATTTTTCCTACGAATGGATGAATATTTTTACACAACAAAAAATATTTTTCTATCATGTACAGAAAACGTTCCCGACGCCAATTAAAACAGAATTACTGGATCCTCAAAAATATTACGTCGAACAAATCATCAAGGATGCCCGCAACACGTAATTTTTCTGCGATAAAATAAATCTCGCGTGTAACGCGTTCACACATCAATCGGCCAAACCTCCGAGTGCCATTCATTACACAAATTTCCGGAACTCCCGCGCGTTTGCCCTTCAGGCATTAAGTGAAACGAATTCGTTTGACCGGTAAAAAAAAAAGAAAGAATCTGCCACATTTTACAACAAAAGCTCCCAAGAAACAAGCCACGCGAAACACAATGGGCTACGGAGAACAATAACGACTCTAATCAATTGTTTCGAATGAGATAACTCAATCTATTCACCTCAGAGCAAAGCTCTCTCTCCTTTTCTCTCTCTCTCTCTCTCTCTCTCTGTGCCCGAATACTTATGGCGGTGGTAACAGAAAAATGGTTCTGGAAAAGCCGGGAGAGCCGGGAGAGCCGGGAGAGCCGAGCGATACGATCGATCGCGACAGATTTTCGCGTGCGAGTTCCTCCGTCGCGTGCGCCAAGTGGTTCCGACGAGAAATAAAAAAGGGAAACACATTCCGTTTCCCGGGATTTTCCATTCGACGCGCGCGACGTTCTTCCGAACAATAGCCACCGGCTGAATTTTTCGCCCGTTTAAAAAAATCATCCTCGGGACTCGGTCGCGTACATATTTATAGGGAAACACGTAGCCGCGAAACATTCGAGACCTACTACGGAATCCGCACCGGTAAAACCAATATCGGGCGTTCCGCGCGCGGTTATCTACATATTGCGGATGCAGCAACATTCTATAAATAATCCGAGCGCGGCCCAGTGATGGGAAGCGCAGCTGCATACGTGGGAACAAAAATAGAAGGTCCTTGCCTCATCCTCGAATAATGCTATCGCGGATCCTCGGCGAGACCCGGTTCACATTATTCTTCGGATAAATAACTTGGCATTGGAACGTGCGACGCGACGCGACGCGACGCGACGCCACGCGAAAATCTGCGGAATTTTCGCGCGAAGATTCGCGTGACGAAACTCGGTTAAACGTTGCTTAACTTCCGTCCAACGCGGTCACTATCGCTGGTTGCCTATCTGAATTGTTAAAATGTTTTAAATGCGCCTCTTTCGTGAAATATTAAAATAATTTAGCGAAGTCTCGCGGACTACCCCGCTGTATGCTGCTGCACTTTACGAACTCGTATAACGGCGTGCATAAAATTATTGGCGACAGCGGTTATTTACGCAAAATAAAAATTTTATACTTGAATTAAAACAAACTGGAGTCAAATATTAATTTATTTCTCTCCCGTATTATGTTCTATAGGTTGAAAATAATATAACAGTAATTTATATAATACTTTGAAATTCGTGGGACCCAATTACTGTACCAATTACTGTACTATACTTATTTTTAAAGCATAATGAATATTAAAAAAGAGACATAAAACATATTAACTGATTTTAGTGAAAAAAATTTTATATCTCTGTTTTAATATTCACTATGTTTTAAAAACAAGTATAATTAATATAGGCACAGTACTTGGCACACCCATAGTAATTGGGTCCCTTACCCTAGGCTCTTGTTCTGGCACGGAGCTTGTTCTATAAAATTTTTGTCTTGCATAAGGACCAATAATTTAGTTATTACAGCGGATTTTAGTACAAAATAAAAATTGCATCAATTACAAGAAACGACAGGAACCAATAAAGAATTTCCTCCTTTCATTAATGACCTCAACAACTTAAAAGAATAATTCATATTTTCGAATTCTTTTAATCTGCCTATTCTTTCAAATTGCACCTACTATTCCGTCGTAAATGCACTGAAGTAATCTGCAGTTCAGTTATTAGTTCCTTTGTCTTTCAACGGAGGTGTCTAAAACGCCTTTGGAAAGTGTCGAAATGTTTCACAGCTGTACGCTTCCGTTTAAAAGTGATTTCTGCATCTTTGATTCGCGCGCTCCTCTGAACTTTGGGAATCCCGATGCAGTTCGGCTGCAGGGCGTGCAGTATTGCGAGCACGTTAACGGAGAGCCCCGCAGTTGTACAGCGAAATGCGAGAAAGAGCGTCCGAAAATCGTTGTCGTTTGAGCAACCCTGAACCGAGGGCAAATATTGTGGGCGAAGAGCGGTGGGTGTCGTTTACTCAGTCGGGGAAACACGGTTGACGACCGGTCGCTATTGGATCGTGGTGCTTTAACTTCTGGTGTTCGCATCGTTCGAACTACTACGTGCAGCATACTCGATGTAATAATCAGACCGACCATGTCGCTTGACAATTGCACTCGAACGAATGCGAGACGAGACGCCACTAAACATTTCCACTACATAAATAATAATTTTCACGTTATCAAAGACTGTACTTGATCTCTTCACAGTAATTGTCAGACCATCCAATCATCCCTGTAACATTTTGCACTCGACAAACCTGAGAAAAGACGCCACTGAAAATTGCCACAATATATAATTAAAAAAAGAAATTGTCACGATATTGAAGATTGTATTTAATTCCTTCAAATCGATTTTTGGGGGCTACGGGAATTGTCAAATATTTTATTGATCAGACCGATTAGTGGAATTTGTGCAATATAAAAAAGTGATCAACATTCGTTGCAAGATACAGGAGCGGCTACAATTATTTCTTTTTCCACTTGTCAGTAATTGTAATGAGTTGGAGCTAACACGACAGTATTAGTATCTAGTTTAGTATATATTTTAACATTTGTCTACTTTGACCAACAGTATAAAAATTACTACTACACAATGTTACACAAAATCTAGAAAAAGTGCTTTAAAAAATATATGTTAAATAATTGATAAATAATCCTGATACTCTTGGCTACTCTGTTATCAAAAATATGCTCTACCCAAGTGTAAATAAATTATAAAAAATATTCTAGTATAGGTAAATGCGGCTCAGTTTCGCTGATTTCTCATTTGTGAAACGTTTTAGTCAAAATAGTTTCGAATGAAATGATTAGATCACACAGAAGACAGGAATTTTTCTAAAATTTTGGGGCGAGACCCAAGGTGTGCAAATTTCGAGATAAGTCATCTCTCGTATCAAGAATCATACTAAATTCGTTTCTCTCTCTCTCCGAATGGTGCGAAATTCCAAGACGGTGGAAATCTTTTCTTTTCCCTCCGCGACGTTTGTATCTCTGCGCCACCCTTGTATAAATATTTGCTCGTCCGCGGTTACTTTAACACGGCGCGCTTACTATCAGCTAGCTCGGTGCATATGAAATTTTCTTCTTGTGCACACGGTACGCGCCTCGCGAGACTCGGCTCAGGCGTGTACATGCGACTATACATATAGATTATATAGATTAACCCTCGCACGCTTTACAGAAATAGCCTTGCGCGCCTTGTGTTTCATTCATAATCCCATATTTTCAGCGAATGCGCCAATTTCGGTGCTGTGGGACCCCGGTAGTTGCGTGGAACGGAAATGAGAAAGCGCCCTTCCATAGGTCCGATAAAAATTTAATTCAAACAAATCCATCGAATATTCTACAACATTCGTGACAGCCAGAAACTGTGAAAAATGAAAACTCTTTTAAAAAATCAAAATACAGTGATTTCTCCATATATGTCGCCAAGGCCTGGATGATAAACGTCGCGGAAGTATCCCCACTACCGCGGGGTATACCCCGTAAGAGGCCTCGGTCACCTGTAAACCTAACACGGACCAGGTATGTCTTCTGAACGATACGCGACGCTGGCAAGACCCAAGTGACATATACATACGTGACATATATCGAGAATTCACCGTACCCCACAATCCCGCCGAGGAGTGTAAACATAACGCGGCTCGGGGTATGTCTTCTGCACGATACACGACGCTGCCAAGACCCGTGCTGTTGACATATATCGAGAATTCACAGTACTAAATTGAAGAAAGCTCTGATTTGTCTTCGACGTTGCTTTTCGTCAGAAAATCGTCATTTCGAGCGCCTATTGTCTATTCCACCCTCGTTCTCAGCCCACGGAGCTCGGCCCACGGTGTTCGCTCCGCTCGCATGCGACTAATACCGACTGTAGCCAGTCAAAGGGACAAAGGGCCCACGCGACTTTCGAACCCTAGTCCCCGGGAACAACGGAAAGTTTCCGTGTTTTGTCCGCGGATGCCGTCGACTGTCGCTGAGAGACGCACCGATTTCTTTTGTAACGCGAGCGGTTTTATTCGCCGGAAGGCAAATAGACGACGCTCCTCCCTGCCGGACTCTTTGAGTTTTCGGTTTCGATTTAAAATCCATCCACCCCCTACCCCTCACCCCCCCCTCCCATGACCCCACTCCTACGGTCTGAAGGGACTCGTAAATATTTGCCGACGTCGAAAGCGTTTCACTCGAGACGCTTCCGCGTTGACGTTTGCCATGCTCCGTTCAATATTTGGCTTTTCGCGGCTACCGCGCGCCTTATGCGTCGATTAAGTCCACAACCGACGAGAAATCCCCGCCGGATTAATAACAGTGCATGCTCGAAGGGTCCGCCGTTCTACCCTGCCATATTGAATCGGTGTGTACCCGTATAAATTACTGTAGAAACCATTCTGCGCCGCCAACAGTCGCCGAACTAGACGTTTGGAATTTTTGCGGCGAAACATTTTTGTCTCTTCACTGACTTACGCGTTTATTTCTAAAATATAAATTTCTAAAATAGAAGGAAACCAGTATAGTAACAACCATCAGTTGTATCTCTATTTTTGCTATAACTAGACTATGGATTTTTGTGCAAAATTGTCTATTGTAAGAAGCTGAGAAATGTCAATAATAATAAATTGAACATTCTTATATTCGTTTAATTCTTTCACTGCCTTAAATTTCGCTTATTGTCATTACGAATGCGTAAAATTCGCGATATAACCGTAAGCAATTTTGTAGTTGATAAAACTATTCCCCATTTCGGTTTTTATAAGTCTGAAATTTTGATAGTGGGACCAATTTATTTTTGTTTAAACAAAGCTGCGCGGTTCTAGAATTTAGCTTCGAGCAATAAAATTGTATAGATTTTGACAGAGCTAAAACGCCGCTCAACAACGCAAATCAGAATGTACTGTAGAAATTCTCAGAGGAATGTTGGCCTGTCTTCAATTATTGCAAAAACAGAAATTCGAAATTCTGGTGGGAATTTATTTTTGTAGCCAAAAAGAACACTGTCCCCGGTATTTTATTTCAGTTCCGAGCAATAAAATTGTTCACAGTTTGTTTGAAAAAATCGCCATAGGCTACATGCCGTGTATCGTGTGAATTAGTATATAGTGTATAAATTCCCAGGGATTTTATACCTCCGATAAAATTAATTTGCGAAGACTATATGTACGCATCTTTAGTGGCACTAAGTGTACCATTATTTTTAACCTATTTTCTACGCATTTGCCGCTCCATGAAGTACATTATATACAGTTGTTTTTCATGGCATTGTTATGAGGAGTCCCGTTTGTCTAATCGCGGAAGTAGGAAATACGAAATCGATAAAGAAATCTGATCGTGTCGAGACGAATTTATTTGTCTGGTGTCGAAGAGCAATTTCCAGTTCATTGTCACACTTTCGAGCACTGCGATTATGTGCATTTTGTGCTTGAGGCACGCATGCACTCGAGTGGCAACGAGAGTCGATTGAACTTGTCCCAACTGATTGTCAAGGGAGAATTGGCAGTGTCTAGTTCATCGTTAAATTAAAAGAACTACGTGGGGCTCGAAACTGTCCCTTGTTAATTCGTTCGCGCGTGTTTGTCACATACGTTGAACGCAACTTTCGATAATATTGGTGATGTTGGTATATCGTTTCGAGTATTTATTGAGGGAAACTTTTTCCAAAATTGGACGAATCAAATGGGTCGAAACGAGACCCATTGATATTGATGATCGCCGAATTTACAAACGTACCTCTCTGACAGACTATAAATCTTGATGTGTAAAGCCTGTAAATAATTCTAAAGCATGAATTACTAAAGCTTTGAAATTCACAAATCCACAAATTTTTATCTCGAAAGTATAAATTGATCACGATTAAGATAATCATGACACGAAAAGTTTCGAACATAAAAAATTATTAAAGGATTCCCCGGTTGCCCTTATCTCACGAGGATTAAATAAATCTGCTTATCTGTTGCAATAAAAATAACACGAGAGTCCACTGAAAATATAGTTAAAATTTTTGCACCAGCAAAAAGTAACTTTTAAAAGCTATCCTTAATATCACGGACCCTTAAGAGGATCATGTTTGTTACTAAACATTTTTTACATCACCAGAGGAAACTACGATTTTAATTCTTCATGGATTTGTTTACATAACACTGTGACTAAACACTGAAACAAGTTCAACTAGTATTGACTATACACTAGAGACACTTAGGGGGTTGAATGACGAGTTTCCCACTTTGTTTGACTACTTTGCGCCACCCTTCAGCACACCCATTCATCACACTGCCGTAACTGTACTAGTAACTATTATAATAGTCTCGTTGCATTAACGGAATAATTAAAACCACTCTGTTATGATACTATAATTTAAAGGGACTGTAGAAGAAAATGAGAATGCTGATTTTAACATGTTTTCTTAGGCTTCTGTGAGCGCCCTTTCTGGCCGACTAAAATGCACCACTAGACTGCGGATCTTTATGCAAAATAAAAATTGTCAACTAGAAATTTCATTCTTTCTCTACTGGTCCTAATGAGCTGAAACTAGCATCATTCATATTTTCAAATTTATTTATTCCGTCCACCGTTTTAACTCTAAAAATAAAACTACCAAACACTAATGCCAAAACACTCAAATGAAAGTAATTTAATTATAATAATAAAAACTGCATTCTTTTCCTACTAATCCTAATGAGCTGAAACTAGCACCGTTCATATTTTCAAATTCTTTAATTCCGTCCACCGTTCTAACTCCAACAATAAAACTGCTAAACACTAATGCCAAAACTCCGAAATGAAAATTATTTATCATAATAAAAACTGCAAAGTTAAACCTTACCACAGCGATTGTATCTTGAACGGTTTCGGATCGTAAAAGAATAAATTTGTAAAGGTCTGACAAAAACCGTGTCACCTGTACACCACCGACACGGCAGTGAACCAGTTAATTAGTTGTCAATTTTCGCCAGAAACGCGTAAAATCCGCAGCCTAATTATCGCGACACGACGCGTACACTAAGCTCTGAGAACCGTAATCGGTCGCATAAATGAACGATCTCCGAAGCAAGTTAGAATCGAACACCGGTGTACAAAACATCCGTCAGTGATCACCAGTAGAATCGAGCGATCCGAGGATCCATGGATCCCGGAGACGATCCAGACGCGGCGTTGTCGGCGTCGCTCGGATCCAGAAACGACTTACCAGCGAGGCCCGCGTCGAGAGGAAGTGGTCCCCGGTGTGCGGAGTCGGTTTGCCAGGATGCAGATGAGAAATCCTCGAAAAGCAACAAAAGGGCACTGGATAAACGAGCAGCCGCCGCCGCCGCCGCCGCCGCCGCCGCCGCTGCCGCCGCCGCGGAACACAAAAGGGCTCGGTCACAATGTGAGCACGTAACGACACCCGGCGGCGCTCGGAAAACCCGCAGAATCGCGCCGCTCTCTTGACAGAACAAAACAAGAGAGAGAAGGAGAGAGAGAGAGTGAGAACGAGAAAGATCCTCGTCAGGACGCGACCGCGACACGTCGGATCGACGGCGAACCCCGGTCGTCGAACGTCGATGAACGGGGAAATTAAAACTTATTCCTTTTGGTGTCCGATAGGCGTCGGTCGCACGGCACAAACGATGATGATTTAAAGAGAGAAAGGAGAGAGAGAGAGAGAGAGAGAGAGAAAGAGGGAGTAGAAGGATATGTGTGTGCGTGTGTACGAGGGAAACTAGGCAAAGCAGCGGCCAAAAAAGCTGTTTGGTTTGGCACGCGGTCCACGAGCGGAGAGCTTCGAAGCTTTGAAAAGCAGGCGGCACCGTAAAACGGAGCAGTTTCCCGTGCGAGGCTCTGCCGGGTACTGGGGGTTCGAGCCGGGCTATCGAACGCACCTACGCGCGCTGACCAATCGGCGCCGACGCCGCGCACGGCTCGGCCAATCGACGACCAGAGACCCGCCGGCATCGCTGTACACAAGTCGGGACACCTCTCTTTGCCGCCGTAATCAAAATCCCTTCGCTGACACTACGATTTTTTTTATTGCGCGAACGTATTTAGACGCGATGGGACTCGTTTCATTAGCCGAGACCCGCGAGAGAGTCGCGCGACTGTCGCGGGTCGCGCAACTGTCGCCTAACTGTCGCGGATCAAACCCGCTGCTCTGCCCGACCCCTCCATAACGTCGCGCTAGCATTCTGAGACATACTCGACGGTTATTTATTTGCGACAGCAAATCGTGATCGGAACCGCGTTTAAAGCAAAAATTGAAATAGAAATTTTATTCTTTAATCATTTTAATCAGCCGGTGCCGACACACTGATATTTTAAAAATTCTCATCTCATCGTTTTTATTGAACGCATAAAATCCGCAGACTAATTCGCCCCGGGAAACATTGTGCATTTTTATTTATCGGCCAGCGTCCCTCGCGTCATTCAAACGCGCTGCTGTCGGACCCCTCCGTAACGTCGCGCTCGCATTCTGAGAGACGCTCGGCGGTTATTTATTTGCTACAGCAAATCGTGATCGGAACCGCGTTTAAAGCAAAAATTGAAATAGAAATTTTATTCTTTAATCATTTTAATCAGCCGGTGACGACACACTGATATTTTTAAAATTCTCATCTCATCGTTTTTGTTGAACGCATAAAATCCGCAGACTAATTCGCCCCGGGAAACATTGTGCATTTTTATTTATCGGCCAGCGTCCCTCGCGTCATTCAAACGCGCTGCTGTCGGACCCCTCCGTAACGTCGCGCTCGCATTGTGAGAGACGCTCGGCGGTTATTTATTTGCGATAACGAATCGTGAGTGGAACCGCGTTGAACGCAAAATTAAAATAGAAATATTATTCTCTAATAATTTTAATCAGCCGGTGCCGACACACTGATATTTAAAAAGTCTCATCTCATCGTTTTTGTTGAACGCATAAAATCCGCAGACTAATTCGCCCCGGGAAACATTGTGCATTTTTATTTATCGGCCAGCGTCCCTCGCGTCATTCCCCATATTTATTCATCACATAATGGACTGTAAACATCGTGCGGAACACGATCGCATTTTTTTGTTTTACTTCGACAAGAAAATCAACCACGTTTAAATCATCCTGAATGTTTACCAACGACCGTCATCCATACACTAGGCGTTTATACTTTTTTCTCCGGCGTTCTACGCGCAATATTCCTCGTGTTTATTCATCCCATAATGGTGTGTAAATATCGCGCGCGGAACACGATCGCATTTTTGTTTTAATTCGACAAGACAATGTATCGCGTTTAAATCATCCTCAATGTTTACCAACGAGCGTCATCCATACACTATGCATTTATATTTTTGTTTTTTCTCCGGCGTCCTACGCGCACATTATTCCCCGCATTCGTCGGATTTGATGCGTTCGTAATAAAAATGTGTAAACTAAATGGGGAGCGGTAAAGACATTCAGACCGTTTCAAAATTACACTATTTTGAACACGCGAAAGCCATTAAGAAATTACATGAATGCCCACGTAGCTACTGTATCTGGCAATTAATGCAGACAATTTCTACTCTGCACGATCTGCGTCGATTTCGGGAAGCAGCAGTTAAATAAACATTCGTTCCCTAATAAATCTTTTACATCGGAGACAGTACAATATTCATGGGTTTTTCTAATTTTCGCCTAGCCAATTTAGTCTGCTCGTCACATAATCATAAAATTGAGGATCACGATAAAATTAAAAATAGCAACAAATAAATTAAAAAAATTTTTCTATTTTTAAATTTTGATTGGAAGGTAACATAATCAAACACGTGACAATCGGTGGTACATGGAACCGCGTTTTCGGTGCATTTCGACCAATAAAGACGACGTCCCGAAAAAGCGACTAATTAAAAATAGATAATGGAACCTTTTACCCCCTCCCCAACGCCGCCCGCCGGATTTATAAATTGTTTCAACTCGCGAACTCGGTTGATTTATGACTTCTGGGCGATCCGAGGGGTGGGAAACGCGAAATACAATAGCGGCTCGCAGGAACGATCCCTGCAACGATATAATCCCTCGGGCAATAACCAGAATAGGATTGCCCTAACGCATATTAACGCTTCTAATTTATACGAGTCCATCGGCCGTGCGAGATCGCTCAAACTCGGCCCACCATTCAACCGTGGCATCGCGGTTGGTCACTTTGCCTGCGTGCCGGCTTGCCGTGTCGCTGTGATCGCGTTGATCAACAGCTACAAAGGGTAGAAGGGAGGGGGACACTTAGGAGGCCGGGGAACCATAATCCGGTATCGCTGGAATTCGAATATTTCCCATTAATAACGTCGATTATCTCAATTAGAAAGTTTCGGGATCCGTCCATCGATCCGCGGGCCATCAGCCGCCGCCGCCGCGCGTAAATCGCAACTCGCGCGAGGAAACTCTGCGATTATGGTTCGCGGGACATATTTTTGACCGTTACTTTTGGGCAGCCCGACGAGATGGTGGAGCAATTTGACCTTAAGGTGTGTGCACGATTGGGAGAAAAAGTCGAAAAGTTGCAAATGTGTTTAATAACGACTTAAAATGCCATTTAACTAATGGAAACAGAAAATTTTTTAGCTTGATCACAAGTGGATATATTGTTAAACCATTGTGTATGAACGGTTTCTCAATTGTAATTGCCCAAAAATATTCACAACATTTTTTTTGGAATTTGCTAAGCATTTACTGCTGAACTACTTTGTTCCTCATTATGGTAACTTTGAGAGTCAATCAATTTAACAAGGAATTAAAAGAAACAAAACTGAGCTGCACAGAAATGAAAGAGAAATTAATTTCTAGTGGAAACGATTGCAAGAATTTTATCAAACAGAAAATTGGATAATTTGGATAATCCTGACGAATGTCTCGGAGTAAAAATTTCCAAAATTACTCTGAAGTGATTAGAGAGAGATGGGCGAGATTTTTATTATTCTTGCAAGAGATTAATCGGAAGAAATTCACAAATACACACGCACCTTTAGGGAAATGTTATTGGCCATCCGACAGACATCTGTCCCGGTTATTCCGTTGATGAAAATATTCCACTCTGAATAACGATGGGACAAAAATGATCTGGACTCCTCGATTCGGTTCGCTACGCGCGCTGATTTTGAATGCCGTACCGAAAATTAATGAAAACCGTCCATTGCGAATGCGTTTTTCCGTGATCACCGGACACAGACGTTCCGATACATTATCGGAGCAGACATCATTATTTATCTTATCGTTTCTGTTCGTCATCGAGTATACGTCGAATTCTGATTTTGGGAATATCACTCTGCATCGAAGGAATATTAATTCCGCGGCTGACGGGAAAGGATTCGATCCGTCGTTGTACGCACACGTTGCACATAACCGAGATCAAACAGTGATTACCCCAAACGTACGGCGAATTTGGAACTCGAATTTTTCACACAGTACGCTCGAAGATGCACCTAAGTATCCCACAAAAATTCGAAACCCATAGAGTCTACTCTCCATTTTTAAAAAATTCACAAACTCCACCAGTCATCGCAGGGACAGAAAATAAATTGAGTCGTCGACCGCTCGCGCGCGTTCAACGTAATCAAGATCAAGCCGAAATTACTCCGAACATACTGCGAATCGGGAACTCAAATTTTTCACACAATATACTTAAAGGTACACCTAAATATCCCACGAAAATTCAAAACCCGCAATGTGCCCTCTCAATTTTTAAAAAATCCACAAACTCCACCAGTCATCGCAGGGACAGAAAATAAATTGAGTCGTCGTCCGCTCGCGCGCGTTCAACCTAATCAAGATCAAGCCGAAAGTACTCCGAACATACTGCGAATCGGGAACTCGAATTTTTCACACAATATACTCAAAGGTACACCTAAGTATCCCACGAAAATTCAAAACCCGCAATGTCCCCTCTCAATTTTTAAAAAATCCACAAACTCCACCAGTTATCGCAGAGACAGAAAATGAATTGAGTCGTCGTCCGCTCGCGCGCGTTCAACCTAATCAAGATCAAGCCGAAATTACTCCGAACATACTGCGAATCGGGAACTCAAATTTTTCACATAGTATACTCGAAGATGCGCCTAAGTATCCCACAAAGATTCAAAACCCGCAGAGTCACCACTCTATTTTTAAAAAATCCACAAACACCACCAGTTATCGCAACGA
>CM052124.1:4321172-4340040 GCA_028454245.1 Halictus quadricinctus
TACTCCGAACATACTGCGAATCGGGAACTCAAATTTTTCACATAGTATACTCGAAGATGCGCCTAAGTATCCCACAAAGATTCAAAACCCGCAGAGTCACCACTCTATTTTTAAAAAATCCACAAACACCACCAGTTATCGCAACGAGAGAAAAAGGATTGATCCGTCGTTACGGAAATGTTTCGAAATCGTGTCAACGAGGTCGGTTCGATTGCCGATCACAAAGGGCAGATGCACCGAGGCCGAAACACGCCGAAGGGCTCGCCGGGATAACGTGGACTGCCATCCCCGGGGAAGCAATTAATTCTCATGGAACGTTTGATCTACGGCGCAGCCGGAAGCGGGCAAGGCTAAAGTGTAATCTTTTTCCCGTGAAGATATTGTGCTCTAATTAGACAAAAGAATTTCATTTCTCGATCTCATTTCCATGGAGAAGCGCGAACTACCCTGTCTCAACCCCTCCCGCCGACGTTTCTCTTCCCGCACCCCCGCAGTTTCGAATAATCGTTGATAGAACTTTTCACACTTTGCCGGATTACCATTCTTTCGCCCCGCGGTGGGATACAAGAGGCCCCCCCGGCACTTTACCTTCGCTAGACGCTGCCATTTCTCTTGGCAAACGACCATAAACGTATCTCTATAATCATGATAATCACCAGAATAGCAACCGTGCGCTGGCTACATCTATTCCGAGGGGACGTCCGCGGAAATTTATGCCCCGAATACGATATAAACGCGGGAAAAAGAATGGCTACAACGACGCGCTCTCTTACCCCACTTGCTGCGTGATTCTCCTCGCGGTTAGGGTGATTAAAACACCTCTGTTTTTAACCCTTTATCGCAATAATATTCAGTCAGACTCCCGATAAAAAGTTCGCAAGAAGTCTGCTGCTGGTAAAACATAGTTTACTTTCAAAAAACTACTTTCATCGGAGTAAAAAAAATTACTGTGAGTAGTACAATATATGTACTTTAGAATAGGACAATTACTTAAAAAAACGGCCCCCTAATTTTCCCAGAAAAAATTTTTCCAAAATGCTCATCAACTAGACAAAGTCAAGAATCAGGAAAACAGGTTCTAGCAAAGACACTGTAGCTCAGAAAATTTCCAAGGTTTCGGAATTAAAAAATTACTGTGAGTAGTACAGTATATGTACTTTTGAATAGGACAATTGTTTGAAAAATCGGCTCCCTGATTTTCCCAGAAAAAATTTATCCAAAATGCTCATCCACTAGACACATTCAGGAATCAGGAGAACAGGTTCTAGCAAAGACACTGTAGCTCAGAAAATATTCAAGATTTCAGAATAAAAAAATTACTGTAAGTAGTGCAATATATGCACTCTTAAATAGCGTGGTAGTTAAAAAGAAGAGGTTAATGAATTTGTCCAGAAAAAATTCGTGAAGAGGTCCTTCTCGGATTGTTATGGGGTCGTGACCCGTTAATATCCGCCCCTCCCGAAGGCCCGAGCCGCCTTTAATTTATAGCGATCGATCGGTCGCAGTAATCAGCCGGCGAAGTAATTAACAAGCACCTCTTTCGCCCTACTTAGGCTCATTCAATCTCCGATCCCGCGCAAAGGTGGCTGCTTATTCGATTCTTCCATTACTCCAGGCGATTCGTCTTCGTTATTATCCGTCTTATCGTGCATTTCGATGGGAGCTGCCAGGGGAAATACCATCGAGCAGTATCCCTAACAGGTTTCACGGGAAGTTAGTTTAGTTTTTCGATCACGTGATTATTTCAGTGTCCACGGACGATTTGATTTTTTTTTTTTAATTAGTTCTCCACGGAAGTTGAACGGAATTGTCTTTTCGGTCTAAGACCACGGCTTTCCCATGGTGTCCATAGCGTTTCTGTCGACTAATTAATGCTCCTCCACGAGTATTCTCCAGTCTCCGAATCGCCATTCGGTTCAGATCGATGGGGCTCGAAAACATTACACCGGATCATTATAAACTGAATAGTTATCGGGAACAGGCAACGCGCTCCGATATCCAAACGAACTCTTCCCCGTATCAATGACGGAAACGTCGATAGCCGACAGTTATTCGTATGCAATGCCTGTCGATGCATTATATCCGTTTCTCTATAATGCGACTCGCACGATCCATCGACCTCATAACCGGACCATTATTCAATTCGACTGACGTTCATTAGGAAAGTTTCAGTCTCGGATGTTGTCGAAAGGGGTGGAGACAGACGAATTTAAAAAAGAAAAAAAAACCACTCAAATAATCAACCATCGAGAAACATCACGGAGCCTCTGTGATCCATACAGAACATAATTGATTCTCGTACAGTGTTTATTTTTGACATATTTCAGTTTTAAAATTTGTCCGAATTCCTCTTCGTATTTTTGCATGAAAGATCACTTTTTTTAGCTTTTTGTACTACAATTTTACTAACACGAGGGTTAGAAATAAAGCTGTGCATTTCTTATTAATTTGAATTCGAGTCAATTTGACCGAGACACTGTAAGATGAACATGGGCGAATTTGCTGGGCCACCGTGTTCCAAGTAAATATTTTGCCGTAGACGTACAATGGCGAGTCTCCAGATCAACGTTTGATTTCGTCGTATTACAACATCGTGTGTCCACGTGTGCGTGTACACCCGGTACACCGAGGAAACGGATAATTTGGCCCGTGTGTCTATTAGTCCGGGCAACTATCCGTGGGATTCGTAATCCAGTTTCCAGTTTACCTTCGATCGGAGTCCGGAGGATCCGCGATCCTGAAGACGCGGCTACGTGTGTATGCGAGTGTTGGTAATCGGTCGTCGAACTTCCGAACTTCGGAATGCCATCTGCTCCGCGAAGCATGGTGCTGAAGTGCCGATAGATCAGAAAATTCGGGCTTTCGAGCTTTGGGAACGCCCCCTTAAATTTATGGAGAACTCGGTGTTCCTGTTTGACATTCGTCTGGTTTTTATTTGCCTAATTTGTGAGAGTGTCCAATAGTGTAAACCACTGAAACAGTCGATTTCAAAATCGATTATGGTGTAGACGTCAAATTATGGTCCACATCGTGGACAAATAAATTTTTCTATTGAAGAACGTTTTTGATAAATGGAGAAGCGATTTAAATGATCAATAGACTCACCCTCGTTAGCGTCGCGTTCTTCTCCCCACACTTTCACGCACAGCCAATCGTATTCCTGCTAGTCTCCGCCCACGAGACGTCACCAAATCGTCAACCAATAGGAGACAGTGTCATTTACCTCGTAACATCGCACAAGTCCTGCAAATTAAGGAGCAAAATTAAACTTGCTTTCCCCACTATTTGACAGGCAACCAATGATATTACCACTTGTCCCCGCCCACAATGAGTCACCCAGCCATCAACCAATAGGAAACAGTGTCCCCTACCCCATAGAGTCTCGATTCATTCCCCCATTGACGCTTCATATACAAAAAATTATGTCTAGTCACTGAAAATACACAATATTGTGGAAGAAGCAAAATTAAACTTGCTCTCCCCACTAGCTCACGTATAACCAATAATATTCCTGCTAGTCCCCGCCCACAATGAGTCACCGCGCCATCAACCAATAGGAAACAGTGTCCCCTACCACATAGAGTCTCGCTGCATTCCCCAAATGAAGCTTCGTGTACAAAAAATTGTGTCTAATCACTGAAAATACTTAATATTGTGGATAAAGAAAAATTAAACTTGCTCTCCCCACTATTTTACATGCAACCAATAGTATTCCTTCTAGTCCCCGCCCACAATGAGTCACCGACTCACCAACCAATAGAAAGCAGTGTCCCTTACCCAATCAAGTGATAATTGAAAAAATTGTGTGGAATCGTGTTAAGCACAAGGTTCAACGTTGCAAATTGTGGAAGATGAAGAGCAACGTGACTCCGTGGAGCAGTTTGCCGTAGCGAAGTCGAAGTTCGATGAAGTTTGTCGATCGCTGCGGGGCCTGGGGCCTCGAGTGGGGATTAGAAGCCGCGGCGAATTAAGCGACAGCGCAAAATAGAATGCTAAATAGTGGCGTCGCAATCGCGCGTCACGCGATTAGAGTCGCCTGGTGGGAGGAGGAGGGCGGAGAGGGAGGGGTGGCGGAGGCAACGTCGGCGTAACGAACAAAGAACACGTTTCACGGCGACGAAGCCGCAACGACGAAACTTTGTCGTTCGTTACGCGTGCTAAATTGCCTTCATAACCGGCACAATGCTCCGTCATCTAGCCGACAATGGATACCAAGTTTCCGACTCAATTTTACCCCGCGGACTTCGTCTTTTCAACCCCCCGAACGCCACCGATTCGGAATGCTTCGGGAACGATCGGAGGATAACACGTGCTCGACTGGTTCGAACAACCTTCACTGCTTGAGTGTGTTCTGGAAATGTGAAAATTGAAAAAATTGTTAGAATTATCAGAAATTTTGAAACCCAGCGGAAACAGATTTCTTCAGGACACGGGAGTGAAGAATATATCTCCGCCATTTTGTACTTTTGGGAACCAATTAAAATACCAAAGTTGAGCTACAATCCTGCCTCACATTTCCTAAAAAAAATTTCAATTTTTCATTCGGTAGTTACCCCAGAAAAAAATGTTATAGTCACCCGTGTTCTTCTAGTCTACATGCACAGCCACATTATTGAGTTTGCAAGAATTACGCAGAATATTAGTGAACGAGGAATTTTTTACACTATCCGCAGACTATGATAAACTATTGCAAGCGTAATTGCTTAAGGAAAGAGGCGTATGCCGGTTTCGGTTTATCGTCGGAGGCGCGTCGAACCGAGCCGGAAATCGAACGAGTCGTCTCCGGGCCCGTCCCTCGGCCACGCTGATCGCCCTTCCAATGCATAACGATAGTCAATTCAATTTGAATCGCGGCCAAGCTCGACAGGACAGTTAATTTCGTCCGAATGACAGCCTGGTTTTGTGAATTTGTCGCGCGGCTCATCGAAGCGAGTCGTATAGATTGTTTCTGCGATCCTGTATATTCTTTTTTTCTCGGGCGATTCTCTCTCGTGCTCGGGTAAATCGTCGGATAGTGCGGATCGAAATCGAATTTGACGAGACCCGGAAAGCGAATCCGGAATTTTTTCGCGCGCGAAATCGCGGCGGTGTCTCGAAGGATTTGTCCTTTCACGGACGACTCGTCGCTGCTAATACCGAGTCTCCTCCGATCCGAGTCCAATAAAGGTCAAAAACGGACACCGCAATCTCTGCCCCCGGTGTCGGTTGCTCCAATTGACCGTCTCTCTCTCTCTCTCTCTCTCTCTCTCTCTTTGTCCGAGAAACACAGGAGCGTCTGTCCTCGTCGACGACAGCAAATAGCTCGCGCGGTCCGCTCCGAGGGTGATTGAAACGAAGGCGTGGCGAGAGCCCCGTTGATTCATAGCGCGACTGTCATCAGGGAACAGACTCGCGGAACATCGATTTGGAAGAACGATCCCAAAGTTACTCGATTATTCTTCCCTATTCTGCTCGAATCAGGATCGACGGGGGGCCCGCTGATCAAACTTCTGAGCCCAGGACGTGCGGTGTCCTCGTTCCCGATGATTCATCGTTGCGAAATGATTGTCTCTGCTGTTTGGGGCGGTTGGATGCTATGCCGGGTGCTTAATCGGTTGATCGTGGATCATTGTGGGAGGTAAAAATTGTTTCTGTCCAGTGGATTCAGACCTTTCAATTTTTCAAGCGATCAAAAGTGTTTCACATTCTTGTGAGAAAAGTGAGCTCACTTTGAATCAGTAAGAAAATTAGAAGAATTTTAAACTACCGTTATATTATTTTCAATCTATTAAACATATTAATCAGGAAAATAAATTTTCATTTCACTCTGGTCGGTTACCTTGTTTGAACATTTTTATTTTGCATAAAGATCCACCGTCTAGTTGTTAGACTATTATTATTTGACAATGTCAACAGTCTATTATTTGTCAATGTCAACACAATAGCCAGTAATGACAACGCTTAGGACTAACTCGGCACTGTGCTATTCAGGTTTGGCCTGTGATCCTTTTTCATATTGAAACCTAAAGCCAAAACATCATCTAACTCCTGAAGTAACTAAACCTCGCTCTGAGAAAATAGCTAATTAACCAACTAACTAACTAAAGTCCGCTAATTACGTGAGTTAGGTCTTTCACTCTGCGTCTTGCACGGTTCCTCAATTTACCGTGTTGCTTAGGGAGACTTTTCGAAGACGAAGTATACAATTTGTGAAATTAGTTCGAAGTTTTGGAAACCGTTGTCTCAACTGTTCATCCCTTGGTACTTTTCCGAACTGTTTCGAAAAATTCAGTTACGAACGAATCGTGAAGTTCTGTTGCAGAGACCTAGCAAAATCCCAGTCGGATGATCGATGGATCTTTAAAACGTCAAGTCCCCTTAACCCTTTGACCGGATATCGAACGACCGGTAATTGAATGGTAACCATGCGCCAAAGGACAGGGTTGGAGGAATATCAATTTCCCAACGTCGCTGGGCCCAACACTACTGTTTTACATTGGGCGTTTATATAAATGTAAATCGGCGATCGTCCGTCGCCGTTCACAAATCGAAATCGTGCCCAATCGTAAAACGGAATCAAAATACGAGGAGTATTCGTATCCTCCGACCAGATATTCAATCATATCTGGTTGGGGAGGGAGAGAGATATCTCTCTCCTTTTTTTCTCTTTTTCTCTCTCTCTCTTTCTCCCTCAACCGCGCATTTTATTCGAGATAAGCTATCGAGTTGGCCCCGGTCTCGTACGTTTTAAAACACCAGATTTTATTGAGCTGACCCGCCAAAAAATTTGTTGCATCGACCGCGAGGGGCGCAATAATGACGTACGTGACCCGGCGTATCTCTGCAGCCAGATGCACAACGTTTGCGGCACGGTTATTGTTGTTACGCAAACACTGGAAAACTCCAGGGCCGCCCGGGGATGTGTTTATCGTCGGATTAATGATTCCATTGCCCGAAAACCTTTCCTCTTTCGCCCGAGGAACACCCGCCGGGTTCAATTTTCAACCCCCACAACCCCAACCCCCAACCCCCAACCCCGCCCCTCGAGATTCACCGAACCTTGCGAAAAATGATTGCGAGCGCAAAGCCGCAATCGACGCTGCATTAGACAACTATCAGGCCTATAAATACCCAACTATTTTTCTACATGGTAAATTTGTTCCCCAAAATTTCTTTCAAAGAACAGTCTTCAGTTTCCTAGTCGACGTATCATGAACAAATATCGTAGACTAAAATTAACGATGCATGGCGAAAGTAGAGGCTTCAAGGTTGAATATGAGTCCAATTATATCGTTGTACTATTTATCTTAACGAAATTACAACAATTTAAAGGTGGTCGATCATTTTCTAAAAGTTGCAAGGGTTAGTATCTTCATTTCCGCGGCTGTCACGTCAGGCAAAAATTTTGTTACGGGCAAATTAGTGATAGCTCGTGGAAGTAGAGGCTTCAAGCTTTAAGATAAGCCCAAGTTTATGCTCGTACGATTTTTTTCTACGAAGTTACAACTGCTCAAACATCATCAAACATTTTCTAGAAGTTCCAAATTTTAGTGTCCCCACTTTCCTATCTTTCACGTCGTGTAAAAATTTTCTATGGGTAAATTAGTGCTAGTTCGTGGAAGTAGAGACTTCAAGCTTTAAGATAAGCCCAAGTTTATGCTCGTACGATTTTTTTCTACGAAGTTACAACTGCTCAAACATCATCAAACATTTTCTAGAAGTTCCAAATTTTAGTGTCCCCACTTTCCTATCTTTTACGTCGTGTAAAAATTTTCTATGGGTAAATTAGTGCTAGTTCGTGGAAGTAGAGGCTTCAAGCTTTAAGATAAGCCCAAGTTTATGCTCGTACGATTTTTTTCCACGAAATTACAACTGCTCAAACATCATCAAACATTTCTCGCCTACGAGGAAATTTAGTGTCCGAATATTTTTCGGAACCAAGTTCGCCGATATTAAACCCGTTGTAATTTTGTAAAAAACAATCGTAGAGCAACAAAGTTGGACTCATTTTAAAGCTTGAACTCTCTACTTTCTCACAGCGTTATTCATTTTCCTCCAGGATATTTTTACAAGATGTAGCAGAAGAAAAACTGAGGACCTAATTTCTCCAAACAATCCTACAAACTGAAACCTCTTGTGAAAACATTAAAAAATTTATTTCGTGAACAAATCTTCCTCAGATGTGCAGACTGAAGTCTCCCCTTTGAAGCGACACCATAAAAATAGATGTGCATTTATGTCCGCCTCCTGACATTTCGACAAAATCCTCATTCTACGAACCGCAAGCTGTCCAAACGCTCTCAAACCACTCTCGCCCCGTCGTATCTCCATCAATCCCGTTGAAACCATGCCACCGTGCACACCGAACGCAGCTATCACGTTTCAGATCCGATCAGGTTGTGTGTCATCCGTTTGCCGGGCGCGGAAGAATGAAGCGTTGACATTACGGAGCTATTGATGCCGATAGCTTTGGGCAGTCGGGCAGGGTTTTGATTGCGGGTGTACAGGTACAGGTAGAAGCAATCTTGAACTGGACGCATCGAATGCACAAACGGGACCGGCCGGCCAACAGTAGCAGCAGCAGCAGTAACGTATGACGTTTGTGTATCCGCCATACGAGGTGTAGAAGCTAATCAAGCATTTTGTCGTATTGCTGCGGCTCTGAAAGGGACGCGTGGGGATAGGATAGCGGTGCCGTTGAAAGGCGGGCGGCTGGCATCACTATGGGCATGATTAGGGGTTGCCGGTGCGCGGCGCGTTGCAGACGAGGGATTTGAGGTTACGGGGATTTGTACTACAAATACGACATGTGGACCGACCGACCGACCGGTCGACCGGTCGAACGAGACCGTCTGCCGTGTCGTAACGACCGGCGCGAGCGCTGGGAAACGTGCATAACATGCCCATGGACTTCTCGTTACAGCTGCGCAACTACCAAATTGCATTACTACTGTCGGCAATCTCTGCGCTGCCTTACCGGAGATGCGCGGAACCGAAGGACGGAGCGAACCGGACGGAGAAAGCGTCAGAGACGAACAGAGATGAAATCAGAGAGAGAGAGAGAGAGTGAAGGAGAGAGCCCAGAGAAAGTCGCAGACAGTTTCCCAGGAGGGTTTCCGGGCGCTTCCATCTTCCGTTTCAGCGTGACGCGCGCGTCTCTCGCGCCCTCAAAGGACCAGGAACTTGGGCCGAACTTCGGTAAATCACTCTCGACTGGAATGATGGGGTTGCGGGAGCGAAAATGATGTGTGACGAGTGGACGGCGGCGTGGCGCGGCGCTGCGCGGTGCTCGGATCCGTCTGTTCGTCGGATTAACGTCGTTAGGCATAATTAATTGGAGTGGTCGGGAGTTTTGCGTGTGGAACACCGACGGCGACGGCGACGACGACGACGCTTCCGTCTTTCTCTCTGTCTCTCTGTCTCTCTTGAGTGCTAGGCACTTCCGCAAGATCAACTCGCAGTAATATCGGGCAGGTTTGGAGCTGTTCAGCGCACGTGTTCCAGGATTGTTAAGGCGGGGGCGTTCGCCTCGAATACTGTTTGTTTGCTTATACCTCGCAGTGTAAACGTTGCCCCGGAGTGTGTCGCGCGTACGCTTGTTCCGCCATTTCCTTATAAATAACACTGGGAAAGGTGGAGGACGTTCGAGTTCTGCAATCGACGTACTGCTAGCGGGTCGTCACCGTGTCGAATTGAGGTTTTCATAGTTAGCGGAATTTGTTGGGGTTCGGGGAAATTGATGAAGAAGCTCGGGGAAGAGGGAAATCGTACGATCTTCGATCTTGGAGGGTGAGGTACCCTCTGTGATGAGTCCTATGGGTCGACCATGCGTCCTTCATTTCACTACTGTGTCCTTTGATTTCAGCATTTTTTAAAAATTACTATTCTGTCCCTTATTTTGTGAATTCCAGTAAAGCTGAACACCCTCGCCATCTTTATGCAAAATAAAATTTGCCTGCACTAATCTCGAGGAGATAAAGTTGAACGCCATCACCGTCTTTATGCAAAATAAAATTTGTCTGCACTAATTTCGAGGAACGGAGACTACAAAATTTTGTATTCTTTTGTTAAATGTTTACTGTTTTATACTTCACATGGGACGAAAACAGTATCTAATATGTAACAACTATAGTTTATATTGGGGGATGAAAGTAGCACTCAATCTTGTGCCTCCTAATTTTTTAATCCTAAGACCTCATGCTGCATAATTTTTTAACAACCACTGGTTATATTTGAGGGATGAAAGTAGCACTCAATCTTGTGCCTCCTAATTTTTTAATCCTAAGACCTCATTCTGCATAATTTTTTAACAACCACTGGTTATATTTAAGGGATGAAAATAGCTCTCAATCTTGTGCCACCTAATTTTTTTAAGACTGCATGCTGCATAATTTTTTGACAGCCACTGCTTATATTTAAGGGATGAAAATAGCTCTTAATCTTGAAACTACGTGGGTACTAATTTTTTCAGTCATGTTTTGGAAGATGAGTATAGTCTTGAAACTTAGGCTATCAAGATATAGATATTCTAGCTACTATCGTCGTTATATTTAAGGGATGAAAATAGCCCGCAATCTGAAGGCTGTGTGGCTCTTAATTTTTTAATGACCGTCGTTCATATTTGGAAGATGAAAATAACCTTGGACCGTGAGGCTGTGCGGTTATTAATTTTTTAGCAGCCATCGGTCACATTTCAGGAATGAAAATAGTTTCCAATCCTGGAGTTGGGTGGCTACCAATTTTTCAACGGCCATCGTTCATATTTGGGGGATGAAAATAGTCTCGAATCCTGGGGCTGTATGGACACTGATACTCTAACGAACATTGTTCATATTTGCGGGATGAAAATAGTCACCAATCTTGGAGCTGTATCAATACTGACACTGCGACCAGCCATCGTTCATATTTTGGGGATGAAAATGGCCTTCAATCACGAGGCCGGGTTTAATTAATTCCGTAATAGCCATCGTTCATATTTGACTGATGAAACTAGTGTGCGATCTTAGGACTAAGTAGACTCCGTAACTACTAATTTCTTCATAGCTATCAATCATACTTAAGGGTAGAAAGTAGCACTGAAATCTGGGTCTGTGCAAGTATTAATTTTTTAAGAATCATTCTTCACGTTCTACGGTTGAAAATAGTTGTTCATCTTGGCACTGAAAGTGCTAATTTTTTAACAGCCATCCATTACAGTCCTACGGTTGAGAATACTCCTTCGTCCTGTGCTTGAAGCTACTAATTTGTAATCTGTCATCTTGGTACCATAGGACACAGTCTGAAAACGAAAACAGTAAAATTAGTGCAGTAGTGATGCGTCATTCAAACCATAAAAATGGCCCTTAATCTTGCAAGCAGAGAAAGGGGTGGTAACGTGGCCCCAGTTTTATAGTTCTCTATTATGTAATCCATTTCTCGCAACCGAGGACCATCCCTTGTTAGCGAAAATCATTCTCGCGAGCCGCGAGCCCTGAAACAGCGAACGTTTCTCGCCGAAACGAGGGTACGACGCGATTCCCGGCAATGAAACTCGCCGTAGGAGATGCCGAAGAAGTATACCACGTCGGCGTGGTGCAAGTGTTTCGTTGATAGCCCGCCACGAAATCGGGAACGGGGATAACAAGGGTAAAGAAGTTTACAGCTGCGGCGGAACGGGCTGAAAGTTGCTCGCGAAAGAGAGAGAAAAAGAGAGGGAGAGGGAGAGAGAGAGAGAGAGAGAGAGAGAGAGAGAAACGACGTTCCATTCTTTTTCACGTTTTCGACTTTCGCACACGGAGTAGCCGTGATTACGTCAAGCTCGTCGAGACGCGCCACATAAATATCCATTTCGCCGCAACGAATCCGATTCCCCAAACCAATAACCGGCGGACGGTCGGAAAATTGCTCGGGAAATAGCGCGGGACCATTTCGAACCGTCCTGGACGTATGTGCTGGCCAATTGCAGCCAAGAGATTCCTCCCGTTACCTCTTCAGGGGGGGACGCTAACGCAGCTGCCGCGAAAATCGATATTTTTTTTTGGCAATTATGCAGTTTCGTGGCGTTTCCCTATTTTCGGTGATTCTGAGCAGTTTCTTTTCAAACGAAACCAATATTTATTGTCTCGCTTCTCTGTAAATTTATCTATATTATTTTTCTAGCTATTTATTACTTCAATTTATTTATATTAATTTATATTGTATAGTATCTCTAGTGCTGGGATTTATTTACTTTGAATTGGGCTGGGTATAATCCACCACAGCAAAAATATCCACCGTCCTTTTCAACAAATATAAATTTGTTTAATTACTTCAATATTATGGTAAAGTATCCCCACAATTCTCTAAGATTCAGTAATTTGGAAGAACACATATCAACCCTTTCAGTCAATAAAATAAAAAATATGTCTTTCTTTTTCAAATTGCTTGCTCCGTAGAGATATTTGTGGACACCTTGACAAACACGTTCCAGATCAAAGAACGCTTCAAATATTGCTAGAATCGCCCAAAAATATGTTTCACGGTGTAAACTCGACAAAATTGCAACCCCGTCGGCCCAGAGCCCTAGCTAGCCTAATTGATCATGTCCCGTCCGGGGGAAAAAACTTGAAAAAAGGGTTAACCGTGTCCCGCTCGACCCGAGCAAGCTCCCGTGAATACAGATAGACGGGAACGCGAAAAGTTTTGGGATAGAGCTAACTAGACGGCGTCGTGCGGAACTCGAAATTTCATGGGTTCTGACGTATTTCGCCGGTCGACGAATCCGGTTTACGATCCGCCGCGAAGTCCGTCGCGAAATCCTGCCGAAACTAGAGGGACGAACAGGATTGAGGGAAGCCCTTCGGTCCTCTCGACGACCGATCGATCCGGCTCGAGGAGATCGGCTTGCTTTTCCCTAAAACACGGAACGGTATCTCTTCCTGATCACGGACGAAATCGATGGAGGACCGAAAAACGGTTAAATGACCGAAGAAGCATCCGATCTCCGGATATCGTGCGCCCCGAACGTCCTCGTCGGATCTCGCTTCCCGGATAGTTTCAATCGGTCGCTAATTTCCCCGTCCTTTTCATAAATCGAGGCCGGTGGGGGGATCGCCCACGTTGCGTCACGTATTTGATCGTTCATCTTCGGAACGGTTAATTGAAGAGGCGGAAGGAACGGTCAGTTTGGGGGGAAGGTTCGATCCAATACGATCAATCGACCGTATCTGGAGGATCAACGTGAACATTCAGCCACCGTCAGTCTCAATGGACCTATCAACACCGGTCATCTCTAACGAATTCATCATGTTCCATGGATAGGCATTTTGTCTCTTCGGGGGAACAGCTGTGAAGGTTTCACCAAAATATCAATCGACAATACCTAAAGGATTCACCTAAATATTTCACTTACGTGTTAGCACCGCTGAGTTCATCTTCCTGTTCAAACCAGCTCGTCAAACGTGTGTTCCGCAAACCATCGTCATCTTGCGAAGACTAGGTCAAACTGCGACAACCAACCTGCAATATCCGAACAATTACCACAGGTAGCATCATCTTTAACAGACTCCCCATCATCATTCTCTCAATCAAACCACTTCAAACCACTTGAAACCGCCTCGGACCACGTTTCTCGGTTCATCTCTCGGCTTCCAGAGTGGAGGAGAGCGGTGGGGGACGGTATCATCTCGATTCTCCCGGCACCGATCCCCGAGGTCCGATTGTTTCGCGGACCTCGCGACCACTCTCGTAACTCCGGTCGCGAGTCGAGGAACGCGTCGGGAGAGCGAGAACCTCGTTTAACCTCGGCGGAGGCTGCGAGAACGAGAGAACGGAGCAGGTTGTAAAAGGTAAAGGGGAAGGGCCCGGTTCGGATCGGTGGTGGCTCTCTCGTTCCTGCCTTCTCGTTCCCCCGTGGCCTCTACGCCGCGGATGCTGTGTACTCTTCGTATCCGAGTACCCACTCGAGAGTCTTGGCTGTGCCGGTCCTTTGGCCTTGGACGGAAAGCATTGACCTCGGCGTTCCACTCTGGGAGCACAACCGGTCACGTGGACCACGGTCTACTACAAAATACGTACTTACACGCTTCGCCTTTCTCCTTCTCTCTCCTCCTCCTCCCCCCCCCCCCCCCCCCCCTCTCTACATCCTCACGCTATGTGAGCGTCTCTCTCTCCCTCTCCAGCTTCCTCTCTCCTTTTACGTCAGCCTTTCTCCTCCCCTCCCCTCGATTCTTCTCGCCACGACACGATTCTTCTACGGGAGAGCGTACGCGACGCCGATGTTAAACGTCCTCGGTTACGTGTCTCTTACGTGAACCTGGAAACGTCACACCTTACACGCTTTCCCCGGCGTCATTCATCCGGGGAGCTCGCTCGTTTATTTTTATAGCCGGCGATGGGACTGTTAGGGTGTCGGCGAGGCGGCCGCGCTAGGCAGATGTCGAGGAAAACGAAGTTGATCGTGGTTCGGTGAAGAAGCTTGGAAAGGGAAGTGGTGGAGACCATTCTTGGATCTCCGGTAAGAGATACTGTTTAGAGAACGCGGTCGGATTTATCCTGAGGAGCTGACTTGTTTTTTTATAATAACTAAGATACTAGGGGGGGGGGGGGAGGACAGCGTGGAAGCTGAAGAAAATTCATTCTGGTTGCAGTCTGTTGAGGAATCCCACGAATTTATGAAGTGTCAGCTCTGTGCACTCTGGGACTCTCAGGACACCTATCGATGACTAGAACACATTTAATTATTTGTTTAAGAAAATCAGATTTGTCCTGGGGAGCTCCTAGGGTAAGGGACACAATTACTGTAGGAGGTGCCAATCGCTGTGTATTATTTATTTTTGAAGCATATTGAAAAAAATTTAATATCTCTTTCTTAATATTTATTATGCTTTAAAAGTAAGTATAATTAATATAGGCACAATAAATGGTACCTCCTCAGTAATTGGGTCCCTTAACCTACAACATCAGACTCGCGACGAAGATTCTGAACAGAGTGCAATAAAAATGTATGTCATTAATAGACTGCGGATCTTCGTGCAAAATAAAAATTTCCCATTTCAATTGCTACAAACTGGAGTGAAATCGAAAATGATTTTCTTTCTTAATATATTTAATAGGTCGAAGATAATGTAATAGTATTTTTAAATTCTGCTAATGTTCTCACTGTTTTAAACTACACCTGTCCGTTTGTGTCATAAGTGCATCAAATCCGCAGTCTAGTCATCAATTTCCTTTAAAGCGAAACAAAATTCTATTTTGTTGTTGTCAGCACTTGGATGAGGGGACCCGGGTCCAACCTATCTTCTTCGCTGAATATTATAAACAATTCAGCAAAAGGAACTCCACAAACTCCGCCAACATTATTCTCCTATGATGTCAACTAACAGCGTACATAAAATAGTTTTGTTTAAAATAGGAGATCGTGGGCGTCGCGCATCTGTGACGACGGCAGCGAACGTGTTAAAGCCTGGTGCGTTCGACGTCAGTCATCGTCGCCGCACCGTTGACACCAGGATCACCGTCAGAAAAGGTGAACCGTCCCCGCCCTTATGGAAAACAATAACGTCGAACTTACGTCAAGGGAATGAAAGCTTCCGGTCGCGATCGATCGGTCGTCGCGTCGTTTGTTCCGCGCGATAAGTTTTCCGGTTTCGTGCATCAACGTGTCGCATATATAGAGAGGAGCCGCATGGGCACCAGGGGACAAGGCTCCGTCAGTGGCTCGGCTCGAAAAAGCAATATTGATCTTATGCTAATTCCTCCCGGTGAGTTATGAAGGGTTCGTGCCGAATAGGATAATTTATTCCCTTGTTAATACCAACTTGCGTACAGAGTCCCGCGGCGCGGACATGCGCGCTGCCACCGCCATGATCGCGCCGAGGAAATCAGATCCAACGTTGGAAAATGCCTGACGTTTCGTTGTTGCTCCGCCGTTGGTACACATGTCGGGTGGCTTTTTTTTTCACGTCGTCGCATCCCGCCATAAGGACATTCGGTTTGACACCGGTGCACCCGGAACTTTCGGAACCGTATGCATACGTAATACGCGGCGGATAGAGCTCGTGCGATTTTCAACGGGGAATCGAATTCCGGGTCGTTGACCCCGGACTCATTCACTGAACTTCGACTTCAACCCCTTAAATGGAGACGTAATTTTTGCGAGTCTTCTGCACGGTGGATGGTACAGCGGCTGCTCGATTTATGTCGAAAACACGGGTCTAGCCGGGGACATACATCGGATAGGAGATACTATTCTTTGAGCCACGTCCACCCGTATTAGTTACACTCCTCGGCGACTGGGGACTCTCGAGCTCATGGCCACTCAAGGGTAATATATCCGGCGGTAGTGGGGATACTGCGACTTTTATCACCTAGGTATTTGCGACATATATCGAGAAGGTGTACTCAAAAATTCTTTGCAGTATCTGTGAAATATTGAACGTCCCTCAGCGTCGAAATCTTGAACCAGCCATCCCTCCATCTTCAAGTAGATCATCCTGAAGGTCATCGGTGTTTAACTGGTAACACAGTGGCAGGTTAGTACAGACGCTGATTAATGGTTCAAATGTGTTACCGATTTCCTACCTGGCCACGTGACAGCGCCTTTTTATGAATAGTAAAAGTTCTAGTTGGATGTCTGCTGGGTACGTGAGGACGCGAAATTCGGTCCGCGAACTCGGTCCCATAAATTCACGAGCGCTGTGGGCTGATTGAATATCCGATCGGTGGGCACAAGTGGCGCAGTTAGGAATGTATGTTAGAAACTCGTTTAATGCTAGCCCTCGGGACTGAAATTCTGCGGTGGCGGCGGTAGCTGGCTGCCGGCGCAGTCGGTTTCGAGGCACGCAAACTCGCACCGACCGACCCGCTCTGCTGTTTCCGTCTGCCCCGTTGCGAACGGTCCCGTGGCACTTCCCGGTCCCCCGGAAAGTCTGAAACAAAAATTTGGGAAAGTCAAAAATTATTCGAAACGAACGTCGCTGAGCGTGAACAGTGAAACTTGAAGAGTGAGGAATTTAGTGCGAGGAAAAATATTGGTCCTCACAAAAGGAACCTGCAACCCGTGAATATCATGCACAATTCTTTCATTAATTCTTCCTACTTCTGTGAGAATAATTGGAAATAATAATGGAGAATAATTTCAGAGTTTTTTTCCAGGCTCAAATCACTATGGATTTTGTATGAGGTCTTTGTGAAGAGGAGACTTCAATCTGTAGCAATTTAATCCCGGAAAAAATTTTTCAAAATTAGTGCAGGCTTCATTTCACCAGGGCAATTGCAATTGCTGGTCGGAAAAATGACAGGAATCGTTTTTTGAATTTTCGAGATTTTTTGGCGGCACAAATCAGCATTGATTCTAAATTCTACGGGGTCGGTATAAAGAGGAGACTTCAATTTTCATATCCATGGCGATTTAACCCGGGAGAAAAATATTTTTAAATTCCAGGCATACTGTTTTCCTACACTCTTCAATCCCCAAACTTATAATAATTGAACGCCGAACAAAATGTTGTGCATTGTTAAGGCATTGTTAAGGAAAACTGCATCTAAAATGCATCCTGCTTCCTCGGACGTCTTTTTCCCTTGAAAGCTTATGCGGCGAGGATCAAAGCAAGCTTGCCCCCACGATTATGCGATCACGTCGAATAATGGGGACGTGACTGTTTCTTCCAGTATCGTGGAAACGGTCGGAAGTCGCGTGCAGTTTGTGTACGGGTCGGTGTACTTCCTATACGCGTTGCATTACGTCAACCGACCCAATTTGGTGAGTGCACGAGCGTAGACAATGTTCGTGGCGGGCGACGCCTAATAAGGTACGAAGAGGCGTACTCGGGACAAGACGTGGAACACGCGTGCACATACCTGTGTGCACACAGTGCTCGCGTGCAGTTGCAAGCGGCGCGGCACGGCGACAGAGAGTGCAGCAGGCCGTTGCAGCTACAACCGCTCGGTTGCACAGACGCGACGCCCGGTGTTGTCGTCGACGGCGGCGTCGTCGACGTCTTCGCCCGACCCGAATGCCGTCGCACACATGCATATTCAGACCGGTCGACCAGTCGCCGAGTAAATTAGACTATTTGGCCCGCTCCATTATTGAAGGAAACCTGCGGAACGGAGCTGCTGCAGCTTGTAATACGCCACCGCAGCATTCGCAACTTCGCGACTCCCCATGGCTTTCACGAACTTCTGCTAAACGACAGAGACATAGAGAGAAACCAGGAGAGACTGGGAGGGAGAGATAGGGGACGGCGAAACCGGCGAGGGAAACCGATTCGAGCAACAGAGAAACGGTATTGCGAAAGTGAGCTTCCTCGGGGGACTGCAAAATTTCTTGACGTTGATCCCTATCAGTCGACATTTGCCACGAAAGAAACTAACTGCTACGTTAATAGCAATATTTCAATTAGGGGATCTATTTTGTTAAAGGAACGATTTTTGGAGATGCGGTCAAAAAATGCCCTAGCCTTAAAAAAATTATTTCCGGGGATAAATCGCCGTGAGATTTAAAATCCTAAATTAAGAGCTAACTTAAGGACCCCGTGACATTTAAAATCCTAAGTTATGAGGTCTGCAGTGATTTGAATTAGGGGATCTATTTGATTAAAGTAACCCCGATTTTTGGTGATGAGGTCAAAAAATGCCCTGTCCTTAAAAAAATTATTTTCGGGGTTAAAACTCCGTGAGATTTAAAATCCTAAATTAAGAGCTAACTTAAGGACCCCGTGAGATTTAAAATCCTAAGTTAAAAGCTCAGCAATGATTTGAATTAGGGGATCTATTTGGTTAAAGTAACCCCGATTTTTGGAGATGCGGTCAAAAAATGCCCTGTCCTTAAAAAAATTATTTCCGGGGTTAAATCACCGTGAGATTTAAAATCCTAAGTTAAGAGCTCAGCAGTGATTTGAATTAGGGGATCTATTTGGTTAAAGGAACC
>CM052124.1:4344782-4364552 GCA_028454245.1 Halictus quadricinctus
TGTGAATCCAGAATCACAAGGAATTTTATTTTATCACATTAGAATTTTCCACAATCTTGGAAAATCACTCATTAGAAAAATCTTTTCCGTTCGCAACAAACTTTCTCTCGAGGAACGGCTGTATCCCCATCGCTGTAGCTTCCAAGTAAATAATTATTATTGCTCGAAAAAATGGGAGTATATTCTTCGAATGTGACTCCATAAACACGTAAAATTCGAATTTCCCATAGCCCGTAGTTTTTCTTTGAAAAATTCACAAAAATCGTCAAAGCGTTGAACCACATTTTGCCTGAAACGCGCACAGAATTCTTGTCAACAGGATTTCGGGGGTGTACGTTGAAGCAATTTTCTGAGTCAGATCATTTCAAGCTTGCCCACGTTCCACAGGTATCATTGACGAGATAACGGGGCGCAAGTAACGTAAAATTCGCTCGGCGTCCCAGCACCACCCCCCGCCCCCCGACCGCGATAAGAAACTGACGAACTTTCAGAATTTTATCGACGCTTCCAGTAAAATTTATATTTGCTTACTTACAGACCAAAATGTAATTCTTCCTTCCCGTCTGCCCTCCTCGGTTCGGTAATAACTCGAGGTATCCCCTTCTCCGTTTCTACGATAAAACGACCACAAAATGAGTATGAAACGCCATCGCGATCCGAGATAAAACTTTTCCATCAAACCGCCCTTTGCCCTCGTGGTCCCTTGCACCCTTCGCTCTGGAACCAGCGCCCGAGATACACACACACACACACACACACACAGAGGCGCACACAGGCAGACACATAGCCAGACATACATTCGTATTTTGCTTGTTCAGCCGATTCCGGCGATCCTCGACGGTCTAAATCCGCCGACCGACTTTTACTTTTTATCTGTCCTCGAGCAACTACCACCCACATTACTCGATAACCAGTTCTTACTCTTGTTGTGCATGCGGACGATGCGCACTGCAGCGTGTTGCACTCTTTCGAACACGATAACCCTTTGCCGTGATGCGCAATTTTTGTATAACGAGGTCCTTGTTCGCGGTTCTGCGGAATTTTCTCGATCGGTGTGATGATAAGCGGAGTGCGGATTTTTTGTATTTAACGGCTAGGTGTAATTACAAATAATAAAACGATTGCAAGAATTTCAGAGTGCCAATACATTAATTGCAACTTAATAAAACCACTAGAAAGAGAAATAAATTTCTATTTGGTTCTTATACATTGCAATTCATGCACGCGTTTAATAAGTTGAAAATAATATTTTTGTCGTAAATAAATTACTAGTTACATTAATCCATAAAATTATGGTTTCAGTGGTCATTTCGTTCGTGTACCCGAATGAACGTATGTCTACTTTTTCAAACTAATTTTATGGAATAAATGAACAGTATGTATTATGAAAAGCCAGTAAAATCACGAGCGAGCTTCGTAAAACTTCGGTAAAACCTGTCACAATCCTCGAACAATCATTTATTAAATATTGTACATAAAAGAGTATCGACAAAATGTCAATACATTTAATTAACTGAACGAAGAAGCTAATCGATAATAAACGCCGAACGAAAAGGGAACGAATCACCGCACAGAGTAATTACAAATTACGAGAGACACTTTCAACGAACTTCCTTTTATTCCGAATATCACTAAAAAATTACCCCGCATACCATAAACATTTTTTACCGTGTTGTCAAACTGTAAAGGTGGTATTCCTGATGCATTTTATAGTGAGTAATAGTTCTTTAAAAAATCCAGAAATATACTTCGAGCATCCTAAATTGAGATTATCCGTGATATTGACAAATACAGTGTTTACTCGATGTATGTCCAAAACACGGGTCTTGGCAAGGACATATATCGGACAGGAGATTCTTCCACGCAGAAAATAGAAAAGGACGAGACAGAGACAGTGGGGGTAGTTCTAGGACATTTATAGGCTAGGCATTTGGGACATATATAAAGTATAGTTGAAATATTTTATATTGTAAATGTAAACTGTCGGAAATCGTTCGAGACACGAGTGACCCTCTTCGAAAATAATAATTCTAAAATTTCCAGAGATCTCTGGATCGTTATAATAACAACCCTATGTATCGATGAATCACGCGAGACTCTCCATAGATCACGGAGGCTCGATCACAACGAAACCACAATTAAACGTGGCTAACAACTTTCGATTGCACTTTTCCAATTTTCCCGGAGAACAGGGTGTTGGCCAGAGGACGAAGAGGAAGAAGTCAAGTAGAAGAGGCACAAAGGTTGCCAAGGAACGTTAGGAATCGCGTCGTCCCTGGTAATCGATGATTCGACTTCTCGATCCCCGGAAAAATCGTAACACCCCACCCCCCCCCCCCCACTCGGCGGCTGGTCAAAAGTGTTGCGAAAAAGTTTTCGCTGTAGTTAGAACGAGTTCTCCACCTTTCCGAGTTCGACGTCGACTCCCAGCCGCCCCGTGTATCGCGCGGCCTTTGCAGTTTAATGGTCTCGGTAAATTAAACGGGCTTTTCCATTTATTAGTTTCGCTCGGGGATAAACTCCCGCCGTACAAGCGATAAGGGCTGCAACGTTAGCCGCGCCGCTGATAGCGCGAGCAAACGATACTGACCGGCGATTAATTATAATCAAATCTCCCGCTGTTACTTCGCCGGGGAATCTACTCGAAGAACTTAACCTTCCGCGGGTCCGCGGCCACTACTGTGGCCTTAAGTAAACAACTGTTTAATGTGCTTGTTCAGTCGTGGACACAAACGTGCCAGCCTCGGAGAACGTAAAGATATGCCGTCGATTCTCATGCATTGCTATAAAAAAAAAATTGTTCAAAGGGACTGGGGCGTGGTTGACTAAGTGAACTGAATTTTTAAACAATTTTTTACACTCGCTGTTCACCACGAAATTTTTATGCAGCATGAAAAACACGGGAATAGTACTCATGCAGAACGATTCCGTGAACTCTCCAAAATGCAACGGTATATTTTTGAATGCGATTATAAATTTTTGAACGTGTTTAAATAATGTTTAAGCAAATGCAATTTTTGTGGCAGTCGTCGAATCCTCGGCTTTAAGGATTTCTCCTGCTTCAACGGTGACAGTTATGCGAGTAATTCTTGCGTAGAATGATTCTGTAGACTTTCCTGAATACACCAGTGTATTTTTTAATAGCATCACAAGCATTCGAGCATGTTTAAATAATGTCTCCAGTAGGATAAAGTCTTGACGGACTGAGGTTGTGCATGAAAGTTCTCGAATTTTCACATTTCAGAATTTGTCCTGTTTCAACTATAAAAGTTGCGTAAATGATTTATCCGTAGAATGATTCCGTAGACTCTCCTGAATAAAACTGTATATATTTTTATAACATTACAAGCATTTAAACGTGGTTAAACAATATCTAACCTGAGCGATGCGTCGGACGATTATTGCGTCCTGATTATTACCGCATGGTTTTCAATTTATTTTGAAAATTAAGGGTCTTGTGCAAAATTTAATTGCACCTTGGACCTACTTTCTTCGAGAGCAATAAAGATAATTTGGAATTGTCTTTTTCCATCGACAACGAATTGAAACTTTGAGCGATGTTTATTCTCAGTTCGGTTCAGGTGCGTTTACAGTGTTTTATAAAAGGGCCCGGAGGATGCATCGCAAAGGATTCGAGCGATGCTCAGTATGCCAGGGGCCTGTGCGGCGCCATCGTTCCCAATGTCCGGTTGGTATCTCTGTCAGAGAGTGACTGTACGGTGCAGCGAAACCGGTCGGAGCACAAGCATGGTAGCTACTCTTCGTCTTCGGTTGGAGGCCACATGCATCTAACAGCACTCTAAGAATAACGTTACCTTCCTCGGGCTTGCCGAAAGGTTGCCATTTTCGCGACGATTTAAAGGGGTTGACAACCAGGAGACCGAAAAGCCCATAAAAACAATTTCTCGAAATTCTACGCTCACTATTTCTACGATTCAAATATGCAAGTGCTCCCTTATCTGTTATCAGGTCAAGTATCATGACCACATGACTCCGCCTACAAAAGAATAATAAAATTTGAAAATTCAAAAAATTCAAAAATGCCCAGCGAGTTTGCTCGCGCGCGTAACAATTCGCGGAAACGTATCCCGCTGGAAATAGCAGCGAGTTCTCGTATCCGCGTGTTCTCGTTAAGAGAGTCGTGCGTACGCGGTTCGTCCGCCCGCGGTGATACCTGCACGCGATCCTTGTCAAATTTATTAACTATTCCGCCGAACACACGATCTTGCCGTGGGGTGTCCGTCATAACATCCCTGAACGCGATGTAGAGGAAATTTTACTGTCGCGCCGTGTTCCCGGTGTGCCGGAACACGTCGAAAGCGTTAGAAATTGCGGGGGCGGCGGAATTGCGTCCGCGATATCGCGCCGCCGAAATTTCCCGTAGATAGTTACACGGCCCGGGATGCGTTTAATTGGGCCGTTTAAGGGGCAAGAGTGTCGCGGCCGCGGCCTGTGTAAATGGAAATCGCGACCGGACACGGTACGCGCGGGTATTCCGCAAATGGACAACCCGAGTGTGTCATACCCGGCCAATGGCGGGTAACATCGCCGCTTAAAAACGACAGCGGTTGCACGATACACGCGCGATTCACGCTGGAGACACTCGCCTCTTCCACGGAACGAATAAAAAGCCGAATGAAAATAAAAGAGTCGCACAATAGGACGTTCGAGCGCGTCCACGGAAATTTATAGCGTTCCCCGAGCGGACATCATTCCGGACGCTTTCAATACGCTGTGAAACAGTCATTGTGATCGTAGGGACATCGTCGACAGACGGACCAAGTGCTGCCGTCGTTTTCTATTTAATTGTGCTCGATCATAGAGCCACTTTATCCAGTCAACTTTGACGCTTTTCTACCTCCTCGCTATCGTCCTCTTCACAGTTTTCTCTTTTGTGATGTTAACTAAGGCGTTAACAATCTTGTATAGACTCTACAACGACCTCTTAGCAAGACTTCCTCGCTAACAAAACGCTCTGATAACTTTTTAATACCATATAGCGTGTAAACAAACGTTGTCACCGGGTGTATTGGTGAGACAATAATGATAATTTATTGTTATAACTTCTTTACTCCTACAGATTTTTTTACGAATCTTTTACCAACATATCCGTGACATTTCTCTGATTAAAATGATACCAAACACGACACAATTTGCATCATTTTTACCCGTGTAATCCTCGATAAAGTAGAACCTCGATTATCCGAACATACGGTGAGCCTTTTACTAAATCCTTCATAACACCTGTTCAGAGGTTCATAGCTTAATGAAGTTTGACTGACTGATGCACAAGACTATACAGATGCGACCTGCGAAGCCTGAATACCCTAATCATTTTTATAACCCAACACGGATTTTTAGGGTTCGACAGGTCCAACGTTCAATTTTCTGTGTTCCGTATCGCTAGCTCTAAACGTTTCCATAGGTCCCGGGGTTGTCTATACGTCTGAGAAACCATAACCTACGAGCATCTAGAATGCTGGCAGCCCTATCGACATCAGCGGAATTTAAAACCGGCATAAGCCCGGCCCGATGACGCAATACCCGGCGATATAAATGCGGCGGTAACGCGTTTTATTCCGGTTCCCGATAGCGCTATCGCACCCGCGTCGATCAAATTCCATCGGCCGTCGTACAAAGCGGCAGACGCAACCCGATTAATTTCTAGCGCTGTCCGTTTGTACATAAACGAGCCGGAAGTTGCGTAACGTTATAATTGAATCGTCCGATTGTCCGGCCCGGGCTCACGGCAGCGAATCGATCGATTCTTCGGGAACGAAATTACAGACGAAGTGCGCGGCTCGTTATTTACGGCAGAGCCCTGTATCGTTGTCCTGGATAAAACGTTGACAACCCCCTCCCCCCCTCTACCCCAGTCGAATATCCATATTAACGTTCATTCTGCTCGTATGGACCCGAAACTTGGGTAATTCACATTCTCCGGTCCATCCGGAGCTAAATCCAGTTACCGTTCAATTCCCGCAATAGCCTTGAAACTAACTTTATTACTCCTCGATAACACGGGATGAGTTAGCGTTCGGGATCGATGCAAACGATTCAAGACGCTCCGCAGGTATTAAAAACGGTAGAGAAAGCCTTGCGATCCAGTTTTCCTCCGTAGCGTAGCGCCTAAGGCCACGCCCCCTCGAGCTGCGGCCAGTCGCGAACCACATGCGCACTAGCGGCCAATGAGGACGCAGGTAGAATAGCTTCTACTGCTTCCTAACGTCTCGCTGACTCCCTAGTGAACGTATAAGGTATATCAGTAGACTGCAGATTTCATGTCAAAATGACTTATTAAAATTACTGAACGAAGAAAAATTTGTATTTTGCATGAGAATTGAAATGGAGAATTTGTTGAAGGCTTGTTTATTCGATCCGAAGATGTTCTATCATCCTGCAGTGACTTTATCTCTTGTTTTAATGTTTATTCTCGTGAATGATACCATAAATAGACTACCTAACAGCGTTCAATCTTTTTACGAAACGTTTCAGCCAGAAACTTTCTTCACGTTCTTTTCCACGTTCGGATACAACAGGCCGCGAATTTCGAACTTTGGTTATTTCAGTTTTATCCAGTGTTCTAACGTATCCAGCGGGAGAAAGTTAGTCACGATTTCGGATGTCAGGTTAGGGGGCCGGGTAGCACGAATGATTCGTTGAATTTCGTCCGCGAGATATCCGGCATCCGCGCGATCTCTCGCGGGTATACGTCCCCGAGAATGCGTTCCATAAACTCGAATGAGTTTCGCGATACTTTGAAGAGGTATAGGAAGTTTTATGATACTCCGCGACGGCCCGGATGCCTTTTGCATTCGTTGAACGTGAATCCCTGTATATCACCTAAGTCGCTAGGCGGCCGCGTTACATGTAAGAAGGTAGATAAAAGGAAATACGGGAAACCAGGGAAAAGAGGGGAGTGGAGAGAGAGAGAGAGAGGATGCGTAAAACGTGTCATAAATTTCGGCGCCGTGGTGTGTGCATCCCGGGGGCTAGGCTATGAAACCGCTGACACAGCTCGATCTGCGTATTTACGTTTAACGCGTCAGCGAGCAACACTTGTTGGCTAGAAGTATATGATGCCTCTTTGCCAGCGAACACTCGTCTCGAACTCGTAATCGGAACGGGGACAACTTACAATAAATATTCCTCCACCGTCGATGCCGGAAACCCAAAAATCGCTCGGTCTCCGCGAAAAAACGCCAAAATTTTAGACTCTTTAACGCTGAGTCTATCGAACACTAAAAACAACAATTTTTAAAAATTATTCTCTGCTTCCTGACATATCTAGTAAAGCACACTAAAAATTTCAAAAATCTAGGACCTACAGTTTCTCTAAAAAAAATCTCTGAACATTGCCTTGCTTGCCGTGTGTTAAAGGAGCTGCCTGCCTGAAACCTATCTATCTTCCCACAGTTGGTAGTTAATTAATATAAATTAGCTTCAGTTAATTCCGATCATGGAACAGTTAAATCAAGTACTCAACTGTTAATTTCGCTCGCCGATCAAATACATCGTTGCGATAATTAATCATTAATTGCATTGAGCGTTGCTCAACCCTGTCCTCCCCTTGGGCACGATATACCCCAAACAGGCGCGGCTAAATATAATTATACAGATCATGATAAGCAACGAATGTCCGAAAAAAAATTATTTTATGCTTCCTGAGATGTGTAGTGAAATGCCCAGCAAATTTTCAAAAATCCATGACCTACAGTTTCCCTAGAAAAAATTCGTGTGTTACAAGAGAGCTATCTCGAGTAAGTTTCTCTATCTTACTCGTAAAAGTTGCTCGTTAATCAACAGAAATTCAATGCGATACCCCGAAACAGTTAAATCAAGAACTGAATTCCACTCGGCAAATCTAATGCTACAACTGTGATAATTAATCATTAAGTGCGTAGCTCAGCTCAGTTGTTCCCTTTGTCCAAAATACCCTAAACAGGCGTGGTTTCTATGTCAACTGACTGCTCCATATGGCAATCTATTGGCTCGCACCTGCTCTACGGCCTGCGAGTACCACGATACAACCGTGTCGACGTCCCTCGCTAATGGTCCTGATCATTCCCGGAAAAGATTCCCGGCTGTCACTTTAATTACGACGACGTCGAATAACCTATCGATGCATAGGCATCGAGCCAGGCCAATTAAGATTAATTAATAAATCCGCGAGCTGGCGCGCAGCAGGGTGGCGGCTGTTCCTACAGGAGGCTGTAAAACACGTTTAATTGCGAAGCCTTTAGGCAGGTGAGCATCTAGGTCAGAGTGTAAAGTTTAAGGGTTACTACTGAAATTTGCATATCGCTGTGGCCCGGAGGCAACAGAACCTTCGTGTTCTCGAGGAAGCTGTACATCGGATGTAACGCTCGCGTTTCCCCCGCAATACGCTTCAGATATACCTACCCTGTACACAAGCATCCCTGCGTTTCCACAAATACGAAATTACGAACGTATCCCCGGCGAGATACGCCGGAATAACTCAAAATCGTAATTCCCTGGCCGTAACCGCGAGTAATAAGAACGACCGTACTTAATACATCATCCACCACCGCGTCAGACGGCGCACACTTGCCACGCCGATCTTTGCACCCTGTCGCACCTGTTTAGAGATCATAGTGTGAGAGAGTCGTCAAGCTGGAATTTTTTTATTCATTTCTTTAACGATACATCGACTGCGCTAAAGGGATTGGAATTATAAGGAGTGCACTCCGGATTACTCTACTTCAAGACCATAGTGCAAACAGGATTATTTAACTGGATATTTTCTAATAAAAAGTGTCTATCAAATTTTATGAAATAGTCTAAGACTATTTACTGTACATATTCGCAAGCTAATGAAAAAGGAACATCTTACTCTTCTATTACAAATGAACACTAAAATAAAAATTTGTGCAATACATTATGGTTTATAGATTAAGTAAACAGACGTTCCATAAATTGTAATAGTATTTCAACTCTAGGAGGAACTATGGAGCAGCTTCCACAACCCATTACTTAAACCATATTAATAATATACCTATCTGTGGTCGAATATTTTCTAAAAATCATATTCCTCTCGTAAAATATTCAAGAATGGCTTTGAAAAATTATTTATTTTGTACAGTTATCTAGTTACCTATAAAGCCTACCTGACTAACCATTCTCAATTTAACATCGATACTCATACAATAAAAACAAACTTCATAAACACTTCCTATAAAATAAAATGGGGAATGTCTTCAAACGGCCCGCCATATTGGCAGCCATTAGGAACTATAAAACTTATAACAAAACTTAAATCTATAATTAGTCTACAGTTTGAAATTACCAAAATTTTCACGGCCCAAGTCGACAGCACTGAATCCTTCGTTTCATTTTCCTTTGAGATCCTCCAGAGTCCTTCTCCTAAACAAAAGAAAAAATTAAATACCTTCCAACACCTAAAACCATTTAAATTTTCTCGCGCAATACACTCTAATCGATTTTTCGGTATAACTCTATAACCACTATCAATTTAACGAAACTAATTACTACAATCTACGCAAAAGAGCTTAGTAACTACGTTTATATTAAAAACAAGGAGTTAGAGGTCCTAAATAAACAAATAAATTAATTAATAAGCAAGAGGAGTGCAGAGTACTCACCGCTCAAATTCGCCGAAGGAGATTACGCACTTCGCCACCAGACGGCGGGTTCATTTCCGTTTCCCATAAACGGAAGTTACGGTGCTGCCACCATAGAATCTTCTAGGTGAGGTTTCATTGGCAGGCACGTTTCCAGAGAGGTGAGTGTTCAATACTTTGTTCAATATTTTATATTAATTTAAGGCATTTTCTTGACCCTGACACTTCAAAAACGTTCCATTTGTCTTTCCAAAATCGATTCTCCTTTTCGATAATATCAATCAATTGAATAGTTAAACAAATGGGCTTCAAAAACAATCGCGATACGATACGTTGCTAGCACACGTTCGTCAACGCAATGTCGGTTGTGAAAATTTCCAGTTGTTTTTCCACACTTTTTTGAAGTTCCTCTACAGAATCAATCAAATCCCATAAAATCAAGAACGTGATCAACCGATAACAAAATTTAACGATAGTGACAGGTGCATGCGATTATTTACAGTGCAATTGTGTTGCTAATATTCAAAAGTTGCGCTTTCTGTTGCAATTTAGGTGAGCCACAATGCAGATCTTCGTGAAAACCCTAACGGGTAAAACCATCACCCTCGAGGTAGAGGCTTCCGACACCATCGAAAATGTGAAGGCCAAGATCCAGGACAAGGAGGGAATTCCCCCTGACCAGCAGCGTCTCATTTTCGCTGGAAAACAATTAGAAGATGGTCGCACCCTCTCCGATTACAATATCCAAAAAGGTATACTATTTTATTGATTTATAGTTCGTGTAGAGGGTGTAACAAAAGTAATGGTCAAATCTACACCTTCAGGGGTGAATCTACACCTTTAGACCGGTGGACATTTGTAAAAGGAAACATGCCGCGAAATTGTTCGTAGCAAAGAAAATTTTTGTTGAAAGTTTTTACAAAAACTTTGAAGTTATGGCTCGGTAACTGTCTGCGACATACAGCTCCTTTCAAACTTTTTTTCTTTTTGATCAGTTGGAAGTATTGATGCAAGATTGATGCATGTCCCTTTTACAAATTTCCACCAATCCAAAGGTGTAGATTCACCACTGTAGACATGTCACAAGAAGCAGGAATGTATTATATTATTAAGCCTGTTAATAATACAAACTTTAATTGATATCTGTTCGACAGAATCCACTCTCCATCTGGTGCTCAGACTTCGAGGAGGTGTCATCGAGCCCACTCTTCGTATCCTTGCGCAGAAATACAACTGTGACAAGATGATCTGCAGAAAATGCTATGCTCGCTTGCATCCGAGAGCAACCAACTGCCGCAAAAAGAAGTGTGGCCACACCAATAACATTCGCCCTAAGAAGAAGCTGAAGTAGACAGTATACTCACACTTTCCACTTGCATATTTGGCAGGTTTATGTACCTCATAAAAATATTTCAATAAAAATGATATAAAAAATGGACATGGTTCTATAAAATGTTTCTGTACTGGCTAGTACGAGATACATTATAAAGAACATGTGTGTTTATTATGAGGTCGATTTTTTATTTAGTTTATGAAAGAAATATTTACATTTTTATTTTATGGTACATCTAATGGTTAACTTGTGCATATTGACGGTTTGCGCAGCTGTTTCGCGTAACTTTCGTACAAACTCGTATCGTTGAGACTCGGTATTGATCCACCAGCCTGTGTAACAGATATGTAATTTTTAGATCGGGGTATAATCATTAATTCATTATTTTAAAACTACTATACTCACGCTAGCTCTCTTAACATATTGTTCATATATATTTATACTACATTCTTTCACCGTAGGAAGCGCGATTACAGGCGTTGTAGTCTCCAAAAACGATGCCTGTTGCAATAATTTCGATCGTAGTTTTGTATTGTCCAAAGAACATGTTGCATTTCGCCCAATTAGTACAAATCTGCAAGAAAATCGTAAATGCTACTAATGCATAAAAATTTCAAGTAATAGTCACTTACTTTTTATACAATACTACATCGGTTCTCTTAGGATAGTCGGGCTGAGTACCGTAAACTTCTTTCATAGATGGGAACAATGACTCGAACGATATCAATTCCGAACTTTCTTTTGAAGATATCAGTTGAGAATCATTGGTATGCTGATGACTATCGTCGTCATCCGAACTAGAGTCTTCAGTAGAGCTATAAATTTAACAGGTTTAATTATAATTTCAACGATAATAAAATAAAGTCAGTTCAAAGTAGTGAAAGTAGAATCTTTGTCCTTTAAAATGAGCCTAATTAGATTGCTCCATAATTTTGTTTGACGAAGACAAAATTGCTTTTCCCCTACATTTAAACATTTTTTCATTTTAAATGATTCACTACATAATTGTATACGAGTTAGAATGATAAATTGACTATACCTTGCACTAGAAGTTGTGCTACTAGTGCTACTCTGTCCAGTCATGGACGGATTCTTCATATTCAGGTTTTTATTACCGGTTTCTTCTCTTCTTCTTCCGGGTCGCACTCGAACAGTGAATGGACTAAAGTTTGTCGTAAAATGCGGCATAAATTCTCTAACAGAATGACTGATTTTATACGCGAAAACCTCAGAGAAGACGGACAGCTCGTAAGGCCTGGAAAGAATTCTGTTCTGTATCTAACATGACCGTTTTAATGCGATAAAATATTTACAATACCTGTGGTAGTCGTAGTAAACGTCAATCATCTCCTCCACCGAATTCTGTACTTGTATTATTTCTGTACAGGCTTTTGTTACTTCGTTCAACGCGTACGGAAGACATTTTAACACGTTGGTGTCCCACCACTGTGTTAACAGCTTTGTCCTGCGAGTGTATTGACAGGCTGGTTTATGATGAAGGTAGTAATCGGTAACAAGCTCCCAAATCGGCGGTTTCCCTTCCTCAGGTATGAACAAACCTATCCCAATTATTTATACATGTTTCAATAGAACATTTCCCTTCCGTACAAATTTTTACAATTTTAATTTACCTAGAAACAAATTGATGGTATGTTGCTTTTCTTGATCGCTGAATGTGTTACTATAATATCTGCTCAAGGTCTGCATTATGTCATTGCCCTGACTGGTCCAGGGAGCAGTCTTCCTAAATAACAGTAAAACATTCTCATTTTACATTACTTTGTAAAAATGACGAGAATATTTCAATGATCCTAAATGAAAAAATATTTTTTACCTGTATGTTTTTATCCTGTGAACCAATTGAGAACCACCATATTGCAACGCTAAAGTATCTCCATGATCCTCGTACAGTTCTTCTAGCATCCTAACGCAATCAGAGTCAAACTCCAATTTTGGGGACTCTAAAACGCCTAGAGCACATAATTGAAACCCTAAGGCACATTTTCCTATCGCGAATTGCGCGGTATTCGTGCGATCCAAACAGTCCACGCAATTTGTCCTGATTATGCCGGTTTGTTGTGTGCCTTTTAGCCCAAAACATTGTCTCACTTTTTTCTCTAATTGACTCAACTCTGCACTGCGTTCCATTGTCGATTTATAATCAATGTTACCATTCGTGGACGAGTTACTGACACTGTCAGCTGCCGAGCCTATGGAACTTCGAATATTATAGGAACTGAGCGACGAAAACGTGCTCGAATTTATTTTATTCGCTTTTTTATTGGATTGCGGAGAGAATAAATTTTCTTGACTATAGTATGGCTTCTGTGACTGGAAGATACCAGTTTTTAGAACTGCAGTGTGTGCTATGTTCGCTAGACGAGCCATTACATTTACTTTTTTCCTGAAAAAATTGATTTCGTTTAATATACAATTATTCCTTGTTCAATTGTTTAGTATGATGTGATTTTAGGTGCACCTTTTATTCATTCGGGCCATATCGAAGCTTATATATTGAATATGGTGTTCCGGAGGTAAAAATTGGTTCAGGTACTTCACAGCCATGCACAGTTCCTCGCTCAGCGTACTCTCGTGCTTTTTCTTCTCGCGTTTTTTAACGAGATTGAGAATTATGATCGGGGAGCCATATCTTTTCAAGAGTTGATTGAAATGTGCGCCTGGAGTCAATTAAATATTAATACCTATGAGCACTAAGGTGACTTATTAACAATTGAAGATTTATTAAATGAACCTGTGGTGTAGATTCGTTAAGTAAAATGGGCTTAGTATTAGGTCAGTGCAAAAGTTCGTGCCCGATTTCGTGTTAAAATACAACAAGGAATATTTTAATAATTTTACCAGCAGTTTCCACGTAAGGGTCAGCCAAATCACAGGTGATTGTAGGCTTAGGGACAATTTTGCTAACATCCTGGCTCCAATGACCAGGAACGGATCCCCTCATCTGAACGAAAGAGCTGAACCGTCCCTTGATCAAAGAACTCACTCCGGAGTCATGAACAATCTGCTCTGTTTCCACCTCGTTGGCGACGTCTCCCTTAATTTAAAAAATTTAATTCAGACAATCAGACTTGGACGATTACCGCTACCGACCTCGCAATGAGTAAATCACCGGTTATAATCAGCCCAGCATAAATTATCACCGCGCTATCGCATGGTTTAACGAATGCAATTGCACTTACGTCGAAGTTTGCGCCACGTTTTAAAAATCTTGTACCGGCGTATTTGTTGCTCCTCCTGGCAATGACACTTACGTACATGGACCTGCCAAAAATACTAACATTCGATTGCCCAATGAAACCGTGTATGATGTACAAGATCCAATCGCGATGCAAATCTTTCTCCACTGGCTTCAGAAGGTGAGAGTTCCACACGAATCGGCGGTGAGGATTATTTCGTATGCCATAATCGACGTACTTCTCGGTGCTATTAAAAATATTAATTACCTATTTTTTAAGTCAATCCTTAAATTTCACTTTGTAAGTCGTTTTTCTCCACCACTCTCAAGTTTTAAGAAATTTAATTTTGAAGAAGAGCATGTGTTTTCAATTTTTCGAAGTTTTTCTGCTTCAATCGAAGAAGCTATAATAAGAAGACCATAATTCCTCCAACGCACTAATTTTGCCAGGATATTTCTTAATTACCATGTTCAATCAATTCTCGGGGATTGTTATTCAGAAAGAAATTATTAACATTCTTTTAAACGTGTAATAATTCTTAAAAGCCTATTATTACCCACCTACTGTGCTGATAATTCTTTCGAACCGCCCACATATTAAAAAAGTCTCCTGCATCCTCGACCTCGTCGTTTATCGTCTGATTCGTACCGCCATCAGATTCATTTGGCATGTTCGATTTAATATGCTTTGGAGTACTCATATTGTACTGCAAAGTGTGCGTTAAATCGTAGGAATAACTGAAATAAAAGTTGCTGCGGAGATCAATACTTTGGAACATTTTTACGTATCTTTGCTCGTCAGGGTGGAAAATGCGCACTGTATCGTTTGGAACATAGATCATTGATGTATCCTCTATTTTATAGATTGTGTGGTGTCCAATCACGGCGACTTTGCGTCGTTTGGTCACCAGGATTATATAGTATCCTTCCAAAAATCGTACAAAACCTATTGCAAAATTATGAACGATTTAAAAGTATCCTAACGAATACGGAAAAAAATACAGAAATATGGTTTCATATATAATATCTAATACACAGTTCATATAACATGCTTAAGGCCATATTTGCAAATAAAATCGCGTGCAAATATTATGTTATACCATGCTAAAATATACGGGGTGGTGCAGAAATAAACCGAAGACGATTCAACATGGAAAAATAGGGGAAAAATTTTTATATAAAATTGTTTACTCATTTTTTTACGCAGAATAGCTTCGATTTCGCTCCACCCTGTATATGACTTGCTTTTGGAATATTTGTGTCCTTAATATCAAATAAAATGTATGTAATTTATAATATTTACTTAAATATTTCATTGGATGACCATTAGCATATTAAAGCCATGTTGTTATTACGCTATTTTCTCTGTATACCAATTTCATAGAGATAACGAAACAGGTGTACTTGTAACTGAATACTTTTGCGAATGAAAAGTATGTATACCCTTTGAAAGAATTGAACCATGTGACGTCTTATTGGAAGTACTCCATATAAAATGTTAGTTGTTTGAATATTAAGCTCAATAGCCCTTACCAAGAAGGCCGAAAGCTGGCACTAGTCGAGGAAAACTGTCTCTCTGCCACATTGTTTTCCAGGTAAATTTAGTTTGAGTCGGTTTGTGCAGCGGCTTTTGAGATTCTTGGTGCTCAGACTCTTCTGACACACCGTTATCAGGTGTGGATTCTTTGTAATTGCTGCCTTTGTTAGCAAGCAAATATAAATAAGCAATGCAAGATTTTTTTTAATGATTTTACCAGTACCTTCATTTCATTGTTATTAATATATATGGGATGATTTGTATCTAATGCTGGAGTACATTTATTTTTCTTCTTTACATGCAGCGAAACAGTGAACAACATGCAAAATTGTGAATCTTGATCTTTGGGGCAAATATTCTATGCTAATAAATTAATGAAACATTTATATATATAAAATTGTGTACTCTTCGCAGTTTTTTGCAGACGTGTATGCGAATGCAACTGATAATTAAAATGTGGGAATAGCATATATAATAAAAGCACAAACATGCTCCAAGTGATCGTAATGAATGAAGAATTGCAAAGGAGAGGTCCAAGTTGCTTACCAACAATACCAAAAGCTGAAACAACTCTTGCAACACCACCGACATTGTTTCTTTGTCCAGCACGCGTACGATTTCCCATGTCTATCATTTTCACAAGATCGCTTATTTCATCCTGAGTGTACTCCCTTTTATCATCTACAACAACCAGTTCTTTCGGTTCCATACGATCTATCTTTAACACTCTAAAACGTGTTAGTGTGTTGTTTGATCCCATCAGATAAAATCTCTGCAAAGCAAATCACATTCTCTTATTAAAAACATTTAATGCCAGTAGTTTATAGTTCATTCAATCTTCTGCTACTATATCAATAATTGTTTGCATAGTAAACTTACAGATTTGGTTTCATAAAGTGCAATTTTTTGTATTGAAGAGATAATGGGATGAAATGCAATAACAGGAGCTGAATTGTCATCCATTTTAAATGATTTATATCAGACATCCGATGATTCTTGGTCCTTTCTATAAATTGTTATCAAACATGACAACTCAGTGTGACAAGTGCAGTATGTTGCACTTTCTTATGCTTTCTGACTGAAAAAACACTACTGCCACCTGGCGGTAACATACAACACCTTGATCTATATCTAATGAAAATGAAATGTTTTGGACAAAGACAATTGGAGAACAATTGAGGGTAGAATAAAACACAGTAGTTTTTATAGTTATATTGTGAAGAGGCGTTCATTTATATTACAATATATTTTCTACAGAAATTGGTCTAGATGCATCTGTCACAATTTTATTTCGTACCGCTCTTACTTAGTATATTACCCATAGAAACCACAAAACCTACAGTAAGCCCTACAACTGTGACAGCATACAGAAGCCTGTCTTTTCTACCTGCTATAGTGTAAACAGGTTTCTCCAAATCCACCTGTAAAAGAAATATATTTAGATATATTGGATTTTAGATGGATTATTTATTAAATATATTAATATATTTAGTTACCATTTCCATTGATAAATTACTAAGTATATAATAACAAGGCCCTACGGTATTTTAACATAACAAATATGTATTTATACCTGATACTTCCTGTAAAGTTCTCCCAACTTTGGGTTCAGTGTAGAAAGTCCAGCCGTGAGAGGCGACTGTACCTTCACCGGCTTAGTTTTCACCGAGTCGAACATCATATCTACTTCTGTGCTTTGCAACGGACGAGGACTCTGCAATAGAAATACCCAACTTTTAATCATGCTCTAATAAGACACAGCGCTGCCATAACTTTCTTATACATCATATATTACATAAACATCCATTTAGCCTGAAATTCTTTGACATTATGACTAAATAGACATACTTAACGATCGAGTTCTTGTCATCTTATTGAAGATTATGTTATAAAATGTGGATAAGAAATCGGATTACAAACGCAGATTACGCATAAATGCAGTGTTCCAGTATTGAGTTTGCATTGTTACTATAAATGGTTACTTGCAAAGTCACATGATTTATTGTAACATTATATAATTAATTTGTTGGAACCATTACTTACTACTGGATAAAGAGGTTGAGTATTTGAGGATTGTTTTAAACGACCAGTAACTTGATTAAATTGATGAAACGGCATCTTGCCAAATTGCGCAACCTACCTTTCCTTCTCACAGTCTGCCTCGATAGTGATTTTCTCTCCCACTACAGTTGGTTGAATTTTTTCAAATACATGTTGGTGTTTGTAATATCAATATATTGGCAATGCCAAGTCTGGTGATTTCCACGAATATTCCCTAGAATGAGAATGCTTGGCCAGAGGTTCTCAACTTCGTGCGTAATAATTTCCAGTAGGTCTCCATTAATTAATTTCTACCACAGACTTATCTGTGTGTTGAAGTTACATAATTTAATACTTGTATGTATGTATTGTGTACACTTGTTACATCTTACATGATCATTCTGTAGCAATAAAATTCTTATATTAATTGTATACCATGTTCTACTTGTTAACTCATCACTTATGTATCAAGTTTGTGTATGTATATTATCTATGTGCATAGTCTGTTTGTGACTTATATTATTGTTGCATGTTGCTTTATCACATATATCAAATTTTTCATTTTATAGCTTGCGCCCTCTATGAAAAATAAGCTAAGGGCTGAATATATGAAGTAAAAGCTTACCAAGGTGCATCCTGGAGGAAATATACTTATTGTAAGAAATCTGATGAGTTATATAGTAATTAATTTTGCTATGAACGCTTAATTAGTTCTGTCAAACAATACAGAAAGCAATGGATCCATACAGAAGCATATATGTGTCAAAGGTTTTTCTAAGCCTGCTATTTAATTCACACATTCTGTTCAATGGTTGCAACAAGTAAAATCAGTTTTATATCTTCAGAACTATATTATTTCATTCTTTCATTGCAAGATCTTATTGATTCCTTGTTTGATTTAAGTGTAATCCTCAACTTTTATTGTTTGATATTGTAGAAAAGCTTTGATTTTATTTGACACTGCATTTTTTATATACATTGAAGTCAGATAATGATTTTAGAACGTTCTTGCATTAAGGGTTTACTGCAAAATGTTTGTAGTTAGCATTATGAATAGACTACAGATTTTATGCATTTATGACAAAAATGAATAGGCCAAATACAAAACTGAAAATATATTAAAAGAATCTATAAGGATACTATTATACTATTTTCAACTTTTTAAGATGATTAAAAGACAAAAAGCATTTTCATTAACCTTTGGTTGCCTGCAATTGAATTGGACAATTTTTATTTTGCATAAAGATCTAATTATGAATATGTATCCAAGCAACCATATATTAACAGTTATCACATCAATTATATGGTTGACCTTGTACTGTAAGATTTGAACTATTTAAGGAACTAATGTATATATAATAAACCATAAACATTCCAAGTTAATAAAGTAGAATGCAATTTCATAAAATGTAATAGAATAATATATGTAGTTTTATATTCTCAAGTATAATTTATGCATATGTTTCCAGGTTTCTATATCAAGGAAGATGGCTATTCCATAGTGATCTGAGAGCCTGCAGTTGTGCAAGATATCCGTCAATACCACTCATAGTTGCTGAAAATAACTGTGACAGTATAAAGTGACAAGATTTAATTTGTAAAATAAGGAACAATCTCGTGAAAATTATTGTAAACATTCATTATTCATTCTGGTGTGCAATAGTTTTTGGATTTCTTAAGTTGGATTACTTCCGCCGTTTACCGCGATGGCAGCTCTGTACGTTCCTGTTTTACCAACAAGTTGGAAACAGCAAAACATATCATGGCTGAATATGGTGGTTTTCTGATATATAACAATGTGTTGGCTTTAATTAATGTACTGGATGTTTGCAAAGAGACGTACAACAGAAATAATTCATAGTGAGGCCCCCTGGGACAAGTGTGGTTAACCTTTCATGGTGTTGTCTGATTTTAAGTGGTGCACCAGGTTGATTGTGTGCTATGAAAAAATACATGATAAAAGCTTGTAGTGGACATGATATATCACTAGATATAATAGTGCATATCCATTGCCTCTGAACAGATTCTAAATGTTTCTGCAATAACATAAATAGTTCTACAC
>CM052124.1:4401512-4412242 GCA_028454245.1 Halictus quadricinctus
TTTTACTGGGACGCTGTGCAATTTTTCATTATGGGACTTTTGGAGGTAGCTGTACCTACCACTCAGTAGTACATATGAATTTTTTGGCGTGGAAATAAGCCGTTCTAGACCGCAATTTTGTTTTGACAAGTTCACCAAGACAGTATTCTTGGTTATGGATGTATCCAATCAACTTTGGGAATTTTTTACTGGGTCAGCATGCAATTTTTCATTGTGGGACTTTTGGGGGTAGCTGTATCTACATCTCAGTGGTGTGTGTGAATTTTTGGGGGAGGAAATAAGTCGTTCCAGACCGCAGTTTTTTTTTGGAGAAGTTCGCCAAGATTTTTGGTTGCAGAGCGTGGTGGATCTACTCAACTTTGGGAATTTTTTACTGGGACGCTGTGCAATTTTTCATTATGGGACTTTTGTAGGTTGCTGTACCCACCACTCAGTAGTACATATGAATTTTTTGGCGTGGAAATAAGCCGTTCTAGACCCCAATTTTGTTTTCACAAGTTCACCAAGACTTCCTTGGTTATGGATGTATCCAATCAACTTTGGGAATTTTTTACTGGGTCAGCATGGAATTTTTCATTGTGGGACTTTTGTAGGCAGTTTTGTCCACATCTCAGTAGTGTATGTGAATTTTTTGGCGAGGAAGTAAGTCAAGTTAAATCCCGGTTCACAGTATGAACTTAAAACACTGTTCGCACACCCCTCGGCGACGATCAAAGACAGGAATTCCACTTGGGACGTGGTTGTAAATTAGCATGACGCATTCCTACGTCGAAAGCGTTTCTCTTAGTGATCATACTAACGCTATTATCGAGGCGATATCTCGCCCAAGATGACGCCTCGCCGGAAGAGCAACGACCCTCTTCGCAACTCGGGCTCTAGCAACTCGGTTTACTAACATTTGCCAAGCTAGACACCCCGGAGTGTCGTCTATCTTAAGCCGCGGGCTATTTCGGCGACGACGCGTCAAGGATCCGACACCCCAATATGCATTCGATGTTTTCCCATTCGAAAGACCAAGGCGAACTGTACGACCTAGTGACGTGTCCATGCGAGTTCGCTTCGTCAGACGTTTCGCGGAATTTTACTCCTTCCGGTCCGAGTCCGACCGCAGAACGTCTTCCGCAAGGTAGCGCGTCGTTTGCATGCAGTCTGCGTAGCTGCGAAAGACTGTCCAGACGTTCAAAGGACCCATTGGGACTAGCAAGTGTCCCTAACGAGTCTTTGGACTCTTTGTGCGAGGCTTCACGGTGCTCCCCATTCAGGCTCCTTAGAGTCCACAGTTGTCGACATCCTTGGGTTCAGTGTCCCTTTCGAGACCCTGAAAACTGGAGGTCTCTATTCCACGTTGAAGCATTTGTACAATATTTGTATTGTCGGTGTTTACACCGTGAGGTATATTACCGAACTTGGTCCCAATTTTTCTTTCATAAAACAGTGAAAACAAATTGTAGGATAAATTATTAAAACGTCCTTGTAAAGGGGGAGCTTCAGTTCTCAAATCTGTGGAAGATTCATTATGGAAAATAATTTTTTCCCGCTAAGAGAATTTCTAACTTACCCCTTCTTCCAGACGTACAATAAGTAAGTTCAATTGTACTTGAGCCTGGTCATTTTGACCGGCACTGGAAGGTTCAGCACGCTACGGTATTTACTCGATATATGTCCAAAACACGGATCTGGCCACGGACATATTTCGAACAGGAGATATACTATTCTTTCATCCAGGTCTCTTGAGCTTCTTGGCCTCTCACGGGGTATACCTCGTGTCAGTGGGGATAGTTCTGGGACATATATGGAGTAAACACTGTATAGTAAATTCTCGATATATGTCAGCTTCACGCGTTTTGCCAGAGTCGTGTATTGGGAGACATACCCAAGCGATGTTATGTTTACAGTCCTCGGCGTCCGAGGCGGTGGTGGGGATAATTCCGCGACATTTATCATCCAGATCTTGACGACATACATCGAGAAATCACTGTATTTTCATTGGGACGGACATAATCGAGGTCCACCGAAAAAGAAATCAGCTGTCCAACATTTTTACGAGTTGTAACTCGGAGGACCGTTCAGGTGACTCTGTCAGCGACCGAATACTCGAAGCAGTTGTAAACCCTGTCGAGATTGAGAGGATTTGTCAGTGAAGTTGACTGGTCGGGGAAAGTCCGCGACAATGACAACAGCGTCGTTAATAATACAGGGGGACAGAGGAGCAGCATCATCGTGGGGGACAGGTATGCAAATGAGGACCGAACAAAATGGCGATCAGGAGACCGTCAGGCGGAGTTACACGCCGGTGAAATTGATGAAACGGCGTCGTCGTTGTTCTTTCTTTTTTTTTCTTTTCTTCTCTCTCGGCGGGAAAGGAGACGAAGAAAGAGACCGAGCAGGAGGAACTTAGGTGCCGCGTTTCCCCGGTATTTATTCCCGACGTAGCTTCTGTCACGTCGGACGCTGGCCAGACGGCGACGCGTCGCTGACATTCCTGAGGCGTTTGTGAATCAGACGGAACGGTGACATCAATGGGAATTGACGAATTCGAGTCGTTAACATTCGTCGCGGCGCACGCGACTCCGCGAAAAAGGTCCGAGGCGTTACGAAATTGCCAGCCGAGCCCGAATGCCTTCCCGAAGACGAATGGCGAGGAAACGAACACCGAGACCTGTCTGCTGAAGATGTTCGCTCGAAAAGACAGCCCGAAGCTTCCTCGCTCCCTGGAATATTGTCTACTTGACGGATCCATCTTGGGGAGAAATGCGAACGGTAACGGAAACGCGCGAGATCAACGCCCTGGAGACGCTGTTACGACCTGTTCAACATAACAATGTTCAAAATGCTTGAAAAGAAAAAGCTAAAAGCTTGAACAGCGTACTATTTCGATCAGAGTACTCAGCTTTGAGCAACTACAAACCAGGAATGTTTTTCCACATTTGACACTAGGGTTCTAAAATTTTTAATTTACAATCATTACGATTCTAACGATACATCCAAGAGGAATTATTCAACAAATTTATTTGTTTATATGTTACTAAAAAAAAAAAATTGCTAAAAATTTGGGACACGCATGGAACACATTCTTGTTATTTTTAAGAAGTAATTAGTGCTCCGTGAACCTAATGTTAACACTAAACGTACCACCGACGGTCAAAATGGCATGCTCCAGATTTTCTACTTTGCAATTACTGAAATTATAAAGATGTTTTTTACTTTTTGGGGGAAATGGTTAAATAAATATATATTTAGTGGAGCACAAAGTCCAAATAAATTCAACCTCGTCATTTTTGTAAGACAACTTGTCATTTTTAAGGCTCGGTAGATTCAGTGTTAAATACAGTGATTTCTCTATATATGTCGCAATTGTTAATTATACAATGTCATTTATAAATGTCATTTTTGAGGCTCGGTAGGTTCAGTGTCAAAACCAGTGATTTCCCTAAATATGTCGCAATTGTCACTTATAACATATCAATTATAAATGTCACTTTTAAGGCTCGGTAGGTTCAATGTTAAATACAGTGATTTCTCTATATATGTCGCAATTGTTAATTATACAATGTCATCTATAAATGTCATTTTTGAGGCTCGGTAGGTTCAGTGTCAAAACCAGTGATTTCCCTGTATATGTCGCAATTGTCAATTATAAAATATCAATTATAAATGTCACGTTTAAGGCTCGGTAGGTTCAGTGTTAAATACAGTGATTTCTCTATATATGTCGCAATTGTTAATTATACAATGTCATCTATAAATGTCATTTTTGAGGCTCGGTAGGTTCAGTGTCCAAACCAGTGATTTCCCTAAATATGTCGCAATTGTCACTTATAAAATGTCGATCATAAAATCATCCTTTCACCGACGACTGTCAAAGCAAAGAACTGAAAGATTCGCGATCATAGATCGTTATGTTAATCAGGCGATCTCCGCAGCCGTTCGCACACGGTTCGTTGAGCTCCGCGAATTCGCTAGCCCTCGCTCGCATAAAGATCTCGCCATTATGCGCTCGCCTGGCAATTATAGATCGAGCAGATGCTACCCGGAGGTACTATAACCAATCGGTTAGTTCCAAGCTGATTTACAGGGGTGGCATTAAAGTGTTCTCAAGATATCTAAACAATCGTTGATCCAGCGATCCGAGATTTCAGATGAGGCGATTAAATGGCACAGAAGTGTAATTCTCTCGGAGCCAAGTGTAACTCGAGACCGGAGAGCAGCAGGAAACGTTGAGAGGACCATGTTGCAAAATATCGAGAGCAATAAACTGTATCGGATCTCTCCTTTGAAGCGTCGCGAGCCGCGCAAACGTGAGAAAATGAACGGCGGGAAGATTAGGTGTCTCGTCGCGACGCTTTGTGGACGACTCGTAATAATTATCTCGGACTGTCCCATCCACAGTTGCAGTTGCTGTTGCAGTTACGCCGTTCCCATGAACGCGTCGGACCGTCGTAAATTTGGATCGCTATGGTTCCGGCACAAGACGATCATTTTTTTTAAAAAGAGACTTCGCAGAAACGTGTCGCGCGACGATTCCATCCGGATGATGGAGCGACAGCCAGCTTCCGAGAATCGCGTAAGCCATTGCGCCGAGATCGCGAAGGTATTGCCGGGGGTACGCACGTCTACGATAAGCTCTGACTGGATCAGCAACCATAAGTTCGTTGACTTCTCCGAGAAAATCGCAATGTGACTGTGGCTCGGGGAATTTGGGTCGATCTACTTTCATGTCTGCTCGAATTTGATGCATTTATGAGAAAAATTAGTTGGTCAAGTGTGGAACTATACTGACAGGATTGCATGACTTAATTATGTTATTTTAGATTTGTTAAAATTATTAGAAAATTCATTTTTAGTATGTGTGCAAATTAATTCGTGGAGCTAATCAACTGTAAGTTAGAAATTCAATTTTTCACTGTGAGCTCATCAGTTATCTGTAATGAGGTATACAGTCTTTACTCGATATTTGTCCAAAACTCGGGTCTGGCCACGGACATGTATCGGGCAGGAGATACTATTCTTTGATCCAGGTCTCTCGACCTTCTTGACTTCTTCTCGATCTGGAACTTTTCTCGACTAGGCATTTGTGGATCTTTATGGAAAATAAAAATTTTCAATTACAAGGTACTGGAATAGAATTAAACAATAGATATCGTTGAAAATTCACAAAAGATTCCAGGTCTCCACAATTTCCAAACCTGAAAAATCTATCTTTAAAATATTTTTCTCCTAAATTTTGTAATTTCTAATACTTTTTTAAGAGGAAACATAACTCCCACGTTCTCCCAGAGGGCAACGCGATGAAATCGTCAGAGTTGCCGGTCTATGGTAATCACCGTGCAGATAAGAATCTGAGGAATGTTCGCGGAGGTTCGTTGACTTTTCTGCGGGGATCTCGCCGCCTCCCACGCGATCCATAGATCGCCGAACGAGACCGGTGTTTGAAATTCGACGATTCTCCTCAAACAAACGTGATTTCGCGTTTCGCGCGAGGGGATGCTATCCGCCGCGGGGGGATCGAGTGGATTCAGCGTGGATCGCACAGACAGACGGGGCAGGAAGTCGTGATTCAAGGATCGAGAATTAACGCGACAGTAAATTCGTCGATGACGTTGCCGAGTTGCGCAACGAGTCTCTCAACGAGATTGTTTCTCCCGGTGTCAAATACTTTTTCCCGCTCGTCCTCGATTCCCCGAGCGTCCGTCGGAGATTGCTCATAATTAACGCGGCTGAGCGCGCGTGTCCAATGAGCGAATAAACGAAGAAAGAAAAAAAATGTATATACATAATGGAGGCGCCTGCGAGAGCGCACGCAAACTTCAGCCTCGGCCACAGAGAGACGCGCCGCTCGCTCGCTCGAATTCGAATGCTAATTAACTCGTTAATTAGCGTTCGTTATGCGTACAAATTGACCGGGGGAGATCCGATCGCGATCTCCAATTAGGCGCGCGTGCCTCCCCCTCCTTGGGACTTGTCGGCGACTCCTTTATAATTGCAAATTAATGCCCGACGAATCTCGAAATTCTCACATTTCTCCTTGATTATGCGAGCCTCTCCAGTTTCTCTTCCATTCAGCCTGAACTGTTTTTGGGACATTTTGAATATTTACCACCGATCCTCTACGGTCACTGTTTGCACAGAAATAATATTTTTGTCGAGTTATGCGAGTTTCTTGAGTCTTTTGAGTTTCGAGACTCTTTTACATTTGTCTTGAACTCAAACAATTTTTGAGTGTCGATAGTGACGACAATTTGACGAAAGTGCCTATTGAGACGATTGATAGCTACGTCAAACTTTGTGGGCTATCAAAGCCCGTTTAATACCTAATCAAGTGGGCCATAAACACCTATCTGTACCTAATCGAACGATTCATGCTCAGTTAATTCACAATCAATTTCTCTTCGATAGCCAATCGAGGACCGTTTGGTACTTCATGGAAAAAATGATTTTTGAGAATAATTTGAATTATTATTGTGGGAAATAGTGTAAACAGTGTTTTTCCCCCATGATAAATCAATTCACTCCGTGATAAAGCGCGTTCCACGTTGGCATCACAGAAATATGTTTTTCGGACGCGGCCGTACGTTCGGTTAAACAAATAAATATCAAGCCCGTTGGTCGTTCGGGCATCGTTGAATGTACAGTTATTAGTTATCGCGTGGAATGGCTTATAACTCGCGAGAGGAGAAACAAGAGGGGCCCCGGATCATAAATCCGTGAAATCGTCTTGACATTTTCGGTTGTGCAACCGAAAACGGGACGCGACGAGGGAACGCCTGCTTGCTTGCTCTACACGTTTTCTCGTGGCACCGACATCGGTCTCACAATCACTCGTAATTCCTAATTTTTATTCACCATCTGAAACCTCGGACGGAACTCACCTACACTAACAGGCAGGCTTCGTGTAATAGATAAAAAAGACTGGGTTTCCGAAAAAATTTTTTGGGATTGGGATCCAATAGTACAGTCCTTGAACTACATTCTCTGAAAATTTCGTTGCAAAATTTACAAAATTGACAGAGTTATAGCCTGCAGTATCTACTCAAACTCTAAACAAATTTTTCTCAAAGCCAGTTCTCAAAAATGTATATACACTAACGGACAGGCTTTGTGTAACAGATAAAAAAGACTGGGTTTCCGAAAAAATTTTTTGGAACTGGAATTCAATAGTACAGTCCTTGAACTACATTCTCTGAAAATTTCGTTGCAAAATTTACAAAATTGACGGAGTTATAGCCTGCAGTATCCACTCAAACTCTGAACAAATTTTTCTCAAAGCCAGTTCTCAAAAATGTATATACACTAACCGGGCAGGCTTTGTGTAACAGATAAAAAAGACTGGGTTTCCGAAAAAATTTTTTGGGACTGGGATCCAATAGTACAGTCCTTGAACTACATTCTCTGAAAATTTCGTTGCAAAATTTACAAAATTGACGGAGTTATAGCCTGCAGTATCTACTCAAACTCTGAACAAATTTTTCTTAAAGCCAGTTCTCAAAAATATATATACACTAACGGGCAGGCTTCGTGTAACGGATAAAAAAGACTGGGTTTCTGAAAAAATTTTTTGGGACTGGAATTCAATACTACAGTCCTTGAACTACATTCTCTGAAAATTTCGTTGCAAAATTTACAAAATTGACGGAGTTATAGCCTGCAGTATCCACTCAAACTGTGAACAAATTTTTCTCAAAGCCAGTTCTCAAAAATATATATACACTAACGGGCAGGCTTCGTGTAACGGATAAAAAAGACTGGATTTCCGAAAAAATTTTTTGGGACTGGGATCCAATAGTACGGTCCTCGAACTACATTCTCTGAAAATTCCATTGCAAAATTTACAAAATTAACAAAGTTACAGCCTGCAGTATCTACTCAAACCTTAAACAATTTTTTCTCAAAATCAGTTCTCAAAAATATATAACTCAAAAACTATTTCGGCGATCGAGTTGAAGCTTGCACCTAAACGAAACCTTCCTTCATAGCATGGACTTATAAGAATATTGTCATTGCAGTGAATTCTCGATATATGTCAGCAACATGGTTCTTAGTGTCGTTTATCGTGCAGGAGTCGATCCACGCCAAACGTAGGAAGGGACAGCGATGATCAGTGACCGAGGTATACCACGCGGTAGTGGGGATAATTCCGCGACATATATCGGCCGCGCCTCGGCGACATATACAGAGAATTCACTGTACTTCACAAAATTATTTGAATCGCGTGACTAATGGCATTCTTGCGTTCTAAAAAATGCGTGCGGATTAAATCATCGCGCAAGACCGCATTGAGTCACCCTAATCGGCGGATTGGCTAGCCAGTTCATTACCCAGGGAGACGACAATTACACCAGGCCCCTGTCTGCGGCCATTGTTACGCTCAATTGAAACGCAACCACGGATTCACGCGTGCAACACGATCTCCACACACCTCGCGATTCCAATTCGCTCGTTAATCGCGACAATCGGCTCGTTCGTCTCAGTTCTTCCCACGTGCGCGATCGTTGGATCGCATAAATAGACAAATCACTGGCGCGTCCCCGATCGTACAACCGCGCACGCATGTTCAGCGAAATTAATTCGCGCGCGGCGTTCCTTCATTGGTGGCTGTTGCCGCAAATGGAATTTTACCTTTGACATTTGACACAGGAGGCCGGCCAACCACGTTCCGACGGGCTTTCTCGTGCACGAATTAACACGTGTCGAAGGTGCTCGCACTAATTAAGAATCATTCTCGAATACTGTAATCGGAAATTTCGGAAATTAACCTGCAACACCGATAAAACGAGAAAAATATGCGAAACATGATTCACTCAGCACGTTTCAACGTTACTTAACACTAGATTTATGGGACCCATCAAAATTATCATATTTTTAATATTAAACCTACCACGGTCCATTTCACAATTATTAAAATTACGAAAATGTTTTCATAGGAAATTCGTAGAATAAAAATCGTAGAAACTTTCAGTTTCATTCCATTTTATTTATTTTTATTTAAAGACGTTTCAATTTTATATGTTTTGTGCCTGGTTTAGGTTTAGTGTTAATTCACGAATATTGATATTTAACAAATTGATCTCTTTGGGAATATATTATTAAAAAAATGGCTACAAATTTTGATAGATGCATTCATCTTGTGTTTATAAAGTAGTGTAAAGTAGTCATTGTTAGTGCTCCGTAAACCTGGTGTTAAGCATTGTTGCTAAAAGATTTGTCAACACAGAGGATTTATAAAAAATTCATAAAAATTGTTCATTATCAGAAATGATTTGGGAAACCCTCCGTAGGAATAATTTCATTCTAAGACCAATGGAATAATACAGTACTACTGTCATTAATTATTTCCTTGAAAGCCTTTCCTCGCATAATCACCGAATAATCAAGCCTCCGAGCGTGTCTCCGACGTTTCCAGCGGTTCGTGATTTTTGTTCAAACAAAATCTTGTAGCCGTGCCGTGGATAAACGCGAGCACGAAATTAACTTGGCGAAACGGCTGATTTATGGATCGGCGGTGGTAATGTTTTCGATCCTCTTAGCCGCGTTACGCGTGGAATAATTGTATCCTTCGGGTAGACCGGGGGAGCATGTAGGTCGCGCGACAGTTCTCAATTAATAGTCTTCGAGGTTTGATCAGCGATCGACGGGGGAAACTGGACCGGTCATCTCGAGCGACGACAGTTTCGCAACCGCACCGGATAGTTAATCGGCCTGTCACTGGCATTTATTCGTCCCGAGGTGTTCGCGTCCACGCGAGACGTCGATTTCCCGTTGCGAAATCGTACCGGTGCCCACGATAATCGCTCGGTGCGCGCGAAAAGCTCATCGGCCGCGATTTCAGCATCCAGTGATCGATCACCGTGCCCCGACCATGCTAATCACTCTGTATCCACCGGAGAAATCGACGCAAATTAAGTGCAAAAATTGTTACAAAACAAAACCTCAATTATTTTCTTAATAATTCCGATAAACCGGAAAACAGCATATTTGAAATATTTTTACTGTTCTGAATTTGACCAAATCATTTTTGTCACAATCTATGAAGCGCAGTCTACTGATGACTCTTTTTAAATTTTTCCAACAATCCCAAAAAAATCGGAATAATTCAGTTAAAGATACTGAGAAGGAAAAATTCTGCATCCTAACAGTTAACTGGAAAGAAAGAATTCTGTATCCTCAAAATTAATATCCAAAGCTGGTCAAAAAATAGTGTCACTTATATTTTACTGACGTAATACGACAGTGGTTTTATTATTTTCAGTTGGGGAAACAAATTTTTCCAACAGTCCAAAAAGATTAGAATAATTCAGTTAACGACACAGGGAAGAAAAAATTCTGTATCGTCAAAATTATTGTCCAGAACTGGTAAAAATATAGTGTCATCTATGACTGACTTGACAGTTGATTAGAAAAATCGCCAACCTTCGACAGACTATGGAAAACATTTGGCTCTTTTCTTAATAATTTTAATAAACTGGAAAACAGTATTACATTTTTAATATTTTTACTGGTCTGCATTTGACCGAATCATTTTTGTCACAATCTATAAAATGCAGTCTACTGATGACTCTTTTCATTGAATAGTGGTTTTATTATTTTCAGTTGGTGAAACAAATTTTTCCAACAATCCGAAAAGTTAGTTAACGTCACAGGGAACAAAAAATTCTGTATCCTCAAAATTAGTGTCCAGAGCTGGTAAAAAAAATAGTGTCACTACTGACACTACTGACATGACAGTCGATTAG